>CM016623.1:142497130-142657332 GCA_005393395.2 Gossypium australe
TAACTGCAATCAAAATTCAAGAATTTTCACCACATGGCCATATACCAGTAAAGATACAAAACTTCTCATATATCAAACAAAATATACTTAGAAGAAGAAATATCAAACAAAATATACTTCAATATCAAACACAATATCAAACAAAGCAAAAGTAATTAACAAAATATCAAACGGAAGTGTGTAAACAAACTATAAGTAGAAGAAGAAATATACTTCAATGCCTAAAAAATTCTTTACTTTTCAAATATTTCATATAAAAAAAATTCTTTATTTATTTAAAATAGATTTTTTTCAAAGTAAAAGGAATAAACGAATTCAAATATTTGAATTTTTACTAAAATAAGTAACAGGAATATTGAATCAAAACTAAAAATTATTTGAAAACTAAAACTAAAGAAGAAATATTTGAAAACTTAAAATTTTAGACATCACACTACAGAAAGAAATAGTTCTCTTAGTTTAGTAGCATTTGGAAAAATATCTATGGTTTGAGGGAGTGTTAAACTTTATTACCCCTTACTTTCAATTGAATTTTAATTAATGCTATTTTGTTAGTACTATTTAAAATGGTTTTATAAATCAATAGAGTTCGTTAGACCATAAAACAGCAATAAAAGAAGTGCAGAATCTAGATAGTGATTGCTAGAGTCAATAGTTAATATAGAATTTTTTAGCACTAAAATAACTAGTAAATAGCATTGTTTTCCTTAAAAGAATTAACATAAAAGAATATGGTTCACTTGCAATGAGCAAAATGCTAATATCAATAAAAGAAAAAATTCCATCAAAACTTCAAAAACAAGACAAGAAAAATTAAAACAAAATTCTCTGAAACATATGTTTGACCCTACCCATTTCTAACTCAGCAAGAATCCCTCTTGAAGCATAAACTATGACACAATGAGACATCTGTTTGTAGAGTAACACCTTTGAACCCACTATTATGTTAACATCATAACTACTTATACTTATCAATCTAGGTAAAAAACAGACCAAAGGTCGAACAGGTTAAACCTCCTATTCTCCGTAAAACATATCAGGATACGGACAACATGAGGTAGTGAATCAAAACGTGCACTTGCCCAACTCTCATCTATTCTAGAAAGTTCATCCCTTAAGTGCTGCAATTAATCATAAGAAATCAGAAGAAGAACCATGAAAAAAACACTAAAACACATAGGGTAACCAAGGAAATAGCAGTCAATCACTCAAGTGTCATAACAAGAGCAAAACTTAACAGTAAGAACCAAGGAAATACCTCCACGACCCGAATATCCAGCGGCGACGGCGGAGAAACTATAAACCCAAAAATAATAATAACAACGTGAAACAGGAAGCCGTTTCTCACAACGTGAAAAAGGAAGCCCTGAAACAGGAACCAAAAACTATGAAACTTGTAAATAAAAGTGAAAATTTGTAAATGAAATTGAAACAGTAAATATGGCACTGAAATGAAAATAAAAAAAAATTTCAATTGAGATTCGTTCTCACAACTTACCTCAATAGATTAAATAACAGAAGCCGCAGAAATCAAAGAGATGTGAAAAAGGAAGAGATTGGAAATCAAAGCAAAAGAAAAGGAAGAGAAGGCGCAGAAAGCGTTAGGGATTTCTCGATTTCGGGAAACAGAGATGAGAATAGGAGCAAAGAGATGGAGTTAGGGATTTCGGGAAATCAAATGGGGGAACAGAAAGCGTTAAGCAATTTTTGCTTCACGCTAACAATACGGCGCCGTTTTTAGGTAAAATAAAATGATTATTTGCGGCGTTTTTTGAAAAGCGCCGCTATTTCTTACCTTTTGCGGCGTTTTAATAAAAACGCCACTAATATTCTTGATACTAATATATTGTTAAAGATTTAATCAAATTTTTATTTATTTTAAAGTTTAAGTAATATTTAAAATAACACATAAAAAATAGATTCTACTAGAAACTTAGCTGTTAAACCTAATTTAATTAATTCTTAAATATATTTTTAATTTTTAACTCTTACATATAATTTTCTAAACTTAATTATAAAAAATAAAAAATCAACGGTTGAAGACAGTTTGTAAGTTACAAACTATCAACTTAGAGTTTTCCATAATTTTATTTTCGATGCCAAACAAAACTTAAAATTATTTGCATTACTTTTTTACTCAAACTAAGAACAAGCAATTAATTTAATTAATTGTAAGGATTTTTCTTTTTCTTTTAGCTTAACATGAAAGATTCGAGATTATATAATCAAAAGAAATTTAAGTTTATAGACAATTATTAAATGCGAGTTATTTGAGTTGATTTTGTTAAGAATAACTGAAACCCAAAATATAAATCCAGATCTAACCCTAAACCCCTAAAACCTATAAAACCTTAAACACGTAACCCCAAAATCTAAACCCTAAACTATAAACCTTTATAAACTTTAAACCCTAAAATACCATAAACCACAAAGTCTTAAATCATAAACCCTTATAGACATATAAACCCTAAAAGCATAAATACTAAACCTTAAATCAAAAACTCTAAACAACTAAAACCCTAAACTATAAACATTAACCCCTAAACCTTACGACCCACACCTTACACACTAAATGCTAAACCTTTAACACTAAGGCAAAAAATTAAACACAGAACGAAATTAAACCCTAAACCTTAAACCCTAAACCTTAATATTCTACACTTATATCATAAACCCTAAACTCAAAAACCTGACACATTAATCATTTCCCCCTAAACCCCTAACCCTAAACCCATAAACTATAAACCTAATTAAAATCGTAACCTATTAACCATTAATTTCCCTCTAAACCTCAAACCCCCTAACCCTTAAAATATTTACCCCAAACCCTTAATCATTTACCTTAAACCCATTAACCCTAACTTTTAACCCATAAAACCCTAGGACTATAATCCCTAAACATTAAAACAGTAAATCCTAATCCTTACACCCTAAACTATATATGTTAAAAACAATCATGAGAATTAATATTCAATATTTTAAAATTAATACTATCTCTTTTACGATTATATAAGAAATTATTTAATAATTTTTTTCATTTTAACAAATTTTTTTCTCTTAAATAATTTAAACTAGAATCATAATTTTAATGTATTAAAATTAATGTTATCTCTTTTACAATTATATAAAAAATTATTTAATATATATTTTAAAAACAATCAGACATATATAGCCAAAAAACCTTTAAAATTATTTGCGGCGTTTTTCCAAAAGCGCCGCTAAAGGTCAGACATTTAGCGGCGTTTTTCAGCAAGCGCCGCTAAAAAGGTCTGACTTTTAGCGGCGTTTTTAAGCAAGCGCCGCTAAAGGTCAGACTTTTCGCGGCGTTTTAACGAAAGCGCCGCTAAAGATCAGACTTTTAGCGGCGTGTTTCCGCAAGCGCCGCTAAAGGTCTGACTTTTAGCGGCGTTTTTAAGCAAGCGCCGCTAAAGGTCTGACTTTAGCGGCGTTTTTAAGCAAGCGCCGCTAAAGGTCTGACTTTTAGCGGCGTTTTTAAGCAAGCGCCGCTAAAGGTCTGACTTTTAGCGGCGTTTTAGTAATAAACGCCGCTATATATCATTTTTAGCGGCGTTTTTTAAATAAACGCCGCTATTTCTCATTTTTTAGCGGCGGTTTCCTTAAAACGCCGCTAATGTATAATTTTTGCGGCGTTTTTCTATTAAACGCCACTAAAAACGCCGCTAAAAGTCTGTTTTGCTGTAGTGTCTACTTGATCTATATTTCTATTTATATTCAGTATTTATTTGATGCATCTCCAACTAGTGACGTATTATATGATCCTTATGCTCTTGTATTCCATTGATTGAAACCAGGCTCTCAACATAAAAAAAGAGGGAGATGCTCTTGTATTCCAGGTAACTATTGATCCCAAGCATCTTAAGCTCTTGGGTAGAGGGATCAAACAAGACTACTTCATAATTTATGTTTAAAAGAAACAATTCATCATTTTTCCAAAACCCCAATGGGTTGACAACTCCAGGAATAGATTCAATACTGAATTGTTTAGTCCATACTCCTCCATTCATAACCCATAAATCAAAAGACTTGTCAATTCCTTCCACCGGGTAAACAAGAACACCAACTGATCCATTAAACACCAATACTCGAATATTGGTTTTATGGAAAGACCCGACAAATTCAAGGATAGGTGAAACCGAAAACTTCTCATTAGCCATGTCAAATGAAAGAATCATTACTTCTTCATAAGGAGAGTTCCCCGTTGTTGTTTGCCAATAACAAATTCCATCTAAGCAATTATTATTCAAATGTGAATCAAATGGTATATAATTAGGAGATGGAATTTCCTTCCAAGAATCGCATTTAAGAGAATACAACTCAACTTGGGACACATCATCAGGACTTTCAATTCCAGATTCACTATCAACATAACAAAGAGTAACAAATCGTATGAATTTGTAGTCATCAGTTTTAGAATCAAACTCGAAAGCACCGCAGTCAAAAATAACATACTCACAGGTAAGGCCTGGGTAAGTAGGTCGTTGGACTGAGGATGGAGGAAGGATTTTAAATTCTCTAGTTGATGGGTTCCAAATTGCAACCTCTATATCAGTCATGCAAGAACTATGTAAACAAAATAATCCATGACAAGCACCCCAAACATAGGGGGAATCGTGAATGAAAAAAGGTAAGCGAATGTTTTGTTTTACTAAAAAGTTTTCATCTTTTACTACTGAAAGTTGAGAGAAAAAAGCGAGATTGGCGTTGCCATCAAATCGCTGGAGAAGGGGATTAAGGTTATTGTTTTTAAGGTGGTTGTTATAATGCTTGGAAATGAAACGAGGAGTTTGAAAAGAAGAACACCAATACTTACAAACGCAGTTGAAACGAATAAGGGACTTAACAGGAAGCTTAGACAGAATTTCCGTTACCAAAGCTTCTGGCACTTCAAATCTTGGCATCTGCATCTTCTTCTTCTTCTTCTTCTTTTTTTCTTCTCTAATTTGCGTGTAAAAGATAATATTTACTCTTCGCTCTCTAACCACCATCCAATAAACTTGGAAAAAAACAAGGCGAATTAGGAAAATCAGTTTCATATAATATATAATTCATAGCAAAATTTGTAAACAGATAAGGTAAGTTAGTTTATATGGCATAGTTCACTACAAAATTTAGGGGTTTTGGGAAGATTAAAAATGTCCCTAATAGATTTGGAGACAATTTAAGTAGTCCCGTTAGTTCCTGCTGTTTGTTTTGCATTGCTGCAGCTCTGATAGCTGCTATTCTTTGATTAAGCGAAAAAAAAGTAGTCCCGTACATGCATTCTTAAAAAAAGTTTTAGGGACAATTATGAAAAATAATCTTCATAATCAAAGATTAATTTCGTCCCTAAAGTTTTAAGGACGAATTCCGTCCCCAAATTCATAAAAACATACCAAAATAATTAGGGATGAATACTATCCCAAAATACCCAAAATTATTTAATCAGGTTTCGTCTCTAAAAATTCCAAGGTTTTGCTTTTCTTTTCCTTTTAACTTAACCTTTACATATCCAACTTACAAATATTCAACAACTAGTGCTCAAGTTTCTAACATTAGGGAAAGCAAGGGTAACTTTTTAAGCATCTAATCTCCATTTTGCCTTTTTGTAATGTAAGTATATATCATATATGCTAAATTAAAGTATGGTTCCATGCTTGAAACGATCAAATCAAATTGCTAACTTTAAAAATTTTCAAAAAAGTTCAAATGAATACTTGAGAATTTTTACCAATCTCTATCTTCAAATCAATATTTATGTTTGAATATTTAATTTTGACTTGATATATCACTTGGAACCAGAATTTGACACTTTTTTCTCAGGTGGTACTTATAAAGGTAATGTTTCCTCGTATATAAGCATTTTAAATATATTAAATTAACTTCAACAAAAATTATATCAAAAGGGGTTTTCAATTGACTAGATCAGTCAATCTTTTATCGAGCTTGGAAAGTTGTAAAATCATTATGATAATTATGTATATAAACTAGGAAAAGGCTAATATTTTAGATGTAATCCAAAAATAACAACAATATGAAGAAGCCCACAAGTAACTATAGTCTACATAAAATGCATATCAAGAGAAAAATGCTCATTACGTCTTACACAGTTACACATTTATGTTCAAGTTCCCTATCCACTATCATATTTAGTATCTATTTGATCCATATCCCTCTTCATATTCAATATTTATTTGATGCATCTCCGACTAATTGAAGTATTATATGATCTTCGTGCTCTTGTATTCCATTAATTGGAACTAGGTTCTCAACATAAGCAAAAACGGAGATGTAGTGCTGATGATGCTCCGTGTAAGTATTGATCCCAACCACCTTGAACTCTTGGGTGGAGGGGTCAAACAAGACTACTTCACAATTTGTGTTTAAAAGAAACATTTCACCATTTTTCCAAAACCCCAATACGTTGAAAACTCCAGGAATAGATTCAATGCTGATTTTTTTTTTTTTTTTTTTTTTGCCTAACAAGCACAACAACAGAAAGCACATGTACCATTCTCCATTGTAGCCTTGATTTGATCAATTTTGACATTGTTAGGCAACCTTAACCTCCTCAAAAACTTACCACTTCTCCTCTCAATCCCTATGCCAATTCTCATTCTTTATCTTCTTTCTCAATACTCCTTTCCCCAAAGCATAAGATAGTAAGATAATGTTTTTTGGTAAATAAATTAAAATATTACTATGGGATACTTTCAAAATTAGCTCATGTACGTTACGGTTTGTTCTGATGCGGTATCTCTTCTTTCAAAAAGTCAAATTTGGTACTTCAAGTTTTGTTCATCAATGTGGTATCTAAGCTTAATTCTAGTTTAATTCGTAAAGAAAAAGTATAGAGACTAGATGTGAAATTTAACCTAATTTCTTTTGTCTAAAATGATGATTAAATGTCACAATTAACCGCTCAGTGACCGAAATGTTATCAATCGATAACGTTAATGACCATTTTAACACACTATTGCAATGAATATTTTGACACAGTAAGAAAAAACAATACTTTATTTAACACACTATTGCAATGAAATTTTGTACCATATATACCATAGAGTGACAATTTTTATCATATCCTGAAAATAGTCTTAAATGAGAAAGTTGGCATATATGAAGAAAGTAAATTATTTTTCATTGTTTATCTAAATTTGCTAACTTCCAATTGTGTAAAAAATAACCATAAAGAGCTTTTAATTTTGAAATAAATGACAAAAGGACAAATTGAAAGCAATATATATAGTATTCATAATATAATATCAAACCTAAAATTAGGATTTATTGAAAGATGATCGACTTGATAATTAATATTGATAATTAAATAGCATTTAATTTATTTAAATAATATTATACTATATTTTTATTATTTTATTATAAATCGATTGAATTTGTGATCGGATTAATTGAACCAGTCAAATCGAAAATTGATAGTCTGATCGGTTCAACTACCGATCTAGTTTTGAAAACATAAGTTTTTTTTTTTACTTTTTCAATCATGATATTTATGAAACATTACAAATTCTAAAACATTTTTTCTTAAATAAATATAATATTTTAAATGATACATAAAACAAAACTCATGCATCATACATTATAAACAAATTGATTTGCACATGTAATAGACGGATCCTGCATGAATCTTATATTAATAGATAAAAAAGTAATGGAGTGTGTATATTAACCCCCAATTTACAAATCATATTTAGCAAGGAATTCCCTAACTTGCGTGTAGTATAAATATTTTTTTCTATACTTGTATTTATTTCACTTTACATTTTCCATACACTTCTAGATACCAAAAGAGAAATATAAATTATATATTTTAATTTTTTATATTCGATTTATTATTTATGTTCAGTGTTCCACAATAAATGGATGAATTCTTGGCTTTGTTAGTTGTCCCACTGTTTTGTCCCTTTCTATCTATGGTGTGATATGCAATCACTCATAGTTTCCCTTCTGCATTAATTATTGTAACATTTAGGTTAATATTTGACTTTGAACAACTTTAATAATTAATTTATTAAGCAAACGAAAGAATCTGTATACATACAAGTGTAGGAGAATCATAATTTAACAAAAATGGATATATTTTTATGCATGCATGAAATTACCAGCTAACCAATTCTACATTATAATTTTGAGACTTTGATAAAGGAAATTGCTATACTATGTTAAAATTTGAGTTTTTTTGTGCTTCAATATTTATAATGTCATTATTTAGTTTAAATATTTTATTCTAATTAAAATTCTAATGTAAATTTAAAGAAGTGTTAACATCAATTTTTTTTTTTGTTAAATTAAGTCTATTATAATATTATTTTCCGTGACATGATTATGGAGTAAGTACTATTTTTTAAAATTTTAGAATGTCACACTAACAAATTTAACGGAAAAATTTTAACGGTCCATGAATTTTTAAATTTAAAAAATAGGAAGACTAAATTCTTAAAAATAAAAGTTTAAGAATTAAATTCTAAATATACAGAGAGTGTATAAATGTGGAGTCATATTGTTCCTTTAAATTTAAACTATTTTATCTTAATGGGGATTAAATTCAAAAGAAAAATATTATATTTTATCTTAATCCTTATTCACATGGATACACATGCCAATAAGGAAATTTTCCTAAATGACATGTAATTATAATTATCAAATGCTTACCTTTTATGCTTCTTTGCTTCATGTTTAAGGTTTGCACCATAAATGACACCTACCAACTCACATTTTGCTTGCTTATTTAATCCTCTTAGTCAAATTTGCCTATTAAATGCTTAACTTTAATGCTTATTTGCTTCATGGTTAAGGTTTGGACCATAGCTGACACCTACCAACTCCCATTTTGCTTGCTTATTTATTTATTCCTGTTACTGAATTACAAATAAAATCAAAGAAAATAAAAAGAGAAAGATGCAGAGGCCAAGATTTGAATTGCCAAAGCTTTGGTGATGGAAATTCTCTCAAAAGCTTCCAGTTAAATCCCTACAGTGTTTGATAAACTACTACATTACATCTTGATGGCTGAGTTGAGATAGCAAGGATTTAATAAATGGATCGAGTCTTTGGCATTGTTGGTTATCCTATTGTTTTGTCCCTTTTTATCTATGGTATGATATGCAAACACTTAAAGTCTCCTCTTTGCATTAATTATTGCAACATTTAAAGTTATATTTGACCTTTAACACCTTCAATAATTTTAATTTACTCAACAAATGAAAGAATATTGCTAAGCTAATCTTTTTGCCAGCAGGCGTGAATTACATAAAAGTGTGGGCAAAATCACAATTTAACAAAAATGGATATATTTTGATGGTCGAGATAGCAAAGTTCCACTATTTGGATTTGGTAAATAGATAAGTCTTAGCTTTGCTTGTTGTCCCACTGTTTTATCCCTTTCTATCTATGGTACGATCGGCAGCAATCACTCATAGTCTCCCTTTTGCATTAATTATTGCAACATTTAAATTAATATTTGACTTCGAACACCTTCAATAATTTAATTTACTGAACAAATGAAAGAATCAGCCTGCTACTGTGAATCACTTACAAGTATAGGGAGAATCACAATTTAACAAAAATGAATATTTTTATGCATGAAAATACCAACCAACCAATGCTACATTATAATTTTGAAATTTTGATAGAGGAATTTGCATTAACATTATGGTAGGTAAGTTCATATATATGAATGCAAATCCATTTTTGTTAAATTGAGATTCTACACTATTTCATGTAAAAGAATAACAGTTGATGTAGTCGTGGTTGGTACTTATAAAAATAAATCATTTCATTTTCTCCACTAAGCCTTAGTTATCATACTCTTAATCAAAATTTAAACAGTATGCAATGTGCTTTAGTGGGAACCATGACACTATCGTAAATATATAGATAAATTATTTTATTGTCTTTTTTTTTTGGTAAATTATAAGGTAAAATTCGAACAATAAATACAATTAACACGACTCGAATTTAAATCACACTTAAAATGATGTACACACTTAATCATGAGGTCATGACATGAAATTTTATTTTATTGTCTTTTCAATCCTAATATAAATCATTTTTTAAATTGGAATATAATTGTTTCGTAGGGATGATAACTTTACAAATTTGTCACATGGTTTATTGAGAGTGACAGGAAACTATCACCCCATTTCTTAATAATGGTTAATTTTCAGTTTCAATCCCTTTACTTTTTAATTATATAAAACAGTTAAATCTTAATTTTGGTCTTTATACTATGTTAAAATTTGAGATTTGACATTTATACTTGAATTTTTTTATAGATTGGTGCTTCAACGTTTATAATGTTATTAGTTAGTCTAAATATTTTATTTTAATGAAAATTTTGACATAAATTTAAAAAAGTGTTAACATCGTTAATTTTTTTTGTTAAATTCAAGTCCATTATAATACTATTTTTGTGGCATGATTATCGAGTAAGTCCTTTTTTTTAAAATGTCACGCCAATAAATTTAATTGAAGAATTTTTACTGTGTAAATCATTCCAATCTTCATGTAAATATTTTTTGAGGTGGTGTATAATTGTTTTTAGGGATGATAACTTTGCAAATTTGTCACATGCTTTAATGAAAGTGACAGAAAACTATCACCCTAATTCTTATCAATAATAGTTAATTTTCAGTTTCAATCCCTCTGCTTTTTAATTATATAAAAATAGTCAAATTTTATTTTTGATCCTATACATGGCTTAGTGAAAGTGACAGAAAACCATCACCCCAATTCTCAACTATAAGAAGCCTTGCATAATGGAGGTTCAGCATTGTGCAAAAGCCACCACTGAAACAATGGCTTATCTTCAACCATTGATCTTCTATATTTTGGCTGCTCTTGCAATATTCTGGCTTATTTCTGCCCCCCCCCCAAAAAAAAATCCTCTTTGGATAATGTTAATGACAAGACTACTTTGTCACTGTACTATGAAGCACTGGAAAAATTGCTGTGAAAAGCTGAGATTGAAAGAGGAGATAATCAACAAATGCTATACTACTGGATTTGGTTATAAGGTTGGTTGCATGTCTTAGCGTTTAACTAACACTCCTCCTCTGCTTTTTCTAACATTGAATTTCCAACTTAATAAAATGCAGCTTCTGCTGCAATAAGCTAATGAGACTGCACATCTGAAGCCACCTCATGAATATGTGCCATGGGTGGTGCTGAATCAGCCACTCAGACAAGCGAGTTTGTTCATTTCTCTCTTGGTGTCATTGTGAAGTAAACATTTTGTGACAAGTAACTTCAATATTTATTTCACGGTTGTAGGACTTTGAAAATTTTGTGATATATGTGTGCCAAGCGTATAAAGGACATCATAAACCAGCTGCTTGCAAAGCACAATGATCCAGTCTCAGCTCAACCATCCATGCAATATGGAGTACTTCTCTTTTTTTTTTTTTTGTAAATTTGTAAAAATGCATTGTATCGTTTTTCATTATGGGTAGCATTTGCAGCAACCCATCCACCAGCAATCCGGTTATAGACTTCTACAAGCTTGGCACTTCAATTGCCTCCTTCAGCTTGCAGCTCTAGTCTGAACTCTAGAGCCCCAATCCCAACCAAATTTACAATACACGGAATCTGAACACAAGATGCTTAGGAGAATCCAGTGCCCCTGTATGATGCAAGGAATCCCCGCACCCATCTGCAACCTATTACAACAGCACAGGGACTTCAAGTACGCATAGGTACATTTATCACCTAAAACTAATAAATAATTTATCTGTCATCTAACCAAAATTTGTTTTTTATTTAAAAGCTTTTGTTGCAAAGTGATCAAACTCTTTGGCAAGACTTACCCATACTATGGCCAAACTTGAAATCGAAAGGGTTGTATTGCTCGCCAAATACATAGGACAATCGTGGTAAATCTAAGAATGGAAATTCTCGAAGTTACAGAGAAGATAGCAAGTCTGACATTCTCGAAGTTACAGAGAAGCAGACCGAAGTCAACAAACCTGGCACTGTCGAAGTTTGCAGGAAAATAGATCGAAGTAAATAGTTGTATCCCAAGATTACAGTGAAGCGGATTGAAGCGACAAGTCCTATCTCTCTAAAGTTACAGTTGGTGGTGTAATACCCCTATACCCGGTTTAATCATTCAGACCCTGTATAAGACTATTACATTTGGTGCCAAAACGATTATGGCTAGATACTATTTAATTAAAAACATTTGTATGTAATATTTTAACTTACCAACCATTTTTACGAACATATTTATTGTTTACTAGTTCATTTCATATATACCAAAATACTTCAAGTAACTCAAAATAGATAGAATTTCAAGAGTCTACATTTTAGTCCCTATCACATGAGAACACTTTTGAACTGCATATGTACATGCCATTTTAATACAAAATATAGTACCTACTCTTGAAGCCCTTGAGGATGTGATGAGATGAGAGATCTTCTAGTTGGACTTCTCTTCTAGTCTATTTGTACCTACGCGTTAAAAACAAACGCGTTAAGCCGGTGAAGGCTTAGTAAGCACTACAAGAATAATTAAATAAGCAATCATAACAGAATATTTTAAACTCAATCAATTATTGCATATTTATTCACATATATGTCTCTTCAACTATGCATTGCTTTAAATAAATTTTAACTTATCTTTTGTAAGGTATTAAACTTACCTTAACACATTAGTGATTCACTTTTGTTCTCATTTCACATTCTTAGCCCAAAATAGACTTTATAGAACATCCCGGATATACGGAACAAATACTGAGGTGCATTATGATGCACAAGTGAGCAGAGAGCACTGACGTGCTAATAATCAGAGAGCACCAATGTGCTAATAATCAGAGAGCACCAACGTGCTAATATCAGAGAGCACCAACGTGCTGCTAATATCAGAGAGCACCAAGTGCTAATATCAGAGAGCACCAACGAGCTAATATCAGAGAGCGCGCTAAAGTTCCTTAATGGCATGCCACTAATATCCTAGTAGTTCTAAATTTCGTCTACTTGGGCATTAAAGTTGAATCTCATACATTTAAATTCTTTACATAAATATTTCAAAAAGATAAATAAAAATAATTTAAAATTCTTGTAGTACTTACAACAAAAGGTTGAGGTGATATAAATTCTTCTTCCTTCACTCCTTAACCTTCTCTTTTCCTTTTCCTTCAATTCGGTCCTCTCCTTCCTTTTCTTTTTCTTCAATTTCATATAACATTTATAAGTTAAAAATAATCAAATAAACTTTCTGTACTATTCAATAAAATAAACATGTATTTTATGATAAATTCATGCTTTCTTACTTACTCACATTTCAATTTAATCCTTTACTCATAAACTTATTCAAAGCTGTCCTTTTTGTGTCATAGTCACTAAATTATTTATTTCTAGAGCTAAAGAACTCCAAATGAAGAACCGTTAATTTTTCCTGAAACTAGACTCACATATATTCATACCATAAAATTTCTAGAATTTTTAACCTAGCCAATTAGTACAGTTTATTCATCAAAGTCACCCCTGTTCTGTTGTCTGGCAGTTCTGACCCTTCTTCACTAAAAATTAATAATCTCTTCATACAGAATTCATATGATGTTCTCGTTTATTTCTATTGAAAATATACTCATTCAGGATTCTAAACATATAAATTTAAGGCCCTAATTATTTTTCTCCAATTTTTTATGATTTTCCAAAGTCAGAACAGGGTATCTCGAAATCACTTTGAACCAGTCTTACAAAAATCTTAATATCTAAAAATACAGAATTCCTTTGCTTTCCCTGTTTCTTTCATATGAAACTAGACTCAATAATCTTTAATTTCATATCTCACTCAGCTTTTAATTCCACTTCTACGATTTTTAGTGATTTTTCAAAGTTACCCAACTGCTGCTGTCCCAAAACAGTTTTCTTATAGCTTATTTTACAATTAAATCCTTTACCCAATTCTAACTTAAAATTCTTTCAATTAAACCACTAATTCATCTTTTTGTTCATCATATGCTATGTTCAAAAACTTTAAAACTCCAAAAACCTCAATTTAAATTCATCAAAACTTTATCCTAAAACTTATAAAACATCGAAATTAAAAGAAAAGGGCTAAATTAACTTACCTATTAAACTTCCAAGCTTCAAACTTTAAATTTTCCCTTTTCTTCTTTCTTTTCTCTTTTTCTTTCTTTCCTTCACGTTTGCTCTCTGTTCTTTTTTTTTTTATGCTTTTGTTTCTTTTCTCCTTCCTTTTTATAATATATTATTATTAATTTATAATAATAATTATCTTTATAAAAATCTCAGATTTTTATCAATACACCGCCTCAACTTTACAAAATGTCATAATTGCCATTTTGGTCCTTTATAATTTTCTTTAATCTTTAACTAAACTTTCATACCTATTTCAATCTAATCCTTTTTCCCAAATACTTCTAATTAAGTCAAATTCACCTAAATAAAACTCAATTAGACGCACAACTAGCTTCGTAAATATTTTTAGTAAATATTTACGATTCAGTTTTATGAAAACGGAGACCGAAAATATATTTTTCGGTTACTCGACTATCGGGTCACTACAGGTGGGATCAAATCTATTATAGCTGCAAGTCTTGTTTCTCGGAAGTAGCGATGGAGTGGATCAAAGTAACAAGTTACAGTGTAGTTTGAAACTATTTGAAGAAGACGAGGACCAATAAGTCAAAGCCCACCAAGACCGGGCAAAATTGGTTCTTCTATTGTCTTTGCTCTATTCTCGTTTCACGACAATAAGCAAAGAGTGGCAGCTGTAATAACCAAATTTTGCCCAGGGTCCCATTAAAGCCCAATAAAAACAGTCCAAAAATAATAGTCCATTAAATACAACCAAACCCAAAGCCCAATAGCCTAGCCCAAAAATCAAACTACCCCAATAGCTTAAAAACCTTAAAAATTTTCTGAACCCTAGGGTTCCTTCTTGTTGCGCCGCGCCTCTCCACCGGCACCTCTCCCCATGCGCCTCTGTTCTCCACGCCCATGCGTCCTGACAACCGCAGCTCCCTATACGCCTCTGCCACCACCATCTGCATGCCTCGCCCATGCCCTGCAAGAGGAGCAGGCAAGACGAACAATAAAGAAAAACAACAGAAAACGATGTAAAAAAACATTAGATCGATTATATAAACCAAAGCAAACATTGTATTTGGGTTTTTTTTTCCTCTGCTCTTACGAATACTTCACTTACGCATTACTAGAAATTAAAAAAAGCAAAAATATTAAAGATCGACTCTCACGAATCATCAAAAAAAAGGCAGTTAAAAGGTTTATTTCCATTTCAGTTTCTATTGATTACTTACTGTCATTTTATCTTTTTTTTTCTCTCGAATCTCTGTAAACGAATAACAAAAAAGGGGAAAAAGAAACGTTACCTGACCCACTGATGCGTCACCGGAGAGCCCCTTCCGTCGTTGTGTCGGGTTCGAAAAACAGGCTTCAAGGGCGCCCCGAGTTGCAGGTCGAATGCCTCTTTGTGCACCGACGACCATCGCGTGTGATGGTGGTGCGATGGAACACCGGGGAGCCCAACCGTCAAGCCAAAGGAGGAGAAATGGAGAGCCTTGTAACACCCCTAATCCGTATCCATCACCGAAATAGGATTTCGGGGTATTACCCGACCCCATCACACATCAATACACCTTGTAAATGTCACTACTTAATAAAGTATACCAACTCATACTATATAAAAGAAAAATTAAAGCCGTATCTTTCGTCAAATATCAAACATTCATTTACATATGTAATTATTTCGCATTTGAGCATAACATGTGCATAAATATCAACCAATTTATCAATTCCCATAATCACTCATCCCATTCGGCAGTGACCATTGCATACATATATAAACTTAGACTCCAACAAGATCAACTCAAAACTTAGGATTTTATTTATGCATTTAACATACCGTACATGCAAATAATTGTACTTATATTCATTAAATTCTTAAGTATACTATATGCATAAATCAAACATAATTTACAAGCATTTGTGCGTACCATATGTACAACATATCAAGGTATAAAATATTACCCTAAATGCTTACCACCAACTCATACATATTTGAGCATTATACAAAGACAATATAAGCATGAATATATACATTTTACCATGCATAAACAAGTCAACTTATACAAAATAAGATAGGCCAATTAAAAACAACATTCTTACCATAACCAATTTTACCAAGTCATACTCAAGCCTAAAAACATAGCCATATTCGCATGGCACATGTAGACAAATATTTACAAGTCTTTCAAACATATCCCAAAAGATTAAATCTATATATGCCATAAGATTCAAAAGAGAAACATCTACTAAAGTACCAAGGTAGGTGATAGTATAATGAGCTTCCAAGGTGATTCCCGAGTACAGGCCGAGCTTCCAAAAGTAACCTATGCATTTAAGAAAATAACCGAAAACAAAGTAAGCTTCCAAAGCTTAGTAAGAATTAAGCAAATAGTTTCCATTCACATAAGTTTATTCAAACTTTAAAGAAAATAACCTTATTCATTTACAACCATTAAACCGAATAGCCAAATCCTCCGAAAGTTGAATACATAACCACATTCTAAATAATTTATATACATAATACATATTTAACAAGTCTTCAACCTACACATCAACTTCTATCACTTCTTAAATTAATAGAAATGGTACTTACCTCTAGTTTACTTACCACTCCAAACTTAGTCATTCATGCATAGACATAAGATAATATACTCAATCATTCTTGTATACTTATTTGCATTTATGATAAAAGTCTTTAAAACGAACCTCATACCTGCACATTGTTAATAGGATTTATCAACGTCTCGTACACTTAGTGTAGTTACTTAATATTTCTTGTAACGTATCGCTCATATAGAGCCGTTACTTCATACTTATCGTAACGTATCGCTCACATAGAGCCGTTACTTCATACTCATCGTACCGTATCGCTCACATAGAGCCGTTACTTCATACTCATCGTAATGTATTGCTCACATAGAGCCGTTACTTCATACTCATCGTAACGTATCGCTCACATAGTGCCGTTACTTTTATAACCCGCACACATAGTGCTAATTTTTCGAAATCTGTTGTTCTTTCATTTCCATACATATTCAAATTAAGAACCGAACCAACTGTATCATATATATAATAATATACACTAAGATATAATCTTAATATTTTTCCATCCATAATCTATAGTACATTCGGTCAATTCCCATCAACTATGAAATCACATTCGAACTTGACATTAATAACAATTAACATTCCCTTTGAATATATACGTATCCCAATTTAGTAATTTACACATCTATAGTGTCACTATCATAGAATAGAACATGTCATATAATTTAATCTATCTTTCCAACAATCCCACATTCGGCTACCTAAGCAATTTCATTAATAAATTCGGTAATGTGATATAAATACACATACCACCATCTAAAATTAGGCATATAACATGACATAAAGTTCGATTTAACTCAATTGCTTAAAACTTACCTCAGAAGTTGATGAATTAAGCTTCCCGATTACTCGTTTAATTTTGTTTTCCCCCGATCCAAACCCTTTTCCTTATGTTCTTGATCTAAATAATTTCAATTTAAACTTAATCAAACATATAAACATTCAATTTGATCCAAAATCATAAAATTACAAAATTTACTAATTTACCCCTAGCATTCGTAACTTTTTTTCAAATTAATCCCTAATGCACAACTCACAATTTGTTCAAAATTTGGATGTCTTTCTCAAGGGCCGAATTTTCATCCTTCCCTAGCAAGTCCATACAACTCATTTCTTTAACCATTTAACCTCTAAATTTTTTTTCTTTTTCAATTAATTCCTTAATAACATCATTCTTCAAAAACTCAAGAACAACAATTGTTCATCTAACATAAATCTTCCATTTAGTGCTAAGAATCATCTAAATTGATGCATGGGTTTGATAATCTAGCACATAACAATTACTAAATTATGAAATTTATCAAAAATTAAAACTAAAACATACCTCAATTTGACCCTAGAATTTTTCATTCTTAGTTCGGTTAAAGAAAAAGAAAATGAACATGCAACCCCTTTTCTTTCTTTTGGTTTTATTAAACTATTATTATTCTATAATATATGTAATTTAATCATTAAAGTAAAATACATAAATATTAAAATATAATAAAACATGCCACTCACTCTTCCATGCACATGATGGATGGCACTAACCAAGAATTTTGGCTAAATTGCACTTTTGTTACTTCAATAAAAGAAGCCACTTTCAAACTAGTGCTTACACATTCAACTATTAATTTATTTCATTAAAGCAATTTACTCCTCTTTCATAATTATACACTAATTAAAATCAAATTTTAATATGAAAACTTCACACACCCTAATTCACACATACTAACATAAAAATAATAATAATAATAAATTCATCGATCGGATTCGAATTCATGTTTCTGAAATCACCATTCCGATTAGGGTCGAAATTGGGTTGTTACAACTCCCTCCCCCTTAAAGGATTTTTACCCCCAAAAATCTTACCATTGAATAAGTACGGGTAGCGTTCCTTCATTGATTCTTCAGTCTCCCAAGTTGCTTCTTCTATTCCGTACTTATTCCACATAACTTTAACCATTGAGATTTTCTTATTTCGCAACTCTTTAACTTCACGAGCTAAAATACGAATTGGTTCTTCCTCATAAGTCAAATCGGGTTGAATTTCAATCTCAGTTAGACTGATTATATGAGAAGGGTCGGACCTGTATCGACGGAGCATTGATACGTGGAAGACATTATGAATGTTTTCTAACTCACACGACAACTTTAATCTGTACGCAGCTGGCCCGATTTGCTCAATAACTTCATATGGCCCAATAAACGTTGGACTTAATTTTCCCTTACGTCCAAATCTGAGTATCTTTTTCCACGGTGATACTTTCAAAAATACTTGGTCGCCCACCTGAAACTCTATATCCTTTCATTTTAAGTCTGCATAGGATTTCTATCGATCTGGTGCAGCTTTCAAGCTTTCACGAATCACTTTAACTTACTTTTCCGTCTCCCTGATCAAGTCAACCCAGTGTATCTTGCCTTCATTTAACTCGGCCCAATAAAGAGGTGTACGACATTTGCGATCGTACAAAGCTTTATAGGGTGCCATTTTAATACTTGATTGAAAACTATTGTTGTATGCAAATTCAATCAAAGGCAAGTATCGTTCTCACGTACCCTCAAACTCGAGAATGTAGCATCTCAACATATCCTCGAGTATCTGAATAACACATTCAGATTGACCATCCGACTGAGGGTGACAAGCCGTACTGAAGTGTAATTTGGTACCTAAAGCATCATGCAGTTTCTTCCAAAACCGTGATGTGAATCTCGGATCTCTATCCAATATAATAGAAACAGGTACTCCGTGCAACCGTACGATCTGCGATATGTATAACTCTGCTAGTTTATAAAGCGAGAAATCCGTACGCACCGGAATAAAATGAGTCGATTTCGTCAATCTATCAACAATGACCCAGATTGAATCTTTCTTACTTAAGGTTAAAGGCAAACTCGATACAAAATCCATAGTGACTTGATCCCACTTCCACTCAGGTATCATAATCGGTTGAAGTAGTCCCGATGGCACTTGATGCTTGGCTTTTACTTGTTGGCATATTAAGCATTTCGACACATGGTCCGAGATGTCACGTTTCATACCGTGTCACCAATAAAATTGTTTTAAATCATTATACATTTTAGTGCTACCCGGATGAATCGATAATTTACTGTTATGAGCCTCATCACAAAACATCCGAATCAATTCAGGGTTCTTCAGTACACAGATTCGATTCTTGAACCATAGACATCCTTCAGCATCTATCTGAAAGTCTGAATCCGCACACGAGCCGCAATGACTTTTCTTTGCTTTTAAATCATCATCAACCTCTTGGGCTTCACGAATCCGCTGCTCAAACAATGGTCTCACTTTCAACTCAGCAATGATTTCACCATCCTCAGTCATAGTTATATTCGCATTCATTGCGCATAAAGCAAATAGTGATTTTCGGCTAAGTGCATCAGCAACTACATTAGTCTTTCCCGGGTGATAATCAATCACAAGCTCGTAATCTTTCAACAATTCTAGCCATCTTCGCTGCCTCAAATTCAGATCCTTTTTAGTCATTAAATATTTTAGACTCTTATGATCCGAAAAGACGTGGCATTTCTCACCGAAGAGGTAGTGACGCCATATCTTTAAAGCAAAGACTATAGCAGCCAACTCGAGGTCGTGTGTCGGATAATTTCTTTCGTGTGGATTCAACTGTCTCGAGGCATAGGCTACAACTTTACCCTCCTGCATCAACACACAACCGAGTCCATTTAAAGAAGCATCGCTAAAAATAACAAATTATTTACCCGACCCTGACTGAACAAGTACCGGAGCTTCCGTTAACAAAGTTTTCAGCTGATCAAAACTCTTCTGACACCTTTCTGACCACTCGAATTTAACGTCTTTTTGCAACAGTTTTGTCATCGAAGCTGCTATCATAGAAAACCCTTTCACGAAACGTCTATAATATTCGGCAAGTCCCAAAAAGCTACAAATCTCAGAAATATTCCGCGAGGGTTTCCAATCAAGTATGGCCGAAACTTTACTCGGGTCAACCCGAATACCCGTTGCTAAAATAACATGCCCCAGGAAGCTAACTTCATTCAACCAAAACTCACATTTACTGAATTTCGCGAATAATTGATTATCACGTAAAATCTGCAACACCAATCTCAAATGCTCAACATGTTCGGTTTCATCACGGGAGTAGATCAATATATCATCTATGAATACAACCACAAATCAATCTAAATACGGTCCGAATACCTGATTCATCAAGTCCATGAAAACAGTAGGGGCATTAGTAAGCCCAAACGGTATCACCAAAAATTCATAGTGACCATATCTCGTCTGAAAAGCAGTCTTTGGTATATCCAATTCTCTAACTCGTAACTGATAATATCCCGATCTCAAATCAATTTTTGAGAACACTGAAGCTCATTTTAGTTGATCGAATAAATCATCAATACGTGGCAACGGGTATTTGTTCTTTACAGTCACCTTATTGAGCTGTCGATAGTCAATGCACATTCTCAAGGTTCCGTCTTTCTTTTCACAAATAGCACTGGCGCACCCCAAGGAGAGAAACTCAGTCTGGCGAAACCTTTATCCGTCAATTCTTGCAACTGCACTTTCAATTCTTTTAACTCAGTTGGTGTCATTCTGTACGGAGCTATCGAAATTGGGGTGGTTCCTGGTACTAGCTCGTTCCCAAACTCTACTTCTCGAACAGGTGGTAATCCCAGCAATTCCTCTGGAAACACATTCAAATACTCGGATTCAATCTTCTTTTCTGATACTTTGCTATCAATCACATACGCAAGATAAGCTGTACAACCCTTTCTCAAATACTGCCGAGCCAACACTGATGATATCACAGTCGGTAACCCACTTAAATCCGCAGATTCAATCCGAAGTACCTCGTTATTCTGACACCTCAAATCAATGGTCTTTCGTTTGCAATTTACTACTACATCGTGTACGATCAACCAATCTATACCGAGGATGATATCTAACTCATCAAAGGGTAACAGCATCAAATCAGCCGTAAGACACGAGTCTCCAATCATTAAGGGGCAATTCTTGTACACTTTATTAATTAATACCCACCGACTCAGAGGGTTTGAAACCCGAATTACAAACTTAGTAGACTCAACAGGTAGAGTCTTACTGGATACTAATGTTTCACATACATATGAATGGGTTGAATCGGAGTCAATCAAAGTAGTTACATTAGAATCAAAGAGGGTGAAAATACCGGAAATGACATCCGGGGATGAGGCCTCCTCTCTAGCACGAATGGCGTACGCCCTAGCCGGTACACGTGTATCTGATCGTACCATTGCATTTGTAGTCCCTCTCTGTGCACCACTCCTACCTTCCCCAGAACGAGACGATCTGCCTCTAGCTGAAGTGCCGCTAGGTCTCGCACTCTGAGCAGTCCCCTTTCCAGTAGTCTCCGGGCAATCCCGAATGAAATTGTCCTGCGAGCTGCACTTGTAGTAAGTGCGAGCAATAGATTTACCCCAATATTCCCTGAAATGCCGTCTGCCATACTGCTGACACTCAGGTTTACTCAATCTCTCATTATCAACACTGGCAACTGACGTAGCCCGAGAACTCACTGGTGGTCGTTCTCGTATAGAAATCTCGGTGTTGGGCTTAGAACGACTACTATCATTCTTGAACTTCTTTGTTATCGTCTGTGAATGTTTACCCACCGATCTCTTCCGAAACTCTCTGGATTCTAACTCAACTTTTTGTTTTTCTTTCCCTAGTTCTTCCGCTTTACAAGCTCTTTCAACTAACACGATGAACTCGTTAATTTCAAGAATGCCAACTAGAAGCTTTATATCTTCATTTAATCTATCTTTAAATCTCCGGTACATAACAGCCTCTAATGAAACACACTCGCGAGCGTAGCGACTGAGTAGCACAAACTTGCGCTTGTATTCGGATACGGTCGTACGACCCTGTTTGAGCTCGAGAAATTATTTACGCTTAGAGTCAATAAAGTGTTCGCTTATATACTTCTTACGAAATTCTGTCTAGGAAAAGTCCTAAGTAACCCTTTCTTTCGGGACAACCGACACGAGCGTATTCTACCAATAATAAGCAGAATCCCGTAGTAATGATATGGCACACTTCAAGCACTCATCGGGTGTGCAGAACAGTTCGTCGAAAACACAAATAGTATTATCAAGCCAAAATTCAGCTCTCTCTGCATCATCGTTATCCTTCACTCTAAATTCCTGAGCCCGTGCTTCCTAATACGATCTACAGGAGGTTTGGTTATTATTTCGGGGTTGACAACTGAAGGTACCACCAGTAATACAGGGGGCACATTCGGATTTTGGGGTGGTTGAACAGTCGGATTGGTTCGTATGTAATGACTGAACCAATCATTCATCATATTATAGAAGACTTGTTTAGCCCCCTCATCAGGATTACTCGTAGCCGGTCGATATTCTTCTGGTGCGGTCCCTTGCGCGGGAGCGGCCACTACACTCTCGACATCTTCGGCTACAGCTCGCTCGGGATCGGAATCCATTACTATATAAAAGAGCAAAAACGTTACACTGTCAGAAGTCATCATACTATCACTTAAAAATTATGGCATGCATAGATAGACTCATACGCGCTAGGTTAGTCCGAGAACCGACTAAAACCATAGCTCTGATACCAATCAAATGTAACACCCCTAATTCGTATCCGTCTTCGGAATAGGATTTCGAGGTATTACCCGACCCCATCACACATCAATGCACCTTGTAAATGTCACTACTTAATAAAGTATACCAACTCATACTATATAAAAGAAAAATTAAAGCCGTATCTTTCGTCAAATATCAAACATTCATTTACATATGTAATTATTTCGCATTTGAGCATAACCTGTGCATAAATATCAACCAATTTATCAATTCCCATAATCACTCATCCCATTCGGCAGTGACCATTGCATACATATATAAACTTAGACTCCAACAAGATCAACTCAAAACTTAGTATTTTATTTATGCATTTAACATACCGTACATGCAAATAATTGTACTTATATTCATTAAATTCTTAAGTATATATATGCATAAATCAAACATAATTTACAAGCATTTGTGCGTACCATATGTACAATTTATCAAGGTATAAAATATTACCCTAAATGCTTACCACCAACTCATACATATTTGAGCATTATACAAAGACAATATAAGCATGAATATATACATTTTACCATGCATAAACAAGTCAACTTATACAAAATAAGATAGGCTGATTAAAAACAACATTCTTACCATAACCAATTTTACCAAGTCATACTCAAGCCTAAAAACATAGCCATATTCGCATGGCACATGTAGACAAATATTTACAAGTCTTTCAAACATATCCCAAAAGATTAAATCTATACATGCCATAAGATTCAAAAGAGAAACATCTACTAAAGTACCAAGGTAGGTGATAGTATAATGAGCTTCCAAGGTGATTCCCGAGTACAGGCCGAGCTTCCAAAAGTAACCTACGGATTTAAGAAAATAACCGAAAACAAAGTAAGCTTCCAAAGCTTAGTAAGAATTAAGCAAATAGTTTCCATTCACATAAGTTTATTCAAACTTTAAAGAAAATAACTTTATTCATTTACAACCATTAAACCGAATAGCCAAATCCTCCGAAAGTTGAATACATAACCACATTCTAAATAATTTATATACATAATACATATTTAACAAGTCTTCAACTTACACATCAACTTCTATCACTTCTTAAATTAATAGAAATGGTACTTACCTCTAGTTTACTTACCACTCCAAACTTAGTCATTCATGCATAGACATAGGATAATATACTCAATCATTCTTGTATACTTATTTGCATTTATGATAAAAGTCTTTAAAACGAACCTCATACCTGCACATTGTTAATAGGATTTATCAACGTCTCGTACACTTAGTGTAGTTACTTAATATTTCTTGTAACGTATCGCTCACATAGAGCCGTTACTTCATACCTATCGTAACGTATCGCTCACATAGAGCCGTTACTTCATACTCATCGTAACGTATCACTCACATAGAGCCGTTACTTTTATAACCCGCACACATAGTGCTAATTTTCCGAAATCTATTGTTCTTTCAGTTCCATACATATTCAAATTAAGAACCGAACCAACTGTATCATATATATATAATAATATACACTAAGATATAATCTTAATATTTTTCCATCCATAATCTATAGTACATTCGGTCAATTCCCATCAACTATGAAATCACATTCGAACTTGACATTAATAACAATTAACATTCCCTTTGAATATATACGTATCCCAATTTAGTAATTTACACATCTATAGTGTCACTATCATATAATAGAACATGTCATATAATTTAATCTATCTTTCCAACAATCCCACATTCGGCTTCCTAAGCAATTTCATTAATAAATTCGGCAATGTGATATAAATACACATACCACCATCTAAAATTAGGCATATAATATGACATAAAGTTCGATTTAACTCAATTGCTTAAAACTTACCTCGGAAGTTGACGAATTAAGCTTCCTGATTACTCGTTTAATTTTGTTTTCCCCTGATCCAAACTCGTTTCCTTATGTTCTTGATCTAAATGATTTCAATTTAAACTTAATCAAACATATAAACATTCAGTTTGATCCAAAATCATAAAATTACAAAATTTACTAATTTACCCCTAGCATTCGCAACTTTTTTTCAAATTAATCCCTAATGCACAACTCACAATTTGTTCAAAATTTGGATGTCTTTCTCAAGGGCCGAATTTTCATCCTTCCCTAGCAAGTCCATACATCTCATTTCTTTAACCATTTAACCTATAATTTTTTTTCTTTTTCAATTAATTCCTTAATAACATCATTCTTCAAAAACTCAAGAACAACAATTGTTCATCTAACATAAGTCTTCCATTTAGTGCTAAGAATCATCTAAAAGCTCAACCTATGTTCACCGACACATTACTCATACAAGATCAATGTTCTAAATTGATGCATGGGTTTGATAATGTAGCACATAACAATTACTAAATTATGAAATTTATCAAAAATTAAAACTAAAACATACCTCAATTTGACCCTAGAATTTTTCATTCTTAGTTCGGTTAAAGAAAAAGAAAATAAACATGCAACCCCTTTTCTTTCTTTTGGTTTTATTAAACTATTATTATTCTATAATATATGTGATTTAATCATTAAAGTAAAATACATAAATATTAAAATATAATAAAACATGCCACTCACTCTTCCATGCACATGATGGATGGCACTAACCAAGAATTTTGGCTAAATTGCACTTTTGATACTTCAATAAAAGAAGCCACTTTCAAACTAGTGCTTACACATTCAACCACTAATTTATTTCATTAAAGCAATTTACTCCTCTTTCATAATTATGCACTAATTAAAATCAAATTTTAATATGAAAACTTCACACACCCTAATTCACACATACTAACATAAAAATAATAATAATAATAAATTCATCGATTGGATTCGAATTCGTGGTTCTGAAACTACCGTTCCGATTAGGGTCGAAATTGGGTTGTTACAAGCCTTTTGAGAGATAGTTCGAAATTTTAAAAAAAAATGACCAGTAGACTGTTTTTTTGGTAAAATTGTTGTTTTTATAAAATGAATGAAAAGGCGCCGCATCAAGCCATCGGGGCGACCCGACCCGACCAGATTTAGAAGGATCCGCGTGTTTTTTAAAGCCCAAAAGGGTTATTGGTGTTTCTAGTCCCCTACTTCTATTTTGACTTCGAATAGGCCCCTTTTCATTATTTTATTCTTCATAAATCTTACCCTATTACTTTATTTAGCTTTCAATAAGGTCCTTGGCCATAAGTGCGCATGAGAAGGCTGGGGATATCGCCCTGATCGGTCCCTTTATCTTAGCACATTTTCTAATTTAGACCCGAAATTCCATTTCTATTTTAATTTAATCCTTAACCTGATTTTTTCTTTAAAAAAAAACCTTTCTAAATTTGTTATTTATTAATTAACTTTAACACTCTATGTATTGTTTTAAACCTTTTTTTATTTATTATATTAGGTGTTTAAATTTCTTTATATATATTTCATATTTTAAACTTTCAATATTATTTTGGATTGCTTTACATGTTTGAACTTTCACTACTAGTTATTTTCTTAAATCATTTTACTAATTATCTTAAATTGATTTAGGTATTGTTGTTTAATTCATTGATCTTTGACTAATAATGTTATTACTTAGATAATGTGTATTGTTTGGTTATTGCTTTTGCATGTGCTATAATTATTTTACTTGTATTGTCATATTACTACGGTCCCTTATATTATTTTGTGTTTATGTAATATTATTCCATGATCGTTATTATTTGCATATCATACTTATTCAACTCAAAATGTCGTTTTTAATCAAAACCAGTCTTACATGTCTTCCAAGTATTAGACCCACTATCGTTCTAGAATAAAAATTTTCAAAAATAAGGTAACATTTTGTATTTTAGAAATTCGAGAAAATCGTGCCCTAACTTACTGGGTTTCGATTTTTCTCTTTTAACCTAATTAACAGAATATCCTTTTGAAAAGATACGAGTTTAAAAAAAAAAAGCTTATTCTCGAGAGCACAAAGTGTTGTGCCCTAACTTACTGGGTGTGGCATCTCGTTGCCTCGAGATAAGAATTTCTAAAATGATTTAAAATAAAATGCTTATTCTCAAGAGTATAAAGTGTTGTGCCCTAACTTACTGGGTGTGACATCTCGTGACCTCGAGATAAGAGTTTCTAAAATGACAGTATTCCGAATTGTGCCCTAGCTTATTCTTGAGGATTCGGGGTACTGTGTCCTAACTTACTAGATGTGGCACTTCGTTTCTTTAAGATGAGATGGCCTTTGATGATTATTTCAATTCATTCAAATGTTTTAAAATCAACATAAAAAAAAAACAAATGATCGTATTCTTAAATTCATTCTCAGTTTTCAAATTTTCGACATTAAGACACTAATTGATCGATTTGGTACCAGTTTTGGGCATGACGAGTGTAACACCCCTTACCCGAGACCGTTTCCGGAGTCGAGCATGAGGCATTACTAGACTTAACTACTAATTCGGGGCATAAAAATTAAAACTGTCCATCCACGTCATGTTGACTAAATTGACCATAACTCGAGTTACAAAACTCAAAATTTAAATTTGTAAATTTTCCTTGAAACTAAACTCATATATCTTCTTACTATAATTTTTCATGAATTTTTCATATGGCCAATTAGTACAGTTTATTCATTAAAGTTTCCCCTATTTCACTATTTGATGGTTCTGACCTATCTTTACAAAAACTCAGTTATTTCATTGTACAGAATTAAAATAATGTTATAGTTTATTCCAATCAAAAATAGACTCATTAAGGATTCTAAGAATATAAACTATGCTCCATTATTATTTTTGTACAATTTTTAACAATTTTTCCAAAACAGAACAGGAAATCACGAAGTCATTCAAAACCAGTCTCACTAAAATTTAAATATCTCATAATATAAAATTCGTTTGCCTACTTTGTTTCTTTCATATAAAAATAGACACAATAAGCTTTAATTCTATATCTTATTCACTTTATAATTCCATTTATCCTATTTTTGGTGATTTTTAAAAATCACGTCACTGCTGTTAACCAAAAACTGTTTCATTGCAAAATATAGTTAACTAGTTTATAACATCCTTACTCCATTTCTTTTAAACTCTATACATTAACCATAATTAACTAAATCAACCAAAACCACAACCAAACATAATCATCAAGCCAAAATATAAATTTCCAAGATTTACAAGATGGACAAGCCATTTTCGCATGGCTTATACAAGTATATACATCATATTCAAAATAAACTCAAAAGAGTAATATAGCTTATACATGCCATAGTTCCAAAAGTTCAACTTATAAAAAGGGTACCAAAGATAGTTGATAGTGTGATTGACTTTGACGATGATCCCCGAGCTCGTATGTAAACCTCAAAATCTATAAAATAGTCTATTAAACACAAATGGTAAGCTATCTTAGCTTAGTAAGTAATAAGCAATGGTAAACATATGCATCTAATCATTTTTAGAATTTAATCAATTTACTCTTACTCCTTAACTAACACATATCCGCATATATATAGCATGTTTCACTATTTAACATTTATCATATTCAAACAATCTCAAAGCCGAATAATCATGAACCATTTATTCAACCCGAACAAATCCAAAATTAATAATCTTACCTTATTACTAAAATTCATAAACCCAAAACAACTTACCTCATTAGCTCTAAGCATTCAACTATCATATATTACTTACCTATACATCATCTCTCGGTTACCTTCATTCAATTGTTTAGGTCTCTAGCAAATTTGTCCACCCGCACACATAGTGCAATTTACGTAACGTATCGCACACTTAGTGTCGTTACTTAAATAAAGAGCACACTTAGTGCTAAATACCAGTAATGTATCGCACACTTAGTGCCATTGCTTGCAATGTATCACACACTTAGTGCCATTGTTTGCAATGTATCGCACACTTAGTGCCATTGCGTATTTTCCGCACATTTTGTGCCAAACGACCGATTTCGCACACACAGTGCTCGGTAATAGAACTCGCACACATAGTGCCCCTTAACCGAACCTTTCTTTGTATAAACGAACACTTATAATTTCAAACCCATACATATATATAACCAATTATACGATTACCCAACAGCAACAATTCAATTTCTCTATGTCATACTATTTCATTCGGCACAAATCATATACATGTACACAATATATATATTTTCATCCATCTATTCAATACAAACATCCATCTCATTTCGTATTCATATTTAACTCCTTTTTTTTTAATCATTCATATACTAAATATACTCAATGAATCCACACTTATACATATATATATATATATATATATAATTCAACTTAACATTCGGCTAATCTATATATATTTATTCTTATACCATATCACATTCGGCAAGATTGGATTTTTATATGTTAATTTCAATTAATTCAAGGGATATACACTTATACATGAATATAATAAACCACATTCGATTTTCATACTCAAAAATCCATGTCCCATTCGGCAGCTTAGTAATTAAATCCTTAAATTCATTTGCACATGCATTTATTTATAATAACCACTCAATTAAACCGATAGCTTATAAACTTACCTCGGAAGTCGATAAATTAAGCTTCCCGGTTACTCGTTCAATTTTGCCTTCCCCCGATCTAAACTCTTTTCTTTATGATCTTGATCTAAATAAATTCAAATCAAACTCATTCATCACTTCTCTCATTCAATTTAATTCGAAAACATATAATTTAGCAAATTTATGATTTTACCCCTAGGATTTGTAATTTTGACAATTTAGTCCCTAGTACAAAACTCACCAAATATTCAAAATTTGACCCTCATTCTTTGGAGCCGAATTTTCATCTCCTATATATAAGCCTTTACAACTCATTTTCTTAACATTTTAACCTCTAATGTTTTTTTTTCTTCCTACAAATAAATCCTTAATTAACAACATTCATTAAAATATCAAGAACAAAATATGTTCATCTATCTTAAATCTTTCATTCACTACCAATATCCATCACAAAACTCAACCTATCATCCATGGCACATAACACAAGCATCACCATTTCACTAAATTAATACATGGGTTCAGTAGTATAAGAAACAACAAGTTCAAAAATATGAAAATCATCAAAAATTACAAAACCAACACATACCTAATTTTTCTCATGAAGGGCCGAATATGAAAGAGCTTAAGTTCTTTCTTCTTCCTTGAAGTTTCAGTCAAATGAAGGAAAAAGATGAACATGCCATCCCCTTTTTTCCCTTTTGTTTTATTATAATATACATATAAAATATATTATATCATTATTATATACTTAACACACAAACAAACATATAATATATATATTACAAAGCCATAATGCCATCCACTAAAGTATCAAAAGGTCAATTTGACATGCAAGTCCCTCAAGAAAACAAATCAATTAAACCATTCAACTTAATAAAGGCTACTTTTACCACTTTAACAATTTAGTCCTTTCTCTTAAATTAAGCATATCAAAGAGCAAATAAATTCACGAAGTTTTAGCACATACTCAATCATAAATATTTAACACAAAAAATAATATTAAAATATATTTTTCCGACCCAAATTTGTGCTCCCGAAACCACCATTTCGATTAGGGTCGTAATCGAGCTGTTACAATGAGGGTGCTAATCCTTCCTCGCACGTAACCGACTCCCGAACTCGTTTTCTCAAAATTCGTAGACCAGAAATGCGGTTTTAGTAAACCAAAACCTTTTATTAAAACAAAAGGTGGTTCGATCACACCTAACAAAAATCGATGGCGACTCCCTTTTTTTTATTTTCGTTTTCAAAACCAAAGTCGATTCCAGTTTTCAAAAAATGGTTACGACAGTACTATTATAGATGCTATGTGTTGAGGGGAGGGTGATCTTAGACTCTCAATGGAAAGTATTATTCTTGTGTCGGGGTTTTGTCTCCCATATTCCATGAAAAGCCCAAAGGGGTTCATGAAATTTAAGAAGTGCATCGATTAGTGAAAATTTGACTTATAAACTCATGGGAGAAGTGTTAATATTATTCAAAATATTAATTATACATATAGCGCTTGCAAGAGTTCGAACCACCAACCAAAGCTTAAAGGCCTTACCTTTACATCCACAGAATATAGGAGACAAAATTCGGACAATACTTTCCGTTAGGGTCCAAGACCAACCTCCCCTTACCATTATGCTTTAGGCTAAATCACTAATACTATTACAAATTAGTTTTCTTTTTAAATGATAAATTAATGGAATATTATAGTAATTTTACATTTTAAATGACATAAACAATTTGGGGTTTCAATTTCTTTTTAAACCTATATCAGCTAACTGATAGAATTTGCTAATGATGTTAGTGATTTGGGTCAAAGCGTAACAATAATAACAGTAGGAATATCAATTTATGCCAAATTAAAGTATATTGATTAAATTCCAAGTTAAGTATAGTTTAGGGATGAAAACAAGAATTTAACCAAAATTATTAGAAAACCAAGACATGGATTGCTTGATAACAAGTGTTCCAAGCATAGAAACTTTTCTTAGATTCCGAGATCTTCCTAGTTTCTGCCAAGCCAGTGATATGATGGACACATTTCTTCAACTTATGGCCCGTGAAACAAAGAAAAATTTCAAAGGCCAGTGGACTCATTTTTTAACACTTTTGAAGAGCTAGAAGGAGCTACATTATCTCAAATGCGGACCAAGTGTCCCAAAATCTACACCTTTTGACCTTTCCATGAGCATTTCAAGACAAGACTTGCCGGCACAAATCGGACATTGTCGGATCGGTCCTCGAATAGTTTTAGGGAAGTAGATCGAAGTTGCCTCACATGGCTTGACAAGCAATCAGAGGGACCTATGATTTATATAGGTTTTAGTAGTGTCGAAACCATTTTAAAATCAGTTTTAGAAAATAGGGATCGACTTTAAAAACAAAAATGGGAGTCGCCACTAATCCCTTTTTACTTAGGTGTGATTGGATCACCTTGCAAAACGTTTTATTTTAAAACATTTAATTTTTGGTCCACGAAAAAATAAGAAAATAGGTTCGGGAGTCGATTACGTATGAGGAAGGGTTAGCACCCTCATAACGCCCAAAAATTGGTACCTAATCGATAAAATTATGTCCAAATGTTTGAAATTTAAAAGGAATTTAAAAGTATGATTTCTAAAAAACTTCGAACAATTTGATTTAAAATTTGAGAGTTCTTCATTCCGAATGAATATAAACATCACATCCAGCACGATTGGACACGATATTTTTTAAACACTCGTAACTAAAATCATCTCACGATTTACAAAGCTTCAAACAATTTTGATTTAAAATTTGAGAGTTCTTCGATCCGAAGGAATATAAACATCATATCCAGCACAATTGGACATAATATTTTTAAACCCTCGTAACTAAGATCATCTCATAATTTATAAAACTTGTTAAAAGGATATTTAGTTATTTAGCCAAACAGAAAATCGCAACCCAGCACGATTGGGCACTATTTCCCGAATTTCTAAATACCAAAACGTTACCTTATTTTAAAAACCATTAGATAAAATGTAGTAATTAAACAATTAATGAATAATAAGGTAAATAATATACTCAAAACAATTAATGAATATTATAACAATTTTTAAAAAAATAAAAAAATATAAAAATGATATGGATAAATAAATAAATAAAAGTTAAAAAATGCGTAAGTCAACCTAACTCCCGCGATATGAGGATTCAACGGAATTCCTCCACCAAAATCTAACTCGAATGAAAGCAACTCAAAAAGAAACGAAGATGAGCGAAAAACAAAATAAGAGCAAGCCACAGAAAATAAGAACGTAAGAGGGAGAGAAATTTAAGTGAAGGCTCTCAAGAATTCTTATTGCTTTCAAACTCCAGTGTGTTTTACAATGAAGGGAAAGGCCTCTATTTATAGTTGAGCCTCCCTAAATCCAATAGTACAGATCAATTACATCAACGGCTAAGATTAAAAGGTATCTACAAATTAAATCTTTAAGATTACAAAATCACATCTTCTAAGATTACATACCATATCTTCTAAGATTGCATATCATATCTAAGATTGTATATCCTTGAAGATTGTATTTCCATAAACGTCAAGCTTGTAAATGGACCTTCCACCTTTTCAAGTAATGGGCCATTCCGATCGGGTCAATTGATATATTTTGGACTAAAAAAATATTTATTTATTTATTTATTTTTGTTGGGTTTATTTATTTTTAGCCCGGGCAAAATTTGGGCTCCTACAAGTAGCATTGCAGTTTTGTCAAGTGAGCAACTCATGGAGTTTTGGTCTAGGCTTGTTAATAGTGGGAAGAGGTTTTTGTGGGTTTTAAGGCCAGAAATTGTGCCAGAAAATGACAGAGGACACGACGATGTACCAGTAGAGCTCATGGAAGGGAAAAAAAAAAGGAGGGTACATAGTGGGTTGGGCTCCACAAGAGGAGGTCTTGGCCCATTGGGCTATTGGTGGGTTCTTGACCCACTGTGGATGTAATTCGACTTTGGAGACTTTGGTGGGTTCTTGGTGGGTTCTTGACCCATAATTGGTAAAAACAACGTATTGTTATATGTATATGATAGAGAATGAGTTTGAATACATTTAATGGAGTTCATTTACTATTTTTTAAATGTAAAGTAATGAAAATATTATAAGAACTTTACCTAAATAAATATTAGTAGTGTCACTTCAACAAGAAGAGTCAAGTATGAGCAAGATAAGCATCTAGCCATGATAATGCTAGAAATATTGAAGGAAATGAAGACATGGACCGGTTGATAACAACAGTGCCAGGCATGGAAACTTATCTTCGATGCCGAGATCTTCCTAGTTTTTGCCGGACAACTGACATTAATGAACCAATCATTCAACTTATCATAAAACAAACACAAAAGATCACTCAAGCCAATGCCTTGATATTCAACACCACCTAAGAGCTCGATGGGTCTACACTATCTCAAATACGCACCAAATGCCCTAACGTCTACCCCATTGGACCCTTGCATGCTCAATTAAACACTAGACTCGAGGCAAAACATGGAGAACCGTTTGATCACTTTCTGAATACCCTTTGGGAAGAGGATAAAAGTTGCATTGCTTGGCTCGATAAGCAACCGAATCGATCCGTTATTTACGCAAGTTTAGGTAGCATCACGAGCACATCAAAGGATCAGCTCGTAGAGCTTTGGTACGAACTTCATAACAGTAAAACGAATTTCTTGTTTGTTGTGAGGCCAGATTCCGTGATTGGAAAAGTTGGTGGAGAGGATGCTGTAAAGGAGCTTTCAAAGAAGAGTAAGGATAGAGGCTACATTGTCGATTGGGCACCGCAAGAGGCAGTGTTGAACCACCTGGCCATCGGCGGATAGTGGCATCGTTGCCAGGGTGCCGATGATTTGTTGGCCTTACTTTGCTGATCAACAAGTGAATAGTAGGGTTGTGAGTGCGGTGTGGAAAATAGGGTTGGATATGAAGGATGTTTGCCATAGGAAAACAGTGGAGAAAATGGTGAATGATGTGATGGTGTATCGAAAGGCCAGTGGATCTTCTTATAGTAAGTTCAATCGTTTAATTGAAAACCCCATAAACATATTATCTTCAATGCTCGAACTCTTTATTTTTCTTTAAGTGTCCTTGTTGGAGATCGAGATATAGCTTGAAAACCCATTTAAAAAATATAAAAAGAACTTCGAAAAAATTTGAATATTTCCATGTCAAAACATATTCCCACAAGAACAACAGTTTTTCAAAGAAATGGTGATTAAGAAACAGGAAGCAAGTGGTCTGCAAAGATACCTAACCTTTCATTTATTATTATTCAAAGAAACAACTACACTTTCACTTATAATTGAAACATACAATACCACTTTTATTTAGGGTTTCATAGTGAAGCTTATCGACTCTCTGACAAAACCCGGCATACTTGTGCTGCTAAAATTGAGTAGTGTAGTGCAGGAAGATGAACTATGTGAGTCAGTCTTAAACAAACGGGAAAGCTGCAACAAATAAACAAACAATAGCTTCATCAGAATAACACTAACCAGCATTATATATCAAAAGTAAAATAATGAAAACTGCAGCAATGAATATCATGCAAAATGTACCTCCACACTTGTGACCGACAGGACGAACAGCAATGTTGCAGCGTTTTGGAATGGTGACCGCAATTTCTGGCCTCACTCCAGCATTGTATGCCGTACGAGATTGCAAAATTGCGCAAAGGCAGCTTGGATTGTTGAGCTTTTTCTCCATTATAGTGCAGCAACGCTTGGAAACAGGAGCTCTGAAATATTTAGCTGCGTATGTACATGGAGCCAGCTTCTGAGCCTCCTTCTCGATGTCATGTTTCCCACAGGGACCATAATAATTACTAGTTCCATCCACTCCATTGAACCCTACAATGGTCATACTCACAACAAACACGAGAATGCACATGTACTTCACCGGAGTTTCCATCTCTTCAATGTAATCAAAGATATAAGGGACACTTTACAACAACTTGAACTCTAACAACAACACTTCTCAACAATTTATACCGAATCAAATAGCTGAATAAAGATGAATTCCAGCAATTACAATGGACATGGAACTAGAGAAAACGTCTTTGCTCAACTATTCAAGAACATTGATTTCAGGTGAACTGACCATTAAGTCATATATTCCACCTTGTTTCTCTGTGTGCTCTTTCTCTAACAACCCTAAGAAACTGATCCACGGTTTAAGCATCCATAGAAACTAGAATCATGCAGCCAAAGCCAAAGTCAATAAAGCAATAGAATTATAGTGCAGGAAACAATCAAATAAACCGGCCAGCATTAGCTTATAAAAACCTAGTCTATCAATTGCCTACATGTGCCCACTTCTACTCTACCTTTCTGAGCTAATACATATCTTGTTTTCGTTTTCTTTTTACATTGAGCTGCGTTTTTTACTTTATTTCCGTGGGCAATCAGCTTGAAACTTGAGGATTTGGTAGAAATTCAGATCTTTCTTCATGCGGTTTTCGTATCTACCTTAATTCATCTGGCAATTCAAAAACAAACTCCAGCAATTCACCAAACATGACTCACCATTCCGAAACCTGAAGCTAATATCTCCCCTACTTGACCAATTCTTTCAAACCAAAACAGATTTTCTCAAACTACAAGCTCTCGTTTCACATCTTTCACGACAATAAACCTCCCATTTTCGCCACGATTTCTCCTTACTCATACTAAAAGGACACAACCATTAAATCATCTACAAGTTAAAGTTCCAAATATAATCAAACCTAGAAGGTGTATGCTTATCCTATATCACAAGTCATATCCTCAAAGTTGTCAACTAAACCACGGGAGAACAAAGGACTTGTAACAAATCTTCAGTTGACACCAATCCCAGGTTTAATCTTTGCACAACCCCTTTCTCCTTATAAAAAAAAAAATCAATATCCCCAAAGTTTCGATCTTTATACCTTTATAGTTTAGATAGATCATACAGAAAAACATACCCAAAAAAAAAACACAGCAAATTAAGAACAATTCAAGCAACATTCTCAAAGTTCCAATCTTTTTTGTTTTTCACTTCACCCCACTATATAATTCCATCTAAATCATACAATAAAAAGAAACTAACAGATCAAACAGCAAAATATACCCAAAAAACACTGCAAATTAAGAACATATTAAAGCAACATTCACAGATTTTTTCCTCTTTAATTCATTAAAATACATCCCAAAAGTAACATACATTCTCAAAGTTTCCAATACTTAACGAGTAAAAGCATAAAGTCCAACACAAACATAGATCAAAAGGGCAAGAGGAACCAAAATAACCAAAGGAACAACCGCCGCAAAAGCATGTCCACTCCCACAAGCTAAAGTCCCAACCTTGATCTGAACAACATTAATCAAAGCCAACATCAAAAAAACACAACCCGCAACAGACCCAGCACCCGAAACCACCATACCGACCCGAAGCAAAGTCTTATTAACATCAACATGTTCCAAAAACTCGGATCCACGGAAAGTAACATGGATGTTAAAAGTATGGGATTTGGAAAGCTTGATTGCTTGCTTGATAGCTAAAGCTACGAGGCTGGAGAAAAGGAAAGAACTGAAGGAGTAGACATGGAATTTAATCAAATCCTCGGCGATTTTTGATGTTGGTGCACATCGGCTGTTTGGGTCTACGAGTGTGTTGCTGGGATCGTATGGGTTCCAAGCTAAACCGATGAAAACGGCGAGTGTGAAAAGGGAGTTTACGTTCACGACGCTGTCTAAAGCAGTGACGTGGATGCTGGTTGTCATTGTTTTAGGACAGGGGAGAGGTTTTAAAACAAGGAGATTAGATTGAGCAGATCTTTGTCTTGTTTTTCTATTATGTTGAAACTTTTATGGCGTTTTTTATTTTCCCGGAAAATGTGTAGAAAAGAGGAAAAGAAAGAGTTGCGTCAAGAGGACGAAAATTTTCGGTTTGTTTAAAAAAAAAAAAAAACGCCGCCGTTTCCTGGTTGCCCGCGTTTCAGGCGGGAATACTCACCTACAACCACTCCATGTTACCATTTTTGAAATCATTTGGAAATTTCTAGATAGAAGTAGCAGAGGTAAAATTATAGGTTTAATTTTTTAGGTTAAAGTTAAGTTCGGTTTAAAAAATGAATTTTATAATTTTATTTAAATTTAATTTAGATAAAAAATATTAAACTTGAGTTTAGTTTGATTCGCTTTTTATATTATTTTTATAAAAAAAGTAAATTTAAAAAATATAATTTATCAAATATATTAAAAACTTTAAAATAAATATTTCTCAATAAATGAAAATATATTTAAAAAATCTATATACTTAAAACAAATATAGTTGCAACTTAGCAAGCAAGTCCTCTAAAATAATAGTAAAATTAATAATAAAATAATATTTATACAATATCCAAATAATAATAATAAAATAATAGCAATATAATAGGAAAATGACAATAAAACAACACCAAAATGACAACAAAACAAAGTAACCAGTAGTGAAAAAAATTTAGGCAAATTTGAATGGTCTCGAGCTAAAAAATCTTATAAAGGCCTAGTCCATTTAGAAAACGGATCTTTTTTGTTCAAAACCATTTTTGGGTCTATATTTTTGCCCAAATACTCTGACTTATCGAGTAGCCTTCGAGCTTGAGCGGGTGGTCCGACCCATAATCAAATCTAGATAGAATTTTAGTCCTGGTTCAAAAAATAGACTTAATATTTTACCCAAGCTCGGCTCGACCCGGTCGTATTAACTTTTTTTGTATATTATTTTTTTATATAAAAACAAATTTAAAAAATATAATACATCAAATACACAAAACAAAACATTAAAATAACACTGAGATAAATAGATGCAACTTAGCAAGTAAATACCTCTAAAATAGTAACAAAAGTAATCATAAAACAAGAGTTATACAATATCCAAATAATAACAATAAAATAATAGCAATATAATAATGAAATAGCACCAGGCTAAAAAAAGCTTACCCAAGGCTTGGCCTGTTTAGAAAACGAGCCTCGTTTTTACCCAAACTTATTTTTTCAAGTCAACATTTTTATCCAAACTCTTTCACTTTTCAAACGAATATTCGGGCGAGTTATCAAATCTACATAAAAGTGTTAGTAACCAAAAGAGAAGGTGAACATCTCACGACTCAATTACATTCCACACATAGGCGGATACAAGGGGGGCAGGCAGTGACCCTGGCCTCCCTTAAAATGAAAAATTTATATTTAGGCCATTAAATTTTTTTAAAATTTTAAATTAGTAAAGGTAAAATTTTACTTTACCCCCGTTAAAATTATAGAAATTCAATTTAATTCTTTAAAAATTATAAAGATATAAACTATAAAAATTAAATTTTCATTCGGCCCCTTTAAAAATTTCCCTAATTCCACACATAACATCCAAGTAGATGGCAACTTGGGACCATATACGTATTGGTTTTAAGGTAAAACGAAATTGGATCAATATCGAAACACAAATGGTACAAATCATCAGTATGGTACTGACTGCTTTAATTAACAGCTACGATAATAAGTAGGCTGTTTTAATCATATTATATTCAAATTTACTACAAGAAAGAATAACACAACCAATAAAAAATATGGAAATTTAACTCATACACAACACTATTTTACTACGACCAGAGAAATTTTCTGTCTTTTACTAATCTATTTGAGAAATTTTCTCTCTCAAGTGACCGTATATCGTGGAGGGTTTTGTCGTGTTTTGGTCCTGTTCTGGTTCGCCGATGATTGTTTCGATATGATTTGATGACCCTTTTGATTCCCTGTGTTCTCTGTACCGTTGGAGTTCTTGAGGATTGATGTACTATCTGTTGTTGGATTACCACATATCTTTGCTTTCGTATCAACCCCGAGATAATTAGTCAAGACCCTCTTCACTCCGAAGCCTCGGCGATGCGGCTTAATGATGTTGTTGTTGCTGTTGTGGTTGTTCTCCTTGAGAAAAGGAGATCTTTCTCCCTTTGCGGGGCTGATTAGCGGTGCGGGTGAAAAGCTTGGTGTAGAGATCGATGTTTTGTAGGGAGTGCTGCTGTTCAAGACTGGTACCGTATACGGGATGGAAACCTTCTTGTGTGCAATTACACTAACCGTAGGAACTGATGATAACTTGTCTGAATGCTTCGTTAAGTCGTCTACATAGAGCAAATCGTCAATACGTGCAACGATGTTGTATGCAAGGCTTTCCAAAACTCTTGAATAGCTTTCAAGAATGGACTTTCCAACATCCTGAAAGTTTGAAAAATAAGGTATGAATAAAAACATTCAGAGGGGATATGAAGTAGTTTTCGGGTTCAAAATTCCAGACCTTGTTGCATTGGATTTTGCTGGTATCTAATGTAGTTTGAGTCAAACCCGGGAATCGTTGCTTCAAGCAAAGCAAGAGAGTTTCAGCTCTTTCTGCTAGAAATTCTCTCTTGTCTCCATCAACCATAAGGTCCTTCACCATTTCCCATGATGATTTTGCAGTGGATCGGTTTGGGTTAATAGGAGGCTTCGAATGAGATCTTCGACGCCATACATATATTGCAGCTTCTACGCGGTTTGCAATCTCGAGAGCAACATGTTCAGAGGATAAATCCAGGAAATCAAGCAGACATTCGGCCGAGAATTGATCCGAAGTAATATACCTGTAAATTAGGTCACCTAAACAAGCTCTTCCATTCTGCAACAACATTTCAAGAGAGATCAAATACAAACCTTTCAGCATTGTCCGTTAGACGCAATTCATGAACAGACATACCTTTGGAAGAGTATCCAAGTACGAATCCGGAACTTCCATTTCCGTTAACGAAATGCTGTTGATGGCCATTGCAGCTTTCAGTATTTGATTTGTGCACTCCCGGGTGTGATTCAATTGCTTTCTCGAATCATCACTGAGACCACCTGCAGGTACACGGGGCACGGGTAACCACCACTTCTCCTCCTGGCGTTGCAACGTTTGTCGGAAGGAAGCCGAGCCATCAGCATCAGGGGCTATAATCCCTTGATCAACATACCAGAACTCGGTGTTGGTAAAACTATCTAAGATATCCTGCACCAGCAAAAACATGAACATGTTACCCCCCCCCCCCAAATATTACAACAACCATTAAACATAAATTCAACCATTGTTAGTTCTTACGACAAGCATGTTATCGAGTTTACGAAGCGCAGCAAGATTAATGAAAATATCTGATCGAGGCCTGCAAGTCATCACCTATGAAAAATCACATGACAAACAGTTAAAATCCAAGAAACAACCCAATTTATCATCATTCAACTACAACAGTGAAAAAATTCCAAAAGATTAAAAGATGTTTTATTTTCCCATGCTTTCTCAGGAAACAAACAGGATTGTACAGATTGAGAAAGCAAAATTCAAAAATTTCACATGATTCTGAAATATTTCTTCTTTTTTTCTTTTAATGGAAGAAACTTCAAATTTGTCTTTCTTATTGTTGAGTTGTCTTTGCTAAAAACAGCAAAAGCAGGCCAATTTAACACCATTCAAAAACAATGAAAATTCCAAAAGATCAAAAGATGTTTTTATTTTCCCATACTTTCTCAGCAAACAAACAGAAAATTTTCACATGATTCTGAACTATTTCTTCATTTTTTATAAACTTTTAATGGACCAAAAACAAAAGATTAAAAAATGACAAAATTACCTCAAGCTTGCTTCCATCTGGAAAATTTTGCCAAGATGGTATAAACTCAACAATATGGTCACTAACACAAACAAGCCATTCCATCTCTCTTTTCCACATGGATTTTTTCTCTTCAGATATAGGCTCCAATCTCCATAATTGCCCAAAAATAGTAGCTAAAACATAGTTTTTTTTTTTCAAATTTAAGTTAACAAATAACTGATAAACAAAATTAATTAAATTGAAACAAAAAAAAAGGCTCAAAAATCAGAAAATATGTACCACAGAGATTGGTAATGGCATTTGAAATAGCCAAAGCTGTGCAAACTCCTTTTCCAGAACCTGACATATCTTCACCAAGCAACAACTTTGCAAATCTCTCCTTCATCATATCCATCTCTAAAAAAGTCACACACAAATAAAAAAGGAATTAGACAAAAAAAGGTTCAAACTTTGGTCAAAATTAGCGAACCCCAAACCCAAAAACAATCTAAGAAACAAAAGATCAAACATTTTGAGCTAAAAAAAAGCATCACCACTAACCATTAATCCTAGAACCCATTTTTTTAGACTTATCATCTTGATTACCAACTTTGTCATCATCCCCATTACAAACATCTGAGTTCTTTGAAGGAGTAGTAGTAATAGCTCTCCTTATAGGCCAACCCAAAAGAGGAGGTGAACCTGAACCTCTAACCTTATGAGAACTTGATCCACTTGAACTACTGTTACTATTACTACTACTCTCTTTAGACTCACCACCATTGGAACCACTCACTGATTCACACCAATCACCTTTCTTCTTCAACAATGGCTCCATTGGGTGCTTAACTAACTAATAGCAACCCTTTTTTTTTTTAAGTTTTTTTTCCCCCTTGAATGCAAAGACTAAATCTTTGAGGTACCAACAGATAATAAGAGGGGGGATGAGAGTTAAAAGATTTGATTTTTGAAATGTCAGAAAGATAGAAAGATTGGCACGTGCCATGGGGGTAACGTCTCTCTTTGAAATATTTTTTGAAAAAACAAAATAAAAATTGGGGTTTTTCTTTTGGATCCGTTTGTTTTGTTGGATTTGTCTTCTTCTCTCATTTAGGATTAAAGGAGCAATTTTTAATCTAAAAAAGAAAAGAGGAGTGATTTTTTAAAAAAATTAATTTAAAAAGCTTTCGTTTTCAGTTTTGTGAGTAGAGAATACGTTGAGAATAATTGATAACAGAAGAAGAAGTGGGTCAGTGTTAGCACACTGTCGTTTCGTCAGCAAGTTGGACTTTTAAGACACAGCTGATGGATGTGTCAATCCATCTGAACTTACGGTTTTACCCTCCCCGGTTTTATTACGGTTGTTTTATGAGAGGGTAAACTACGCCGTCAGTCCCTAAACTATGGTTAAATTTTTGTTTTGACCACTGAACTATTCAAAAGTTTTTATTCAAGTCATTGGCCTATTAAGTTTTTTTTTTTAAATTCCGCTAGCAAGCTCCAATCAACGATTCAATGATCGGTATAGTAGATCAGCACTCATTGACGAGTAGAAGAACATACTTTAAATCTAAATCGATTTAACAGTCAAAGTCAAAGATCGAAGAAAAAAGTTGTTTGAATTTTATTTTAAGTATTCAACCTTCAAAGTTGGTTTATGAAAAATATTAAACTATAGAAAAAAAAGGGAAATGAAACTTTCAATTAGTCTAAGCAGTGCAAACAGAGAAAGTCTTATAGCATCGATTTTAACAGTCTAATGACTTAAATAAAAAATTTTAAATAATTCAGTGACCAAATTATAACTTTTTTTAGTTAAGTAACACATAGTTTAAGTAACTCATGGTGTAGTTCACCCTTTGTGAAAATAGTTATTTTTTTTAACTTTTTGTATTATTATTTTGACATAATGATAAATTTAGTCTTTAATTTTTTTACATTTTTTTTTTCAATTTAGCCCGTTTTTGAAGCTAAATGTATTCATTAACCTTTCAAAATAAGTCAATTTACTTTTCTTTAACGAAAATACTGACTAAAATATTAATTTTTTAATGATGTTAGCATGATATCCCACGTGTACTTCATGTTAATATAATATTATTTTTCTTATATTTCACGTCAAAAAATATTTTATAATTATAAAAATATTCAAAAAAATTATAAAATTATAAAAGGTTGATAAAAATTTAAAAAAGAAAAAAGAGAGCATGATTCATGAAGTACATATAGTTTGTCACATTTAAAAATTTAACCTTTTAACCAATAATTTTATTAAATTAATTCGACTTTTTTTGAAAGACTGATGATCAAATTTGAATTTTTAATAAAAGCTGAGGGCCAACTTTAACTTAAAATTAAAATAAAGACCAGATTGACAAAAAGTATAAACGTTAAGGAGTTACTAGGAAATACGACAATAGTTGAGTAACCCTGTACAGAGGAAACCCTACCTTATTTTTCGTTGTTGAACAGTGGCTGGTTTGACTACAATTTTAGCCTTTCTATTATATAAAATTTTGCAATTTAGTCTTTCTATTTTAATTTAATATAATTTAATCCTTTTATTTTTATAGTGGTTAACTATTTTCATTAAAATGCTAATTCAAAACTTTTTTTTAATCTAAAGCATAAGTATATTGGATTAAGTTGTTTGATTATAAAAAAATTTTAAACCACCCTTAAGCATTCACCTGTCATGTAATTATTCTATAGAAAATTATATGTCAGCCCTTTGACAAGACTAGTTAACCATAACAAAATTTGAACTAATTAATAATATTATAAAATTAAGAGGACTAAATTATGTTAAATTAAATATATATGATTTGAATTGTAAACTTTTCTATAATAGTTGGACCAAAAACTAAATTAGACCATCCACTAGAAAAAATTAGGAAAAGTAAATAACAGCCTTAAAACGCCTAAAAGTGTGTAAGTTGGGCAAAGCCCTAACAGCAACAGCAACTGCAACAGCAACGTGATTAGTGTGACTCACACACAAATCACATCTGAGACGATAAGCACATTGATCATCAGACCAGCGCACGGGATAGATTGTTATTGATGTGAATAATTAGGAAGTTAAAGGGAATACAGTGAAAAGTAGAAATAATGCAAAACAGTTGTGTTAGGTTATAGTTGAGTTGTGAGTTTTAAAGAAGGTTTAATTGTCATTTATGCACCCCATGTTGTTAATCAATGGGACTCCCACTTCTCTTCTTTCTTTTCCATTTCTCTCAACTTGCCCCAATTTCAATGCCGACAGCTCCTGAAAGGGTAAAACAAGGTTAATTCCCATTTTATGTATGTTTATTAAATTGATCGGTTTGGCCAGCTTTTCATAAACAACCATTTAATTGATCAACCTTCAATCATAATCGAATTGATTGACCGATCAGTATAAATTTGATTGACCTAATTGAAACGATATCAGTTAAAAATTCAATTGACAATAGGTTGATTTAATTAATTTAATCAAAGGTTAAATTGAATTTTGCTGACCCTTAATTATAATGATTGTCTTCGTATAAAAAAATATATATGTTTGGTTTTTATGTGTAATTTCGAGTCTAATAAACCATCGATTCTCGATTAATCTGATATTTTAATATATGTAATAATCAAAATAATTTCGAAAGAAAAATTAAAAATTTATTAGCAAAAAAACGTAAAATATTTGACATATGTATAATAATTAAATAAAATTAATTTTTTATATTTGTTTTTGAAGTCACTTTCAAATTTTAATAAGAATATTCAGTAATTATTAACTTACTAAAAAAATTCTAATTTGAACAAAATTTTATCTTAATATGGAACGAAATTCAAAATAGAAATATTGAATAAAATAAATTATAAGAATGATTTATGTTATACACAATGGATCATCAATTTTGATAGTAACTGGGGAGCTTCAGTTACAACAACTAACCTAATAAGGACCCACAAGTTGTCATTATTTTATTTATATAATGTTAAAATCTGCTTTTAAGTCCCTTTACTTTTCGTATATTTAGAATTTAGTTCTCTTATTTTTTATTTTAAATATTTTTTTTACATTTTTTTATTTTAAAAATACAAGTTCAGTTGTTAATCCTACTAAAATTATTGTTTTATTATATGGCCACAATAAGAATCATTTAGCACAACCTGATAACCTGATAACTATGATAAATCTAGATAGGGCTTAGCCAAGGATGAAGTTAAGGAGGACTGAGATAAAATTCTAAAATTTTGAAGGGGCCAAAGCTATAAATTTTATTCTTGGAGAGCAAAAATTACAAAACTTCCATTTATTTGAATGATTAAAGGACTTAAATGAACAATTAATACTTGAGAGAAGCTATAAATGATATTTTCCCACTTGATCAAGGAGGGCCAAGGCCTTGACTTTGGGAATCCATATATGATATTTACATACGGTGGGATTCGAATTTATACTTTACCATTAAGTTAAAGTCTCGATGACTTTGAATACCATGGAAGCTAAATCGACTCGTGATATTCAAGGACACGAACTATAGAGATATCAAAATTTTTAATACCTCAACTTTACTATTTCGGCCAAGACTTCATTCCAACTCATATTATTGTTTAATAATAAAAATATATATTTCAAATGTAACTACCATTTATAAAGTCGTGATGGTCCATGAAAGTGATTTATTTAGAAGTTGAGAAAAATAAAAATGTTAGGGCCCATATCATATCGTCTCCTGTTATTAAACTTTTGTATTTTCCATTAAATATTAAATAATTTTATTAAAAGGGTAAAATTTTAAAAATAGAATTATAGTAAGCTTGGGGAAAAAAACATAACAATATAACCCTAAGTGAATAAATGAAAATATGTATACAATAAATTAACAATAATGTTTAATTTTTTATTAATATATAAAGCTTTAATTTATAAATAAAGTTAAAATATGCTATAATTTTTGTACATTTTTGTCATTTTACTTTTTTAAATTTAAAAATGTAAATCCAACTGTTAATACCGTTAAAAAAATTGAATTGTATTTATAATTGGGTATGAATTTTAATAAGTGAAAAGTATAAGAACTAAATAGAAACTTATAACATATTTTAATTTATAAATAAACGATGAATATCAAGAAAGTTGAATGGTAAATACAGTTTGGATAGACTTGATAATATTAATATAAAAAAATATTTAAAACATGATACGAAATACAATTAAAAAAACGACATCAAGTTCTTAGTTGGATATAAAATTATAAAATATAAGATAGAGATTTTTGAATGAAGGTTTAAGGTTTTGGAGTATGACATATAGCCGTTTAGAAGGGGAAAGTTGAAGAAAAAAGACAGAAACCACTCTTGCCTTTTGGTCCTTTTTTAGTGTAAAAAAACAGACAAAGCACTAATCTCTTATCTACTATTTTGACATTTTCTTGTTGTTTGAACATAAAGCCCTTTTGTCTGAATTTTGCATGAAACCTAGGAATTGTTTAATTATATGAAAATGTAAAAAGTTGATGATGCTTTAGGTAAAAAAAAAAGTGAGCCAGTTTGAAATTTCCAACCGTTAGTTTGTTCGAGAGATAAAGTAATATTTAGTCTCTAAATTTAGGAATTTTTTAATTTGATCCCTATATTTGTTTTAGTTTACATTAGTTTTAAAATTTAGTAGTTTTTCGTGAAGGTACAATGAATGTGGTAACGTTATCACAGTCGATACTTTGATGGAATTTAAGTTCAGAATGAAAAAAAATGTTAAGTTTCGAGATTAATATGAATAAAAAAATTCAAATATTAAGTTGAAAAAAAATATCAAATTCAGATACTAAATGTTAGTTTATTTCGTATTGTATGACTTTATAATATTGTGCTTCAATTTTTTTCTTTCCAATATGAGAGACATGCATCCTTGATTTTGAAACTTAATTCATTTTGTTGTAATTATAGACATAAAAGTAAATGGGTAAACTATTAAAATAGCTACTTTTATTTACCTCAGGTTATATTTTAGTCACTTATATTTGAAATGTTATATTTTAGCCACTTAGCCATTAATTTCCATTAACGGTGTGACAGTAAACTGACGTGGCACGTTAAATCATCATTTCAAATGAAAATTTTAGGTTAAATTCTATAATTGTCCCCTATATTTTTTCATTTTGAGAAATTTTTTTCTTTTATGTTCTTTTAACATTTTTTTCCCTTTATTTTTCATTCTCTTCTGCTTCTCCATTTGTTTTACTCCTTTCTCCATTTATTTTAACTTAGTTTTTCTATGTTTGCCATTTGCTAAAACTAATCTCTATACTTTTATTTTATTGAACAATTTAATTTTTTCAAGTGTGACAAGTTTGCGAACTAGTTTTAACAAATGAAAAACATAGAAAAACTACATTAAAATAAATGAATAATAGAGGGAGAAGCAAAAGAGAATAGAAAATAAAGAAAAAAGAACATAAAAGAACATAAAAGAAAGTTAAAAGAACATAAAAGAAAAAAATTAAATTGCTTAAAATGAAAAAAATAGAGAACAATTATATAATTTAACCTAAAATTTTCGTTTGAAATGATAATTTAATGTGTCATGTCAGCTTACCGTTACACCGGTAATGGCAATTAATGGCTCAGTGACTAAAATATTATAATGCGATAACATAAGTGACTAAAACATAACATTTCAAACATAAGTGACTAAAATATAACCTTAAACAAACAAAAATAACTATTTTAATAGTTTACTCAAAGAAATAAATTTAAGTTCAAATCTCGATATTTATTATATTTTCTTTATTAGCATGCTACAACTTTATTATTTTCTCTAATAACAAAGTAAAAAGGTTGAAGTTAAATCTATGTATATTTTATACATATTTGACTTTGAAGTTTTCAATTTTTTTTTTATAATATCAATATACAAATTGAAGCTATACTTTAATGCTTATATTGAAATGGTTTGAGTGAACTTTTTCATGCAACGTTTCGTACACATTTTTTTTAATATTATATTGCATGAATTTCATATATATATATATATATATATATCGTTTTTTTTAAATAAAAACAGTTCCATTAAAAAAAAAAAAAAGAGGAAATCAAATAATATAAAGAACCCATCTTCGTGATCCACTTTGTTTATATGTTCATCCAATTTCATGATTTGCTTGGCATATGGAACTAAAGAATAATTAAAATATTGTTCATGACTTAAATTTCCAAAATTAAAAAGTTTGATGGTTAGACACCGTCCAGTGTATTGTACATATCACGTATTATTAGTTCGAATTTTAGAGATAACGTTATTGAGAAAGAGAGAGTTACGAATTTTGAAAAGATTAATCTTCATGGATCATAAAATGGACATAAATGATACTTAGAGGGATGAAGCTAGAGGTCTTAACCCCATTGGTAAAGATGTTATAGCATCTTATAGCTCGGGTCCGATGACCGGACCGAATGAAGGGTGTTACATGGAAAATATGGTGGAGGAAGATATGATGGTTTATTCAATGGGAAGAGAGTAAGGGTGTTCAAATTTCGATTAAAATCGAATAAACCAACTGAACTGATCTAATTCGATTAACCAATTTAATTTGGTCGGAGGTCGATTAATAATTTTTTAGAAATTTAGTTATCGGTTAATTTAATTCAAAATCGAGTAATTAACCGAACTTAATAATTAATAATACAAATTATATATAGTTTTAATTCGGTTAATCAACTAAATTAAATTGAATTGTTTCAACAAACTAATCCAATCCACCTTAAATGAACTGACTCTTTGTTTGATGGGCACTTCAAATTGGGCTAGTGCTTATTTTGAGACTCAAATATTTGGTTCATAGACTTTTCATTATTAGGTTTAGATATTTCAGTTCATAATTTTAAATAAGATAAAAATACATATAAAAAAAGTAGAATATAAAAATAATGCAAACATGACATATAAATTATATGAATTATTATTTGATAAAAAAATATGAATTATTACTCAAGTATTTACACTAATATATTATTTGAGTTTTGAATCATTCGTGTTAATCGAATTGTAAAATTCAATTCGACTCGAATTACTCATTTGAATTAACTCAAAAAAACTAAATAACTTGAATAAATCGATTCGGTTAACTCAAAATTTGAAAAAAAAATTGAGTTGAATTGAGTTTTGTTCATCCTTAACCACGTTAGACATTCTAAAAAATAAATACCACATCGAACATTTTATGAAAGAACATGTCCCGTAATAAAATATATATTGATAGTTCAAATATTTCACTAGAAATTTTCAAAATACAAATGGCACATTGAATATTTTATAAAAGTCGAGAGACTAAATATGATATTAACTCTTTAAATAGTTATTAATTGTATTTTAATATTTATTTGTATAAAAATTAAAGTTGATGACTTTCATGAAAAACTAATTTACCTTATTTTTTGCAGTAAATTTGGTAGTGGTTAGACCTGCAAATAAGGATATTTTATCTTAATCCTTCTTCACAGGGATAAACCTGCAAAAAAGGAAATTTGCCTAAAATGCATGTATTAGTCAACTGCAATTAAAATCAAAGAGGAAGATGCATAGGCCAAGATTCGAATTCCCAGAAGTTTTGGTTATGGAAATTCTGTCAAATCTTCCAGTTAGATCCCTCACTCGCTTCAACTGTGTTTGTAAGTATTGGTGTTCTTATTTTCAAACTCCTCATTTCATTTCCAAACATCATCACAACCACCTTAATCTACTTCTCATACGCTATGATGGTAACACCTTCCAACCTTGTTTCTCTCAACTTTCCAACCAAAAAGATAAAATATATATAGTAAAACAAAACATTCACTTGCCTTTTTTTAAGTATGCAATCCCCTCTGTTTATGGTGCTTGTCATGGATTATTGTGTTTACAAGAACCTTTAACGGATAAGGCTGCCATTTGGAACCCATCAACCAGAGAGTTTAAAATCCTTCCACCATCTTCAATCCAATGCCCTCCATATTTTTCCTCCATCCAAGAAGGTTGCATGACTTTAGCCGGCGTTTCTTTTAGGCACGCTGCTTTTGGGTTTGGTTCTAAAACCGATGACTACAAAGTCATCTAGAAGTGATTCCTGGAAGGAAATTCCATCTCCTGGTTATACACTAACTCATCTATTCTTGGGAAATAATTGCGTAGATGGAATTTGCTATTGGAAAACAGTGTGTCTGGCATTTCATGATTTTGTAGGACCAATTCTTTCAACATTGGGCCTTTTTTCAACATGCTATTTTTATCTTGGTGTTTAATGGCACTGGGTGTTATTACTTACGGATCCAAAAGAATTGATTTATGGATTACGAGTGAAGGAATATGGACTAAACAATTCAGTATTGAATCTACTTCTGGAGCTGTATATCCATTGGGGTTTGGGAAGAACGATGAGTTGTTTCTTAGAAACCCAAATAATGAAGTACTCCTATTTCACCCTTAAGAAGCTTGAGATTAATACTTATCTAGATCATTTTCTGTATTCCATCTCCCTTCTTCATGTTTATGTTGAAAGTCTCGTTCGTATCAATGGAATACAAAAACCTAAGGAATATATAATACGTCAACCAACTGGAGATGTATCAAATAAATATTGAATATGAAGAGAAATCTGCATGAATCGGATATGAGATTACTAAATTTTGCATTATATGTCTTAAAAAAAGCACACAATATTGTGTTATCTATGAAATTCATAGCTCTAGCCTTGATGAGTGGAGATTTTTAAACTTTTCAAACAATGTATGAGTTTGTGTTAGCCCCGATGAGTGTGTTTTGCATCTTCATGATTGTCTCTATTGACTACAATGATAGCAAGTCAGTCGAGTAACTTGCCTTATGATTTTGTGCTTTTTATTTATTTGTTTTTTGATAAGGCACAATTATGGGGAAAACATGAAGAAAATACTCTAATTTTAATGAAAAATATCAAACTCTTATGACTATAACCTTAATTTAAAATGAGTTGTGCTCAAAATAGTCCTAATTAAACTAACACAATTCGAAAATGACTTGAACATGTCCTAAAACTAATGTTTTAAAAATCAAATCAGTAATCGAACTAATTAGACTATCAATTTTCGATTCAATCAATTTAACTATTAGTCTATTAATAACTAAATAAATAATTGACAAATATCATAAAAATTAACAATTTTTTAAAACAATAGCAAAAAAAAGTATAAGTTGATTCAACCTTTGGTATTTTTGTCTAGATTTCCTGTTTTTTTATCAATTCTAAACAATTCACTCATAGGTCAATTCAATCTATTTATCCGAATAGTATATAAGTCGATTCCCGATCCAACAACATCATCTTAAATAAACTAAAATAACATAAAATAGAGATATATCAAACTAAAAAATCCCAATTAACAAATTTGAATAACTTAAACCCAAAACTATCCAAATGTAAAATAACACTAACCTAAACATAGATCTAAAATAACCCAACCAAACCCAATTGGATAACATTCAGTATCTTTATATATACATAATTTTTTTTCAAGATATAATTGTTGATGTAACATTAAACTATTAAAACAATACACAAACATAATGTCATTATTTCGTACATTTCCAAGCGAAAATCTTTAAAATTTAAAATTATATACACCTTTAGATTTTAAAATTACGTTGTAGGCATAAATGAAGTTTGTATGGGTATAAAGAATTTGTATATTATATAATTATTTTGGCATGGTAGTTTATATTATATAATTAATTTATATCCTTTTCATCAAACACTCAAGTACTTGTAAACTGCAATCTACATGCATAAATAGATAAATCAATATATCTACTTTTTAATTATATAAAATTAGTTCAATTTCAATTTTGGTCCTTATATTATGTTAAAATTTTAGATTTGACCTTTATACTTAATTTTTTTTTATAATTTGGTATTTCAACGTTTATAATGTCATTAATTAGTCTAAATATTTTATTTTAATTAAAATTCTGACATAAATTTAATGAAGTGTTAATATCGTTAAATTTTTTTATTAAATTCAAGTCAATTATAATGTCATTTTTTGTGACATAATCATAATATTGAATTCAAATATTTGAGTAATACATAGGTGCGCCTTCTTTTCTATAAATAAATAAAGTATTACTATATGTGTAACATCCAAAATTATTATTATTATTATTATTATTATTATTATTATTATTATTATTATAAAAAAATAATAATAATAATAAAACAAGCATGGGAAGATGTATAGTATTTGATAAACAAATTTTAAATCCTTTATATGGGAATAGCAAGTGACGGCAGCCATGATGAAGAGATAATAAGCATGCTATTAAAACCCATGAGAATGAGGGAATATTATGGGGCATTATAATTTTTTTTAAAAAAAATCAAGATAATGGTGGAATATAATAATAGAACATGAGTGGGGTTATTTGAGTGGGAGTAATGGACGACACAAACATTAAGAGGCATGTTTGAACATTTTTTCTTTTGTTAATTGAGGTGTATTGGACGGCAATGGCAATTTAAATGGAGCATGATTGTTTTGTTTTATTAAAATAAGCTTGGTTGTATAAGGCATGAACAATTAGTGGTGATTAAAAAAAAGAGAGGAGATAAGCCTTGGTTTTTTTTTTAATTTAATTATTTATTTTATTTGCTAAGTGGATGGATAAGAAATAATATAGGGGATAGATAATGGGATAAGTGGTGTTTTATTTTATTTATTTCAAATGTGTGGTAAAGAGGAAATATAGGAGATTAATTGGGATTTGGTAAGTGGAGTTGTGGTGGCCGAATATAGGACTTTGGGGGCTTGCATATTCGGCCATGAAGAGGTGTTAAAGTGCCGAAATTATTTTGTTTCCTCCCTAGTCTCCTTGCCGAATCTCTTTTCATTTTCTTTCCCTATTCTTTTTCTTAAACCTTATTTTCTACATATTTTCTTATATAGTCGAAACCTCTAAAAGCCTTCTCTACTTTTGTGTATTTTTCCCTTTACCAATAAAGTGCTGAAACCACCATAGTTGTGGTCAAAAGCTGAATTTTTGAGGGGCTTCAAGCAAAGGAGCTGTCGATTTCTTTAAGTAAGAGTAAGATCCAAATTCGGTTTCTATTCTTTTATGTTTAGACTTATCGAAATTTAGGGACTAATTCCCATTAATGCTCTTTGGCCGAATTCTTTTAAAGGAAAGTCTCGAGATTTCTAGCCTAGTCGACAGTAAGGAGAATCATTCGAGATTTAAGGTGCGTCATGAGGTATTCGGCCAAGGGCCATACATTATGATTCAATGTTAGAATCGGATCTAACATATATGTGTATAGGTATTTCGACAACTCCCTAACCAAGGAGGAATTTCGGGATCTAAGATCCTTAAGGTAAGTACATATGTACATTCGGTCAAGGCTTATTTTAGTGTTTGGATCTATCTTTTATTATCTTAAAAGCCGAAAACTAATATGTTAAAGGGATCTAGAGTTGGCCGAATACAAGGAAGGAGCATAGCAAAGTTTCGGGATTTGTAGTAAATTGCTAAGTTAATCAGGTGTGTACCCCACACTATCTTTTAATATAATTCATGGCAATATTTAATATGAGCATATTTATAAGAATGTGAATATGGCTAAAGTACCATGCTATGGTACAAAGTACTCAGGTACGTTTTCCTACTCCTACTAGGACCACGATATGATCTGTTATAGCACACATATGAACCTATAAGAATGTGAATAAAGAATTTGGCATGTTAATGCATGTTTTGTATGACATGGGCATGTGGGTTATTGAAAAAGGGGAAGTGAATGTGGTGACTTAAGACCACGATATCTGAATGTGGTGTCTCACGACACAAAATATGTATCTGGTGGCTATGCCACGAATTTTATAAGGACGATGAGCACGTCGACTGCAGCGACTGCCTTCGATGATGTGTAGCGGATGGAGGGTTGACTTAGTAGTCCCCACGGTGTGCAGGATGGTACGGGTGATGTGTAGCGGATGGCACATAGGTTTGGGTTCGGGTTGCATCATTATTTCCTATCTGTTATATGAATATGTATGTGATATGATAATGTATGCCTGAATTGTTAAATTTTAGTGTTGGTTACACATTGAGTCTGTTTGACTCACCCCGTTAGGGAATATTTTCTTCCAGGTGACGATCAGTGATGGACCGGGTCGGTAGGAGCTTAATGGTGGCCATGCTCAGCAAGGAATTACTTTATTTGGACATTTTATTTTTATTTAAGTACTTTAAACTATTTGGGTTTGTTTTGATGTAATAAGGCTTTAGTATGAACTTTATTTCTGCATGCACGTTAAATTTTTTTTTTTTATGTTACGAACTTTTTATCAAATTAAAGACTAAATGTTTTACTTAAATAAACCCTAAATGTTTTGACACATAAATTCACATGATTTTAATTAAAGATAAAATCTATCGTTCGACATGTATTTTAACTTAAAAGTTTTGAACTTAACAACGACATCTTTATAAAAACTTCTATTTCAAAACGAATTGGTTTTCAACTCGAGCTCAACCCAAATCGAATTTTTTTGAAATCACTTAAAGATTTTCAAAGAACTTGAACAGTTTTTATTCGAGGAACATATCAGATCTGGTCGAGGCTAGTGGGCCGGGTTTGGGGTGTTTCAGTTTGGTATCAGAGCCCAGTTTTTAAACTCTCGGCCTTGGGTTTAAGGCCCAAAACGTTTTCAAAATTAAGCCCAAAAGAAGTTTGTGAAAATTTTGTGAAATAAGCAGGTTTTTCTGGCATGGCACCTAAGTCTCCGACCCGAAGTCCACCAGGTAAGTACCCCTATCTTCTGTGTGATTTATATTATGAATTGTAGAAGGGTAGAAATGGAATGGAACGTAGAATAGTATGATCAGTACTTGAACCCTAGGACTAGGTTACCCCAACAAATTACATAAGACTCTAAATGCCTAATTAAACAAACCTGTGTCTAAGTCGCCGAGTTAGGGTGTGGCAACCATTGTGCGCATGTCTAGGATTGGTATTCAGTGGGAGCTTGGTACTTAAGCAGTCCGCATGACTCACCTCCTCTACACTCGAATCCTACCTGGTGCGTAGCTTCGGCTCACCTTAACCAAGAGAACTTATTCACGGGCTAAACCCCTAACTAAAACCCGAAAGGGACTAGCCGTATTTTTTTATGAAAACCCTAGTTTTAAAATCCTTAATCGTAGCAAGAGATTATTGTGAAAATCTTTCCAAAATATTTTCGATTTCCAAAATTACCAAAATACCCCTAGTGGTAAGATTACAAAAATGCCCTTAGATTCAAAAATCTCCATATTGTCCAAACTTTTAATAAAACTTTCTTACTTTAAAAAAGTATCCAAAACCCTATTTTGCGAAAGTCCAAAATACCCCGATTTGAAAATTTACGAAATTACCCCTAGGTTACCAAAATTACCAAAATAACCCTGCTTTCTAAAATTTTGCCATACATGTGATTTGAGAAAATTTTTAAAGTACCTGGGAGTTTTGAAATTTCAAAGTACCCTAATTTATTGAAATTTTCAACTAACCCCGATTTATTACCAAAATACCCCTGTAGGACAAATGACGAAAATACCCCTGGGATAGGAACGGACAGAAATGTCGGACAAGTGAATGTGTATGGGAGATACTATGGAATGGATGTGTTCTTCTGTGAATTAGGATAGAAAACTTGAACTTTGAATGATTGAAAGAATCCCCATTAAGCTCTCTTCATAAAATTCTTCGCGAATAATTAGTGAAACATAGACTAATTCATAAAAATTTCTTAATCAGATTAAAGCACAATCGTTAGATATGAGTTCTAGAGGACGCGGTCGTCGTGGACGCGGTAGAGGAAGAATAATTGTGTTGGAACCCGTTAGATCGGGTCAAGAGTCTGACAATGAGATACCACCGCCACCACCACCCCCAGCTGTTAGTGTCGAGCAGCAAGCTCAGACGGGGGATGATGCTGTATCGCAGGCTGTGCTGCGAGTTCTTGAAATAGTGGCTGGAGCAGGTGGAAATATTGGAGCTTAGAAATCTGTATCCGAGCGACTCCGAGCCAATGAGGCTGAAATGTTTCGAGGAGTATCTAGTGTGGCACCCAGTACAGCTGAATATTGGTTGGAAGCAACGGAACGTATTATGGACGAGTTGGATCTGACCCCTGAGGAGAAGCTGAAAGGAATGGTGGCACTGCTACGCGATGAAGCGTATCAATGGTGGTTAACAATCCGGGATGGTGCCACAGCTGAGGATCTGACCTGGGAGTATGTTAAGGCGGCATATCAGAAAAAGTATGTCGGCACACGATATACTGATGAGCAAAGGAAGGCTTTTCTGGGACTGGTTCAAGGGAACAAGTCCGTGGCAGAATATGAGGCTGAATTTCTGAAATTGAGCCGGTATGCTCGAGGAGTAGTGGCTACTGAACATGAAAGATGTGTCCGGTTTGAGGACGGACTAAAGGATGACCTGAGGTTGTTAGTCGGCTCCACATCAAGAGCGGTAGTTTTCTGCGTTGATAGAGAAAGCTAAGATAGCTGAGGGGATTAAGGACTTTGCGAGGCAGAACATGGACCGGAATAAGCAGAAAAGAGGATTTTGGCCGTCAGGATCGTCGGGGAATGCTCAGAAAAGGTTTAGAGTTGATGGGCCGCGAGGTCAGCAAGCTGGTACTGGAGGGCAATACCGTACTTGTGATCAATGTGGGAAGAAACACCTAGGAGAGTGTTGGAAAAAGACTGGAGGATGTTTTAGGTGTGGGTCTAAGGACCATATGATTAAGGATTGTCCTAAGAGGCCGGATGGGGATCGACCAGTGGTTCAGAATGTTAATCAGGCTGGAAGAGGTGGACAGCAGCCTCAGCGAGGCCGTGGTCCTAATGGCTGAGGTAATGGCGCTGGAAGAGGACGTGGAACACCTGGCAAAGGTACTAATAATACTGAGGCAAGGCAACCGGGTTTGGTATATGCAGTTCGCCATAGGGAAGATGGAGACGCACCGGACGTCATAACCGGTACGTTCCTTATTTTTGGCAAGCCCTATTTTGCTCTAATTGATGTGGGCTCGACCCATTCGTATGTTGCATGTAAAGTAGTTGAGACTCTAGACATAGCCTCTGAACTTTCTGATAGGGAGATGACTGTAGTAAGCCCACTAGGTCAAACTGTAGTGGTGAATAAGATCTTCCGAAGTGTACCCCTAGAAATTCAAGGCGTAGTATTTTCTGCCGACTTGATGGAACTATCCTTCGGAGAGTTCGATCTCATACTTGGAATGGACTGGCTAGTAGACCATCGGGCTATTTTGGATTGTGTAGCTAAGAGAATGGAGTTAAGGACGCCGGAGGATGAGGCGGTAGTTATGATAGGGGAAAAAAGAAACTACTTGTCTAACGTAGTTTCAGCATTAAAAGCTGATAAGATGGTTCGGAAAGGATGTAAGGCGTTCTTGGCCTTTGTTAGTGCGTTGGATCAGAAGGAAGAAGGTGTCAGTGGAGTTAGAACTGTAAGGGAGTTTGAAGATGTCTTTCCGGAGGAATTACCTGGAATACCCCCGGATAGGGAGGTAGAGTTTGGAATTGACTTGCTGCCTGGTACAGCTCCTGTGTCAATTGCTCCGTACAGAATGGCACCCAAGGAGTTGGTTGAGCTCAAGGCTCAAATTCAAGAATTGCTGGATCGTGGGTTTATTCGACCCAGTGTGTCTCCATGGGAAGCACCGGTCTTGTTCGTGAAGAAGAAGGACGGAACTATGCGTATGTGCATAGATTATCGTCAGTTGAACAAGTTGACCATCAAGAATAAGTATCCTTTGTCGAGGATTGACGACTTGTTCGATCAGCTTAAGGGAGCATCAGTATTCTCCAAGATAGATCTAAGGTCTGGATATCATCAACTTAAGGTGAATGAGGCAGATATCCATAAGACAGTCTTTCGGACAATGTATGGGCATTTTGAGTTTGTAGTAATGCCGTTTGGATTGACGAACGCCCCAGCCGCATTCATGGATATGATGAACCGGGTTTTCCAACCCTACTTGGATCGGTTCATCGTTGTGTTCATCGACGACATCCTGGTATACTCCAAGTCGGAGGAGGAACATGATGAGCATCTCCGGGTGGTGTTGCAAGTGTTAAGGGAGAAGAAGCTTTATGCCAAATTCAGCAAGTGTGAATTTTGGCTTAAGGAGGTTGCGTTTTTAGGACATGTGGTGTCTGCAGAAGAAATAAGGGTGGATCCAAGGAAGATTGAGGCGGTGTTGGATTGGAAACCACCTAGGTCGGTGGCTAAGGTCCGCAGTTTCTTAGGATTGGCAGACTACTACAGAAGGTTCGTGGAAGGGTTCTCGTTAATTGTTGCACCTTTGACAAAGTTATTAATGAAGGAAGTACCTTTCGTATGAACGGATAAGCAACAGGAGAGCTTTGAGAAACTTAAGAGGGTTTTGACGGAAGCTCCGGTATTGATACAGCCAGAGGCAGGAAAAGAATTCGTGGTGTACTGTGACGCTTCTCATACAGGATTTGGATGCATACTGATGCAAGATGGGAAAGTGGTCGCTTATGCGTCTCGACAATTAAGGCCACACGAGATTAACTACCCAACTCATGATTTGGAATTGGCGGCAGTGGTCTTTGCTCTTAAGGTGTGGAGGCACTATCTTTATGGAGAAAAGTCGGTAATCTATACAGACCACAAGAGTCTTAAGTATTTGTTGACTCAGAAGGAGTTGAACCTGAGACAGCGGAGGTGGGTTGAACTACTGAAGGACTACGATTGTTCGATAGAGTATCATCCGGGCAAAGCAAATGTAGTGGCAGATGCCCTAAGTTGGAAGGTTGTGTCGGATCTGGCGATGTTCGCACATCTGAGCTTGTATGATGATGGAAGTCTGCTAGCAGAGCTGCAAGTTAAGCCGACGTGGTTGAATGAAGTGAAAGAGGGGCATTTGGTTGATGAAGAATTAAATGCTAAGCTACAGCAAGTACGGAATGAGGAGATAGAGGATTATGGAATCAATGACGAGGGAGTATTTTGCTTCAAGGGTAAGGTCTGTATGCCTAAGGATCAGGAGTTAAGGCGGAGGATTCTTTAGGAGTCGCATAGTAGCCCTTATGCTATGCATCCTGGAGGCACTAAGTTGTACAGAGATTTAAGAGAACAGTTTTGGTGGCCTGGACTTAAGAGAGAAGTTACTGAATTTGTTGGGAAATGCTTGACGTGTCAGCAAGTTAAGGCTGAACACCAAGTTCCGTCAGGATTACTTCAACCGATAATGATTCCGCAGTAGAAGTGGGAGAGAATTACCATGGACTTCGTTAGTGGGCTTCCCCTTACGCCAACTAAAAAGGACTCGGTATGGGTAATAGTGGATCGTTTGACAAAGTCCGCGCACTTCATTCCAGTGCGGGTTGACTATTCCTTGCAAAAGTTGGCAAAGTTGTATGTGGCGAAAATTGTAAGGTTGCATGGTGTGCCGGTGTCAATCATCTCAGATAGGGACCCAAGGTTTACTTCTCGGTTTTGGAAAGCTCTACATCAAGCTTTAGGCACCAAATTGGATTTCACTACGGCATTTCATCCACAGTCCGACGGGCAATCTGAACGAGTAATTCAAGTGTTGGAGGATATGTTGAGAGGCTGTGTGATAGACTTCAGAGGAAGTTGGGAAGACTATTTGCCTTTAGCGGAGTTTGCCTACAACAACAGCTATCAGGCCAGTATACGAATGGCACCGTATGAAGCGCTATATGGTCGGAAGTGTCGAACTCCTACGTGTTGGACAGAATTAGGGGAACGTCGAGTTTTGGGTCCAGAGTTAGTGGCGGAATCTGAAGAAAAAATTGAGGTAATTCGGGCACGGTTAAAGGAAGAATCTAATAGGCAGAAGTCATACGCAGATCTCAAGCGGAAGGAAATAGAATTTGATGTGGGAGATCAAGTGTTTCTTAAAGTTTCGCCTTGGAATAAGGTAATGAGATTTGGTCGCAAAGGGAAGTTAAGTCCAAGGTTTATAGGACCTTATCGGGTTTTGAAGCGGGTTGGACCAGTGGCATATCAGTTAGAGTTGCCTTTGGAGTTGAAGCAGATGCACGATGTGTTCCATGTTTCGATGCTACGTCGTTACCGGTCAGATCCATCTCATGTAGTACCAGTTGAGGAGGTGGAATTAAGACCAGATTTGTCCTACGAGGAGGAACCGATTCAGATTCTGGAACGGGATGTGCAGGTGCTACGGAGGAAGTCAGTTCCTCTCGTCAAAGTGTTATGGCGTAACCATGGATCGGAAGAGGCTTCGTGGGAGCCGGAAGAGACAATGCGACAGCAATATCCTCACTTGTTCTAGCCAGGTAATTTCGAGGACGAAATTTTCTTTAAGGGGGGTAGAATTGTAACATCCAAAATTATTATTATTATTGTTCTTATAAAAAAAAATAATAATAAAACAAGCATGGGAAGATGTATAGTATTTGATAAACAAATTTTAAATCCTTTATGTGGGAATAGCAAGTGACGGCAGCCATGATGAAGAGATAACAAGCATGCTATTAAAACCCATGAGAATGAAGGAATATTATGGGGCCTTATAATTTTTTTTTAAAAAAAATCAAGATAATGGTGGAATATAATAATAGAACATGAGTGGGGTTATTTGAGTGGGAGTAATGGACGACACAAACATTAAGAGGCATGTTGGAACATTTTTTCTTTTGTTAATTGAGGTGTATTGGACGGCAATGGCAATTTAAACGGAGCATGATTTTTTTGTTTTATTAAAATAAGTTTGGTTGTATAAGGCATGAACAATTAGTGGTGATTAAAAAAAAAGGGAGGAGATAAGCCTTGTTTTTTTTTTAATTTAATTATTTATTTTATTTGCTAAGTGGATGGATAAGAAATAATATAGGGGATAGATAATGGGATAAGTGGTGTTTTATTTTATTTATTTCAAATGTGTGGTAAAGAGGAAATATAGGAGATTAATTAGGATTTGGTAAGTGGAGTTGTGGTGGCCGAATATAGGACTTTGGGGGCTTGCATATTCGACCATGAAGAGGTGTTAAAGTGCCGAAATTATTTTGTTTCCTCCCTAGTCTCCTTGCCGAATCTCTTTTCATTTTCTTTCTCTATTCTTTTTCTTAAACCTTATTTTCTACATATTTTCTTATATAGCCGAAACCTCTAAAAGCCTTCTCTACTTTTGTGTATTTTTCCCTTTACCAATAAAGTGCTGAAACCACCATAGTTGTGCTCAAAAGCTGAATCTTTGAGAGGCTTCAAGCAAAGGAGCTATCGATTTCTTTAAGTAAGAGTAAGATCCAAATTCGGTTTCTATTCTTTTATGTTTAGACTTATCGAAATTTAGAGACTAATTCACATTAATGCTCTTTGGCCGAATTCTTTTAAAGGAAAGTCTCGGGATTTCTAGCCTAGTCGACAGTAAGGAGAATCATTCAAGATTTAAGGTGAGTCATGAGGTATTCGGCCAAGGGCCATACATTATGATTCAATGTTAGAATCAGATCTAACATATATGTGTATAGGTATTTCGACAACTCCCTAACCAAGAAGGAATTCCGGGATCTAAGATCCTTAAGGTAAGTACATATGTACATTCGGCCAAGGCTTATTTTAGTGTTTGGATCTATCTTTTATTATCTTAAAAGCCGAAAACTAATATGTTAAAGGGGTCTAGAGTTGGCCGAATACAAGGAAGGAGCATAGCAAAGTTTCGGGATTTGTAGTAAATTGCTAAGTTAATCAGGTGTGTACCCCACACTATCTTTTAATATAATTCATGGCAATATTTAATATGAGCATATTTATAAGAATGTGAATATGGCTAAAGTACCATGCTATGGTACAAAGTACTCAGGTACGTTTTCCTACTCCTACTAGGACCACGATATGATCTGTTATAGCACACATATGAACCTATAAGAATGTGAATAAAGAATTTGGCATGTTAATGCATGTTTTGTATGACATGGGCATGTGGGTTATTGAAAAAGGGGAAGTGAATGTGGTGACTTAAGACCACAATATTTGAATGTGGTGTCTCACGACACAAAATATGTATCTGGTGGCTATGCCACGAATTTTATAAGGGCGATGAGCACGTCGACTGCAGCGACTGCCTTCGATGATGTGTAGCGGATGGAGGGTTGACTTAGTAGTCCCCACGGTGTGCAGGATGGTACGGGTGATGTGTAGCGGATGGCATATAGGTTTGGGTTCGGGTTGCATCATTATTTCCTAACTGTTATATGAATATGTATGTGATATGATAATGTATGCCTGAATTGTTAAATTTTAGTGTTGGTTACACATTGAGTCTGTTTGACTCACCCCGTTGGGGAATATTTTCTTGATGGACCGGGTCGGATGGACCATGCTCAGCAAGGAATTATTTTATTTGGACATTTTATTTTTATTTAAGTACTTTAAACTATTTGGGTTTGTTTTGATGTAATAAGGCCTTAGTATGAACTTTATTTCTGCATGCACGTTAATTTTTTTTTTATGTTACGAACTTTTTATCAAATTAAAGACTAAATGTTTTACTTAAATAAACCCTAAATGTTTTGACACATAAATTCACATGATTTTAATTAAAGATAAAATCTATCGTTCGACATATATTTTAACTTAAAAGTTTTGAACTTAACAACGACATCTTTATAAAAACTTCTATTTCAAAACGAATTGGTTTTCAACTCGAGCTCAACCCAAATCGAATTTTTTTGAAATCACTTAAAGATTTTCAAAGAACTTGAACAGTTTTTATTCGAATAACATACCAGATCTGGTCGAGGCTCGTGGGCCGGGTTTGGGGTGTTTCAATATGGATGGTATTGGTTCTATAATTAAAAATATGTCTTAAGTGACTATATTTTTTTCAGAAAATTGAAATTTATTCTCTATACCTTTACTTACAGAAATTTAATCCCTCTAATTTTAAGATTTCAAAATTCAAGTCCAGATGTTTAAAAAAAAATACTCACAAGTAGTAAAAAAAATAACATTATAATAAACTTAAATTTAACAAAAACAACAATATCAATAACTGAAGCTGAATTTTAAAATAAAAAAATTAAATTTCAAATATACGAAGAATATAAAATTTATTACATTTTTTGAACTAAATTATCCATAATTGATTAAATTGTTTGAAAAGACCAATCTAATCCCCTTTGTCTCATGGGCACTGCAAATTGGGCTAGTGTTTATTTTAAGACTCAAGTATTTGGGTCATACTCCTTTGATTTTGAAGTTTAGATATTTCAGCTCATAATTTTAAATAAGATAAAAATACATATAAAAATAATGCAAACATGACCTATAAATTATATGGATTATTATTCGATAAAAAAATTATATGAATTATTACTTAGGTATTTACGATACTATATTATTTAAATTATTCGAGTTTATTGAATTGTGCAATTTAACTCGATTTGAACTCGAAATTTAAAATATTTATTCGAGTTAACTTGAAAAAACCGAATAACTTAGTTAACTTGAAATTCAAAAAAAAAAAAAAAAATTTCGAGTTGATTAAGTTTTGTTCACCTCTAACCACATTAGGCATTCTTATAATATAAGTATCACATTGAACATTTTATAAAAACACATGTCCTATAATATATTGATAGTTCAAATACCTCGTACAAATAGCATAATGGATATTTTCTTAAAATCCCGAGGCTAAATATAGCATTATCTCTTTAAATAATTATTAATTTTTATTGATGTTCTCGTATGAGTGATCATATTCAAATATTTATTTGTATAAAAATTTAAAATTGACTAATATTCTTGAAAAATTAATTTACCTATTTTTTTGGGAGTAAATTTGGTAGTGGTTAGAGATGAAAAGGAAATTTTCCTATGCTTACCTTTTATGCTTCTTTGCACCATAGATGACACCTCTTATTTATTCCTGTTAGTCAATTGCAAATAAAAGGAGGAAGATGCAAATGGCAAGAATTGAATTACCAGAAGTTTTGGTTATGGAAATTCTGTCAAAGCTTCCAGTTAAATCCCTTACTACAAGTTGAGGGTTTTCACAATTTCCTCTTCTAGAATTTTGGTGTGCTGTTGTTCTGCCGACATCCCGAAAGTAATCAGGTGTGCAGTGCTAACTTAAAACTTCATAAAACAGCGAAAAATTGAAACTGTCGATGCCACATGATCGTGTGCTAGGTAAGGTGTGTGGACCACATGGGCGTATAAACCTATTTTGAGTAAGTTTAGTTAGGACCAAGTTTTGTATTGCATATTTAAGGTCAGTGGTTTTGTAAACTTCGAATGATATGTATGATTATCCGATCAATGAAATCTGTTGTTTCTGTTGTGTGTGTTATATTGTGTGATAAGTTATGTTTTGTTTCGATTCTCATGACATGTGATATTGTAGCTATTCTAATTAAATTGATCTGTTATCATTGAAATCTAAATGCATTGAATTTAATGTTTGATTGGCTCATGACATATCCTCAAAATCCAACAAGTAAAAATGATTAAAATTATAAAATAGCCTTATTTTAAAATGAGTTGTGCTCAAAATAATTCAAATTAAAATAACACAATCCGAAAATAACTTGAATATGTCCTAAAATCAATGTTTTGAAAATCGAACCGGTAATCAAACTTATTAGACTATCAATTTTTTATTCAATCAATTTAACTATTAGTACATCAATAACTAAATAAACAATTGAAAAAAAATCATAAAAATTAATAATTTTCTAAAACAATAGCAAAAGAAAAATTATAAGTTGATTCAACAGTCAATTTTTTTTTATCTACATTTTCAATTTTTTTATCAATTCTAAACAATTCACTCATAGGTCAATTCGACCCCTTTATCCGGATAGTATATAAGTTGATTCTCAATCCAACAATATTGTCTAAAAGCAACCAAAAGAACATAAAATAGAGATAATCAAACTCAAAAACCCCAATTAACAAATTTGAATATCTTAAACCTAAAACTATCCGAATTTAAAATAAAACTAACCTAAACATAGATCTAAAATAACCCAAATCCATTTCGGTAACATTCAATATCTTTTTATATATATATATATATATATTTTTTGTAATGAGAAATAATTGTATGAAATAATGATATTATCCCTTTTCAATAATTTATTCTGAATTTTAAGATTTTTATTTGAATTTAATTTTTTTAAGAATAAAAATTTTAAAATTAAGGATGAAATTATTGATATCACATTTAACTATTGAAAATAATATAAACATAAAGTCAATATTTCATATAATCGGCGCTAATTATTTGGGTTTTACCCCGCTATTATAATTAAAAAATATATAAAATTAATATACATATTTTTAATATGTTCTTTTTAACTTTATAAAGTCCAATGCTATTCCTCCACATGTTACCTTTTTCCTTCAAAGTCGTCTTCAAAACAGAGAAAAAGGATATTCCAAAAAAAAAGAAAATGGAAACTCACCAACCAGATTCATGCAATTGAAAGAAAAAAGCTTCTGCATTTCCAATCGAAACCCCAAAAAAAAAAATCAAATATTTTCCCTCTCAAAAAAGGTATTTCGTTTTCATCATTTTCTTTCAAAAGTTTGGGTTTTTATTTACATTTATTCTACAAGTTCTTCGATTTTCCCCTTTTTTTTTTATTGATTGAGTTTCAATCCCCTGTTGATAATTTTTCGTAATATTACGTGCTTTAGATCAGAAACCAAGAATTTAATTTTGTTTCTTTTTGAAAGCTATTGATTCTCCCCCCCCTTGAATTTCGTTGCTTTTTATTAGGTTGTTTTCTGTTAATTAATTAGATTGTAAATAGGTCATTTTAATGCAAAGAAAGCTAATTTTGACTTTAATCTATTCAACATTCTTAAAATTAACCATATTTTGGGAAATTTATGAGCTTTATATTAGCTATTAGAAATTAGTTTAAATTATTTTAATGTTTTCTGCAGGAAAAATTTACAAGAGGAAGAGAGTTTGATGGTTAAGGTTGTTATTAAATTAAAATAATTGCTCTCAGTGGCATAATTTTTATAATTTAATCCAAAACAGGTCTCACCTGATGTGGCCTTTATATTTGCTGTTAAACAAGATTCTTAAAACAGATGAAGATGAAGAACGAATGAACACCACAACACGATGCTACGGTTTTGAGCATCGAATTGGCCACAAATCGATGTTGCCACGATCCCATTTCGTTCAAGTGAGTGAAATTATGGGATTTTTTTGAAGTTACCTTGTGTTACAAGCTGTAATTATGAATTTGTTTTAATGGTGTTTTATAGGTTCCACATGTAAACCAACTGTTCTCTTGGGATTGTGGACTTGCTTGTGTGTTAATGGCTTTAACTACTATTGGTGTTAATGATTGTAGTATTGAGAATTTAGCTGAACTTTGCTGCACAACTAGGTATGTTGTCATTACGATGTATCAAAAACCCGGAAATTTCGGATATGATGTACATTCATATCATTTCATTTCTTCTTTTGATGATAAGCTGCATTTGTGTATGTGCAGCATTTGGACAGTTGATCTAGCTTACTTACTGCAAAAGTTTTCGGTTAGATTTTCCTATTATACCGTAACATTTGGAGCTAACCCGAACTACTCCGGTGAGACATATTATAAGGTAATTTATCTTTGTACCATGACACACATGATTAAATGCTTAAATAGCCGATGTGTGGTTTTCACATTTCTTTGACTATTCTGCAGGAGCAACTGCCTAACGATCTGGTTCGAGTTGATACACTATTTAAAAAAGCGGTGGAAGCAGGAATCAATATAGGGGTATTCACCGGAACATTAAATCTTGACTGCATTTTGATCGAATGTAATGATACGTTTGATTGTTTGTGATGAAAGTTTTAGCTCCCTTTTACTCTTTTCTCTGTGTGGCATAATTCTGATGATCTTTGTCGCAATTAAACCTTTTGCTTGGGGTTATGAACTTTTCCCCATTTTACAGTGCAGGTCCATCAGCGGTGAAGAAATCTCTTGTTGGATCTTATCGGGAAAGTATATTGCAATCGCTTTGGTTGACCAGTACAAATTGAGGTATACATTCTCCTTTTAAGACTTTTTCCCTAGTCGGTTGTAAATTGTTATTGTACAACTTTCCGCTGTGTTTTGTATTTCCCGTGTTCTGTATTTCCCCCTTTGTTCGCATCAGGCATTTTAGCGGTTATTACAAGGTTTAAGTTATTGCATGATAATGATGACTTCTTAACTAGTTTGTGCTGAATAGTTCTGCCGAAATCTTGCATTGCAGTCAGTCTTGGATGGAGGATGTCATCATCCCTGGATTTCAGGGAAATGATGTAGGATATACCGGTAAGTGTTGCACACTTTCGTATACAATTTGAAAATACTAAACAGAATGCTCATATGAGGATACATATCATTGTAATAACTTATATATATCATGCTGTTGCTTTATATATATACAAGACTGCTAGTGTTAGTCGGATAGTTCAACCATAGGCATAGTCATCCTGGCTCGTTATATTATTTCAAACTAGATTAATAACCTGACTGATAACATTTTCGTCATTATTTCTTCGAAGCTCGAATTCGATTCGGTTGATAACAGAACAATCACTCTACATTTGATCTAGTTTTTAAGGAGTTTGTTCTCTTTGTAGGTCACTATGTTGTGATATGCGGCTACGATTCCGAAACAGACGAGTTTGAGATCAGAGATCCCGCGAGTTCTCGGTACAATCTTAGCTTCCTTTTATAACTCTTTAACAGCTACCGATATATTGAATCCAAAAATCCATTTATAAACTGGTGGATTATCCAACAAGTTCCTGATGTGCAGGGAACACGACAGGGTCTCATCAAAGTGTCTCGAAGAAGCACGCAAATGCTTCGGTACCGATGAAGATCTTCTTCTGGTAATTTATCTTTTTACCTCATTGCATCATATTCAAATCAAACAATGTAATGGACTATAACATCATTCATCACGCATTCAAGCATCGCTATTTTCCCTATGCAGATATCACTCGAGGAGAGCCGGAAACCGAACTACTCCGTCTTATAATTTTCTACACTTCATGTATATGCCACGATCCATGCCATGTAACTGTTTGTTGAGCTCTCCTCACCATTTTCTGCACTTGCTCGTATTTGAAGATTGTGTATAGTAAGCTCTTGGAAGAAATAACTAGTCTTTGTATGGTGTAGTTGGTCTAATGATTTGATTTTTAATCTGCAAATTACTGGCAATTTGTACAACAATGCATTCATTTTGTACATGAAATTGTATATTGCGATATATAATTGTTGTATAATAAATCCTTTTTTTTTTTTCTTTTATAATCATATTTCTTTAACAATGTTGGGAACTTGTCCCTTTGATGAAACTCATGTCTGGTCAAGTCTCACATGAATGAAGATCAAGTGTTTTTCTTTTGATGGATGGTTACTGTCCTTTATGCTTTGTTGAAAAATCCGATTGAATCGATCAACTGATGGCGGTTGAATTGAAAAGTGATGGTCTATAGTTGGCTAAAATCAGTTTTTGCCGATAATGAGATAAAATCAAAAGGTGTAGGATTATATTTAGACGTGTCTATGGGTTGAGTCGAGTCCAAGGGGATCTTAAGTATGATATTACTACATTTTATGTTTGTCGAAACCCATCTTACCTAAAATATAAACTTAAAATTGTCTCTGCTTGTTTATATCTGTAATTAGTTAACCTTAGTTCATTTAAGGTCCACTTATATATTTTTTTTAAATATTTATATTATTTTAATTTTTAATTTAATAATTTTATATATTAAAAATTTATATATAAATAACTAAACATTTTTTTAAAATTAATGTTACAGTATTATATATTACCATAGATTTAATTTTTGTGTGTTTATAAATCACATATAATATATTACAAAATTAGAAAATAGGTTGGACCGAGTCAAATACAGGCCTCTAATGAGCTTCACTCATATTTTAAATGAACCTAATTTTTTATCTAAACCCTATTAAATTTTAAGCGAACTTTCAGACTTTAAAAAATAACCCGACTATTAAACATATCTAACTATATTCAAACTAAATAAACATCTTGGTATCATTTTTGTGCCTTTACAATTTTTACATCTGTCTCCACAACCAACTTGAACAACCCAATAAAATAAACATAATATATATAGATGAATGTTTGGTAAATTCAAATCTTAAAACAAACCAATAAAATCTACTAAAAGAAAAGGAAATATTTCTTCTCTCTCAATTACAAGCAAATAAAATAAACTTAATATATATATATATATACATATATATATATATATGAGAATATCTAGAAAATTAATAGTGTATTTTTTTTTTATTCCACAAGCAAGCAAAGAAATTAACATATGATTTTTTTAAAATATGCATATTTTTAATAATTTATTATATTTCTGTAGGATACTCATAAACTAATAAACTTATTTATAAAAATTAAAAACTCCGCTAACAGTATATAATTAAATTCTAAAACAAGCTAAAAAAAGCATTTGAATGAGATGACTTAAAAAACCATGAACCATGGGTGCATTTATACCTAAAAAAAAGTTTTAAAAAGATACAAATCATGTGACAAAAGCATCTGTGACTAAGCAAATGGTATTGTAATTTAAAATTATTAATTAATTAAACCAAAGGCCTCAATTTTTGGGGAGAACAAAAACAAAACCATGTTTCAAGGGCTCATAGTCCACACTTTTGAGACCAAACCCTAATACACTTAATTTATCAAATTAAAACAAGGAACTTAGACATGTTTTTAGATACTAATTATATCTTTATATATATGGGTGAGAATATGGTATATTGATAATGTATTTTTTTATTCTACAAGTAATTTTAAAATGTCGATTTCTTCTTTTTTTTAATATTTATTTTTTTATATTTTATTATATTTTTATATAATATTTGTCAACCTTATATCTAAAAATTTTATTGACAATTTCTCATATATGTCAATGTGGAAGGGGATGTTTGGTGATGGCGGTGATGCTTGTGGGCGTAGGGATAAAATATTTTTTATTGTATTATAATTATATTTTTTTATGGGTTAATATCTGGTGCATTGTTAGCATATTTTTTATTTCATAAGTAATTTTTTTAAAAAAATATCATATAATTTTAAAATATTTTACTATATCTCTATAAAACATCTGTAAACTCTCTATTTAAAAACTTCATCGATAATTTACAAAAAATTTCTCATATATATAAAAGTGGAAGAAGGGGATGTTTGGTGATGGCGGTGGTGCTTGTGGACATATGGATACAAGAAAATTATCTGGTATATTATTAGTGTATTTTTTATTCTGCAAGTAACTCTAAAAATTTGTCGTGTGTTTTTTTCTAAATATTTTATTGTTCATTTATAAGATACTTGTTAATTTTATTTCCGAAGTCTAAAAACTCTACTGAGAATGAGAATGTACCAAATATTTTTTTATTATATGAATAATTTATGTTACATATATAATTTTTTAATTATAGGCAATCCTAGTCAAAAAGGTTGAGATGCAAAGTTAAATAACCAATAAAATGAAACATGTATTTTCCAAGAATCTCCAAAAACAAGGAATTATTGGCATGGCTTCCGACACACCTTTCTTAATTTTTTCCCGCATAACAATGAGAACATGTCCTTTGTTTCCCTTACACTAACCCCATAACTTTCACTTATTTATTTCGGGTTTTGTCCCATAAGGTTGTAAATGAATCGAATTGAATTTATAATTTTTTGTTTATTGATTTATGAGCTTGTTGGTATTTAATTTGTATTTATTTATTTAAAATTAAGATAAATTATATTTAAGGTCATTAAATTATTAGTAAATTTATGTTTTTGTCATTCAATTTTAAAAAGTTACAAAATAGTGATTAAATTATTCGAAAGTTTTCATTTAAATCGTTGGGCTATTAAAATCGATGATGTGTGACCTCCGTACATCAGTTGAACCTATCGAAAGCTCTCATTCACCTTCTCTTTTACAATTAATTTTTTTTAATGAAATAACTTTGAATATCACGAATCTACAAACTAAAATTCAAATAGTTTCTTTCTCTGATCTCCAACATGACTGTAAAATCGACTTGGAACTAAGATATGTTCTTCTACTCATCAATAGATACTAATCCACCTTATTGATCGTTGCATCATCAATTGAAGCTTGCTAGCCCAATTTTTTATTTTTTTTAAATTTAATTGTCCAATGACTTAAATGAAAGCTTTCAAATAGTTCAGTGACTATTTTGTAACCTTTTAAAGTTGAGTGACCAAAATATAAATTTACTATTAATTTAATGACCTTAAGTGTAGTTTATCCAAATTATATAAAATCATGTTTGTTCATTTAATTTAAATAAACATGTTCAAGAACAATGTTCATGAATTATTACAAACAAAAGATAAATTAACATATATTATAATTTTTTAAACAAAATAATCAAATATAAATATTAATGATTATATTATAAATAAAATAAGCACACAAATAATAATAATTTTAATCTATAATTATCGAACAATAAACATTTTTTTTTTCAAAACAAAGGACAATAAACAAACTTTAAATAAATATAAATGAGTCTAAAAAATTTTGTTCATAGTCATTCTAACTTGATAAATGAATAAAAACGAACCAAAATCAAATTGTTCATCCAACATTCTATTAATCTACAGCTCTATGTTTAAGGTTTAAATTCGGGATTAAATGTTAATTAATTATTTGAATCAATACAATCTTTTACCGTTACACTAATAGCTTCATTGATGTATGAAGATATTTATTTTTATTTTTAAATAAAATATATTTATAAATAAAATAATAATTTTGATTTTTTTAAGCTACAAGCATTAAATTGAACCGCTTAAATCAGATTAATTCAATTAACTAATATTTTTCAAATTCTCAAAATTTCAATTAAGACTTTATATGAACAAATTGATTTAATTTTTTATTAAGCAACAATTCAAAATTCATTAATATCCCAATACTTAGAATATTTTATCTCAAATTACATAATTTGTGAACTATTAAAAAATTAGAAAATTAGTCCCTTTAATTTAATATTATCCAAAACTTAAACTCCCAATAACTCGATGCAAGTGTAAAGTCGATTGAAGATGAAAAACGTTGATGTTTCTTCTTTCCCCATGCCGACAAATACTTTTAATATTTAATTAAAATAGTTAAATTTTACTCTTAACTGATGTATTATCTATAAATTGTAAATTTTATATATTTTATTTTAGTTATTTTTAATTTTGAAATTTCAGTATCCACGCAGAAAGTAATAGTTAAATCTGTTAGGTCATATTTTATTATTAATCTCGTATCAATCTGTAAATAAACGTGATTTTTTTGTGAGCGTTATATCAGAATAATAAACTAACATTAAATTACACATGTAATAATGTATTTACCACGTGAAAACAATTTGATCATCTTCCTTGCAATATAAATGATTATAAGAAGTTCCAAATTTAACATTGAGATTATCAAAGAACTGTTAAAACACCTGTTTCTAATCAGATGTTTGATTTACAGACAAGGAAATGAAAGATCTAAATGATTAATTATTGATATACCAAAAAACAAAAGTTTTATAATCAAGAATGTTCTGAGATTTTTCATCTCAAGAACTTACAAGGAAACATTACATATAAAATAAAATTGTCTTAAGTTACTCCAAACAGACACATGGATATCAGTTGTTCATGTTCTTTTTCTTTCATATCTTCCATTACCCATTTTTATTACCAAGATGTTTCTTAAAACCATGTGGATCCACTGCAAAAAAAGACATTTCACAAACATTATAAAAAACAATTTTCAGACATTTTTTTGCAAAATCGTTCTATAGTTTTATTTATTGAAGATTGAAGTCCAAATTCAGTGTAAACAATCCCCAAAAAGAAAAAAAAAATCTAAATCAGATCCAAAATTTTATTATTATTTTAAATGTTGATTGAGTAGATAATAGTACAAATCAACAAAAAAGTAGTAAATGATTTTTATTTTTATTTTTTTGTGATCTAAGTTTTTCATATTGGTAAGCTGATGTGGTGACAAGTTTGGATGTATGCTTATCATGATGGAGATATATAAATACAATGGATCCGTTGTTTTCATTCGATTTTTATGTTTTTTCGTGGAAGTTGTGATGTCTTAAAAGTGATGTTTACCTATGTACCATGTGAACGTGTTTTCATACATTTATTTTGTTTTTTAAAAGTATGTTGTGTGTTAGATAAGGATGAATGAAAATTGTTCAGGTTGAATTGGTTTTTGATTGAATTGAGTTGTTTAGCTTTTAAAATTTTAAATTTTCAATTAGGGTTAGTTTTAGGTTTGAGTAATTTTAATTATAAGTCAATTAAATTTGAATTATCTTGAGTTTAAGTTGTTTTGAATTTGTGTTGAAGCTCGAGTATTTTAGTAAGTTGTTGTCTTTGAGTTTAAATCAATTTTAGGCTCTAGTTAGACAAGTTTAGGTTATTAGCTTTTTGTTATCAAATTTAGCTCGGGCTGGTTAGGCTAGGTGTTCATGTTTGAGTCAAAATTGATTGAACTTATATGAGTATTAAGAACATCTGATAACTTTAGGTATGAGCCGCACATGCAAGGGCAAATCAAAGGGGGAAGCAATCGCCTTAGCCTTCCAAAAATTGGTAACTACTTTTAAGTTCATTGAATAATTATAAATTATAAAAGCAAAAGATAAAATTGTCCAAAATTTCATATTTTGTGCTGAATGTGGTACGTGGAGTTACTTGAAAAATGTGATATTGAGATTATCTCTTATATTCCAGAACCTTGACCTTGTTGGAAATGTTTGAAATCCAAACATGTAGTTGTGTTCCAGAATCTTACATCACCGCCAAAAACGTAAGATTCCATGAACCAAACTACTCATTATAATTTTTGGCATTATTAATTAAGCATGAAGATAGTAACCAACATATTCACGTTGCTTTTATTTTTTTCCTTTTCATTTTATCCGAGACTCTTCAGTATTCAATAATCATATTAAACTTTAACTAAATTCAATGTTGGATTGAACCGAACTCCTAAATTGTAGGCATAGCTCTTCTAGCACTATTTTTTCTATCCACATATTCATATTCAAGAGTGACACTATAGGGCAAACAAGGGCTTTAGCCTTTCTCAAAATAGAAAATCTTCCTTGAGTCCCTTTAAAAATTATAGAGTTTTAAGTTAACCTAATAATACAAATACATTTTGCCTCTAAAATTTTAATTTTGATTTTAATTTTTAAAAATAAAAAACTATAATTTAATTCCTAGAGAAATTGTGAACTTTTATATTAATCCACATCAAAATATATATACATAACCATAACCATAACCATAACCTAAGTAGAAATTAAAAAGAGGTTGGGAAATCTATAAAACTATAAAAATATGATCTTAGTCAAAAGGTAAAACAAAGATGCATGCATTGATCCCATGTAAAAAGAAACCCTTTGAATATAAGAGATTCTAAAATTTAGCACAACAATTTTTCACCTTTGTTTAATTATAATTGGAACACAATGACAAATATTAAAATTATTATAAAAAACCAAACAAGGAACTATTCTATTATTTAAATAATTTTAAATTTTTTATTATATCCAGATAAACTTTGTTATATAACGATAGTAAAAATAACTCGACCCGAGGTTTGATCTAGAATCCGACCCGAAAAATCTCCCTAAAATACAATTTCAAAAACCCTATTGAGGCATGACGACCCGGACCCCCTTTTTGGATCCTTTTCTTCTTTGCTTTTTGATTCTTTTCATTTCCACGTCCGTTGATCAAGTATATCAATAATCTTATATCCTTTAATTAATTTATACTCCCATAAATTTTATTTCAAATAAATAATAATTTATGTTAAAGGGTTTGGATTTTTTAGTGCAAATTAAATGTTAAAGACTTTATTTAATTGTGATAAAGATATTAAAATTTATCTAAATAAAATGACAAAAATTACAATTTTTTTTGTTATTTTACTCAAAAAAAATTAGTTCTTTAGATGTGCAATTTTCCTTAATGCATAGATTATCTCAATTTTAGGGTTAAATTATATTTTATCAATATACATTTCCACCAATATTTATCTCTTTTTTTTTATTTTTTATTCATTCAACATTTTTTATTTAGGATGAAGACATATTGTCATGGAAAAAAAAGGTGTAGACATATTGGATAAGCATAAAGTGGAGTTATTTCTTCTTTATAATTATAATTGTATATTGTTGGTATCGTTATTATTGTAATAATGAAATATAAATATTAATGTGTTTAAGCGCGTTTTTCTTTTAATATATAGGTTAGAGTGAAATTTCTGGACTTAAAAAATTATATTGTTAGTAAAAAAATTAAATTTTGTTAATTGGGTTTAAAGGATAACAAACATTCTATTAGAATGTAACAATATATTAAAATAAAGTATTAAAAACATCACATTAATATTTAAATCTCACTTATGAAATTAAAAATTTTCACTCGCAGAATATCAAATAAATCCATTCATATATTCCAGTGTTAACTGCATCAGACATTTCCAAGCCATGACTCTCGTTCTAAATTGGTCCCCAAACTTTAAAACATTCTATTTACATCTCCAATCTATCGATGTTATATCAATCAAACCCTTAATTTTGTTATTAAAATCATTAAATAACACGTCAAATCTTATGTAACTAAATTTAAAATGAAAATTTTGAAGAAAAATATAGCGTTGTTGCACAACTTTTAAAAGTAAAAAATAAAGTAAACGATAAATCTTCTGTAAAATCTTCGAAAATCTCAAATTAAGTTTTTTAAAACATTTATTGTCAGAATATTCATTTTTCTTAAAACTTTAATTTTAAATTATGTCACACGAGATTTAACGTGTTACTTAACAGTTAAATTAACAATTTTAATAACAAAAGGACCTACTTGACATAATCTCGATAATTTAAAGATATAATTAGAATGATTTGAAATTTAAGGACTAATGTAAAATAAAAGTCATAGTTTGAGATGTTTATTGCAATTAACTTTATTTTCTATAAATCTCTTGCATGAAAAGGCTTTTCTTTCTTTAAAAATAAAAAAAGAATACAAACACAACTTTCAAGAATTTGACCCTTGACCACAACATGCATTTTCCTTGAAGTTTCAGCATGTGACTCCCTATGTAGCAAGCTAGTGTAGTGGCATTTTAAACTATATTATAAAATAAATATTTACAAATCTAATCCAATGGTATCCTATGCATGTGACATTGAGGGTCCACTAGGGTTTTTATTTTTTTTCTTTTTCAAATTTTGAAATCAAAGTAGCAAAAGTTTCGAAGGCAAAATCATGGCTTAGGTATAGATATTTCTTGTGATAAGCTTTCAATTTCACAGCAAAGGAATTTTATTTGATTAATTAATTATTTAATAATTTTATTATAAATTTTGATTATATCTGTTTTTTCACATAATATTTAAAATTATTTATAACTCATCCACACTTCAGCACATTCAAATTTACGTCCTCTTACATTATCAATCATATTTATATCAATCGAATTAAAACTCAATGAGCTAAATTCAATATAATGATAAATTTATATTTTAACCCTAAAATAAAAATCCCTGGCCCCATCAAGTTAGTTATTTGCATGACATGTGGGAGCAAGCCAAGCCAAATTTATTGATGATTATAATGGAAGAAAAGCCTTAAGACTCACTCAATGTATAGTATGGGTGGGTGGCCTTAATTATGTAGTACACATTTCCTTTTATAATTAAACACAAAAATTCCTTTTTAACACCCTTCTCATCTTAGTATTACTCTCACCTATTTATATTTAATTACAAAATTTTAATAAAATTCGACACTTTAATATTTATATGATTAAGCAACCGCAATAAATTCAATATCTATATTTTTTATCTGAATAAGTAATACAGATTTAGATAACGAAAATCCAAATATCTATCTACATCCACTTCAAATTTATAATGAATAATAATTATAAAACCCAAATTTAAATATTATTCAGATCCGAAAAAAAATAAATTGAATATCCATAACTATCTAAATCCGCAACCTTCCCTCTCACCCTCTTTCAAAATAATGTGCCCCCACTCAACTAATGCAAAGGCCCCATTACTTTTGTTAAGGTTTGTAACTGTTGTTACAATGGTATATTGGTGGGGAATTAAACAAATCACAACATTAAAATGAAGAGTTTTATATTATTTAACTATCCAATTAAATTTATTGTGTAAAAGTTTGGAGGGACAAATAGCATCATCCATGGTTTGTAGAATTATGTATCCCACACTAATATTTTAATATAAATGTAAGATGAAGGGATATACTAGAAAATTTCTTTAGTAGGCAACAAAGCATGGAGCACTAGGGATGCACAATTCTTTTTTAAAGTAATGGAAAATTCTAAATAATATTCTACAAACTAACTAAGTTTAAGCTTATTATTTATTATTGTAGCTATATAGTTTTAATCTAATTACTTTATGTTTTGATTATATTCTATTATTGGTCCACGTCTCATTCGTAAGTTGTGATTTCTTTAAATGATAATTGTTATATTCATTAAGTTCAATTATATCATTTTTAGAATTTTATGTGACAAACATATTATCATATGGTAATGTCATGTCAACTTACTACTTTGACATAATATTCATAAAAAAAGATCGGTTAACGATTTAATAGTTATAATTTGGGTTGGGATTGAAATTTCAAAATTTAGAAAATATAATGATTGAAATTAATCAAATAAGAGAATATGGACTAAACCTACAACTTATGAATAGTACATGACTAATAATAGAATTTAACTGTTATCATTTTGGGTCAAAACTGAAATTACAAAATTCGAAAGATGTAAGGATTAAAATTAACCAATTCGAAAAAAAAAATTAAAAGCATAAATTACACTTATAATCACTTAACTATCAATAAATTTCTTTTTTTTAGTAACTCAATTATGACTATGGAAACTAAAGTTACGATCCAATTATTCAACTTTTCTTTTTTTTTTTATCACAAATGGTTAAATGACCGATAGAAAAAAATATTAATAATTAAGTGACTAACTATATAATTTACCCGAAAAGTTTATTGTAATTTTCTCCTTTATTTATTTATTTTAGTGGGAAATAGATGCAAAATAAATCTAACCGTTGAGTTCAAATTTCGAAATTCCAAACCCTCAAAATAATCACATATCACCTCACCAAAAAGGACAAATGCAAGAAAAAAAAACAATATTTAAAAGAAAATCAAGTTATTCACAATTAATATTTTATTTATTTATTTTTCCTTATCAAAATTATTTATATAAGAAAATTATTAAAAAATATATTTAAATTTCATGTGGGTTTTGAAATATATTTTAATTACTAGATTTTATATTAAAAATAAATTTATAAATTTATTTCAATAAATAATTATTAGTAGAACGATAAAAGATTTTTAAAACATAAATTTATTGATTTTAGATTTTATTTTCAAATAATTTTTTAAAATTTGATTATTTGGAATCTGATAGAGACCGTTGAAACGATATATACCAGACTAATTTTTCGGCGGAAAATTCGAAATATTTTGCTGAAAGTTGAAGTAAAGTAAGCATGAGTGGAAAACCTAAATTAAAATAAAAGTAGTATTTTTTAATTAAAATAAAAATCATTGGACATATTTAAAATGATAAAAGTATTTATCGTTATATTTAGATTCTAACCTTCAAAATGATAATAATAAAATTTCGGTCTATTATTTATCATGTTGTGTAAGGCGTTCGATGACATTTGTCGCCTCTTACTAGGTCCACAACATTAGAATAGTTTTGCTTTTTATCTGAAGATTTGATCCGACTCGACTTTGAAATCAATTAAGATTCAATGTGATTATTAGATTTTAGAAGTTCTAAAAATAAAACACTTTGAATTTAATTAGTAAATGCATTAGCAAAAAGTGAGTTCATTTAAGCTCGAGACCAAGGTTTGATCCATAAGTTTGCTTGTGGTAGTGTGTTGTGTGACTGTATCCAAAAAAATAAATAAATAAATACTCCTGGGGATTTAACGCAACTCAACTTTAAATTTAGTCAAGACCAAATGTGATTATTAGATATAAAAAGATTTCATACTAAGAAGAAATGAATATATCAACATTTAGCCTCTAAAATTCACAACTTTTCTCAACTCGATTCTTGAAAATTTTTTTGTCCATATTAGTATTGGAACTCGGCAAGTTTGCCAATTTTGGTTCATGTGGTGACATGGTATTTTAAGATTATATTACATCATCACTTAATTTTTAAAATAATGACATGAAACAGTATTAAAATTTCACATGATTATCACATAGACCAAAATTAAGAAAATATGTCAGATCCTGAAACTTTATCTCTAGATTCAATCTAATTTAACTCTAAACTTAATTATCGGATATGAAAAAATCTAAATTCAAAAAACTAAAATCAAAATAAAGTGATAAATTTTAATAATTTCTAATTTTCCCGCCTTTTGACTAACGACGCTGTCATTTTCAGCCTTATTGGCTCCCACCACACTTTTTTTTAGATTTTCTTTAAATTATTTATTTATTTTAATTTTTACACTTTCTTTGGCGGGAAATTTGCTTAACCAAATTTAATACCCAACTTCAAGTCCGGCACATTAACGGCGCCGTCACGACTTGTCTTGAAAATTACGTATGCGGTTCGGCCATAAACGACGGTGACGGCAGCCGTTAGAAAAAGGGGGGAAGTGATAAGGTAAAGGAAGTAAAGACATAATGACAGTTAAGCTGCCGGATCTTTACTGGTGCCACGTCATCAAAGATTCAGATTCTATGATATTCGCACGATGAGAGACTTTGATTCTCTCACCAGCGAGTTCACGGGGATTTCGTGGTACCTAGGTTAGCTGGCAAAGTCTAGGGGCCATTATTGCTTAATTTTAGGCAGGGGAAGATTAAAGAGTTACCTCAAAATTATAATTATATATAATATGTTTCATATATATTAATTATGTATAACTTTACATACAGTTGATTAACGGTGTACTTTTTTTATTCTATAAATATTTTAAAAAAATTTTATGTATGTAAGTGAAAATTTTAGACTCTTTAAGTAGAATTAAGAGATTAACAAGTGTTTTATAAGGTATGGTAAAATATTAAAAAATAAATAGACATATGTCAATTTTGTAAAACTGCTTGTCAAATTAAAAAAAAAACACTCACATTTTTAAATATTTTTCTATAACTCCATAAGCAGTGACGAATCTAAGGGGGCTGGCAAAGGTAGAGGTGTGCATGGTCGGGCCGGGCTCAACTAAAAATTTAGGTCTGTTTGCTAGGCTCGGGCCTTGTCTGGCCCAAAAAATGGGCCTAAAATTCTGCCCAAGCTTAATCCGAATAAAAATGTTAAAACACAAGCTTGACCTGGCCCGCCCATATTATTTTTTATATAATTTTAAAATATATATAATACATCAAAAATACTAAAAACATCCCAACAAATTGAAAATAAATTTTAAAAAATATGTATACTTAAATAACATTAAGATAGATGCAACTTAACAAGTAAATGTCTTTAAAATAATAACAAAATTAACAATAAAATAAGTTTTATATAATATCCAAACAATAACAACATAATAGTAAAATGATAGTAAAATAATGAGAAAACAATAAGAAAATAATATTAAAAAACCAAAAAAATATTTTTTGTCCTTTAGTGAATTCGGGCCCGGAGCCAAAAATACCTTACTCGAGGCCCAACTCGTTTTTTAAACGGGTATTATTTTTTTGTCCAAGCCATTTTTTAGGCATATATTTTTGCTCATACCTTCTCACATTTCAAGCGGGCCTTCGGGCCGAGCCACCCATGAACAGGTCTAGCAGGGGCCCCGGCGCTAGTAAAATAGAAAATTTTCTGACTTCACTCTTGTTTATAAGACCCAATAATATACCAAATATTATTTTATAAAAAAAGTAATGCATATAAAAATTTATTTTTAAAATAATCTTGCAATTATTATTATTATTCCGAATTTCTTGACTTTTTTTTTTCTTATAGTTAAATTAATTATGAAAGAGTGGAGTGGGTCACTTGTCTACTATATATGACTCTTGTTAATGATTTATGTGTGTGATGGGATCGGTGGCACCAACAATATGATTATAAGATATATTTCCTCAGCATCTCATTGTTTCTTTATTATTATTTATTATTAAATTTTGATGATTTTTTGCTATAAATTACTAATATAGTAATAAATAAATAACACACTTGAAAAAGAAGGAAAAAACCTAATGATAACAACAAATAATGCATGGAGGGATGGCTTAATGATTATGTTTTGTGCTTTAATTAGGGCCATAAAATGCGGCTGATCAATGCACCATTTGCCTATGTAATTGACGACTCTCACTATCTCCTACTACATGCAAATCATGCAAAACCCTACAAAAAGTGGGACACTAATTACCCTGAGACTGGTGAAAGTATCACAGGAGTCTCTATGTTATGAATTGGACAGATTAACTTATATACTTTCTGTTAAATTTTTTTATCAATTTTCATTATTAAAAATTAGTCTCAGTATATTAATATATTGTACACATGGCATGCCACGTGTTGTTATTTAATTATTTCATTTGACATGCTAGTTTTTAACAGTACAAATAGATGAAAGTTTGAATTAACATAGAAGGAACAAAATGCAATGATTCCTAATATAGGGGCCTCCCTATTACTTTTACCTCCTTAGACCTGTTCTCCATACGGACAATTCGTTCGGCACAGTAAGCTTAGTTTGTTTTGATCGAGTTTGAGTAAAGATTTAATGACTTTTACCCTACTCGATTTGGTTTAAATTTAAAATTCTAAATAATAAAACAAACTATTTATAAATGTCAAGTTAAATCAAACTTAAACCTGAATTTTTTTTAGTATTGAGGTTGCAGTCTGACTCAACCTCATAAACACCTCTAATTATTATATTTTCTTCATTTTTTAAGCATCATTGATCCATCTACATATTTCCCAATATTGCAAAAGGGATCCAAGTTCATTTTGCAACTATTCTAGATAACATCCCTATTCAGAAAAAGAGTTTGAATATTATAAAGGTTGTCCAATCAATAGTAATTCCGGAAAATATTGTTACAAATTTTTTTGAATATCCATATCTATATATATAAAAGTGTGTGTAGAGGATTTACTTGACATGGAGGATATATCTAATTGCCCCACTTGGTGACCAATATGACTAGACTTTCTCAATGATTGCAAGCTTGTTTTTTCAAATGTTTTTTTTTCTTATTGTTAATGTAAGTCAAAACCCTCAAATCTTACCAAATCAAAATTCTATTATTAACATATTAAGTCACTTATGCTAATTTTGTTAAATATTTATAATAGAAAAATTGGCTATATATGTGCACACACTATAATAAAGTTTGTTGATGGGTTTGATATCACGAGTCAATTCAACACCAATTCGAATAAGAAAAAATTATTTAAAAATTATTTTTCTTAAAGAAATTATTAAATATTATTATAACAATGTTTTTATCTTTTAATATTCTTATGATTAATACAAATTTATACATCTATACATAAATGCATGTTAATTTTATATCTAAATCCATTGCTTGAAGAGTTATTTTGCTGTTTTGCATTATTGCCCACTTCTCCACTAATTTCACCATTGATAGGGCTAGAAGGATGTTAAAAATGATGGTGAAAATACCCAAATTTAAGCAATCAGCAATTGCTAATAATAAGTGGTTTACACGTTATTATAATGAGGTTCCAAATCTTGCCATTATACCAAAATTAAACTATAGACTTTGACTTTTAATTATAGCCGTTTATTAGAACCCTTTTAAGGGTAGAAGAAGACTTTGCAAGTTTTGAGTGCAAGTGTGCCATCACTGTTTCTTGTCAGCCAATTGTATGGTTTAAAAACTTGAAATTGGAAACCCAATTAGCCATGAGGACTCACTTTCGTAATTTTGAGCTTTCAAGAGTTGCTTAGAATTATCATTTTGAATTTAAGTAATATTTGTAATGACAGATTGTAATTTATCGTATAATTATAACTTGTAATTTCGAATATTGAAACCCTTAAAATCCATGCTATTTAAACTTTAGAAATCTTAATGTACCAAGTTCGACTTCCATTTTGCATAAATCATGTTTGGGTTTGCCTTTATATTTATTTATAAAAAAACTGGTTTAATTTGACTCCGGATGTTAGTTTAGTTGCGTTTTGTAATACTTAATTTTGATTATAATTTATTCAAATATGTATGGTTTGTAATTTCAACTGTACTCGTAAACTTAAAAAGAATGAAAGAAAGAGTGAAAAATAATAATTTTTTTTTTTATAATACAAACACTAAAACTCTCTCTATATAAGGGAGGAATCTACTTACACTATCAAATTTAAGTAATTTTCATGATTCTGTAACTTTATATATGATTAATATTTTAACAATCCAAATATTAAATTTATCAATGTGCATGTACTTGTCATGCATGTAAATTTTTGAATGAATTTAATATCTCTATCATATCGATTTGTATTAATTTATATTTAACAGTTGAAATTCTTTTTACATAATTAAAAATAATAGTTAAAGATATTTAATTTATACTAAATTCAACATGCATGATCTATATAAATAAAATATAAAATATGATAATTTAATTGTTAAAATATTAATCAGATATAAAAATAAAATACCCGCATAAGTGAATCTCTTCCCGTTATATATATATATATATATATATATATATATACAAACCATTTTCTAGTTTTGTTTGCTGAGAAATATTGCAATTGATTAAGGTGATTAAGATTATCAGCAAAGAAGGAGAAGAAAGTGGGTGGAAACTGAAATTCCTTTTGGGGTATATAGCTTAGATAAAGCTTTTTTTTTTGCCTATTGATTTCATTTCATTTCATGGTCTATCAACCTTACTTCATTTGCACGTTACTTGATCTTTTCATGATTTTGACCCTATACCCTTTGCAGCTATAGGCTGTCTACCATTCTACATAACATTGGTGACAGAAAAAACAAAATTTATCTACGTATTTATCAAAAATCATAAAAATGTAATCATGCACAATATTAATTTAAAGATGTGAATTTAAGATTAATTTTCCAAAAAAAAAAATCACGTATATATAATTGAATAAAATTTATTGTCTTTGGAGGATTTCGTTGAGCCAATCATTTCACTAACGAGGTTCGACAACTAAAAATATTTTACTTACAAGAAATGTTTCGTCTAGCATAATCAATGACATTTATCTCTTACATGCTCTACATGCGAACCTCGTCAAATCAAATCAATACATGAAAAAAAGAATGACAAATGTCTTATAACTCAATAGCTTCTAAAAGCATATTGATATCGAGGTCTTCAAGGATCATATAGAAAATCTATAAATACTTCACATTAGACACGAAACAAGGGATGACAATTACAATTACTCTCGTTAAACTTCCTTAAACTCTTTCTTCCTTCTCTAACACACCACAAAGTTACTTTCTATATCTCTTAGCATAATTATGAAACCGTCATCTTCAATCATCCAATCACGTTTCTATATAAATAAAACTAAAAATTATTTATTACATCATAGATTGAATTGAAATTTATGTATAATTTTCATGTTTTATATTATAAGAATACGAGCCACCACAAAAGATTTAGTATATAAATTTATACAAGTAAAATAACATAGTGTCATCTCATTTAAAATATATAGTTGTAAAGTTTTATTTAGATGTTATTCCTTAACATGGTTGATTTCCTTTACTTTCATTTTCTTGCACTATATTTATAGCATAATAACGTAAAAAGAAGATAAGAATGAGTGGATAATGTAAAATAGTAGTCCTAAGAATAATATGGTCATTGATCCATTCCTATTTACTCATAATTTTAGCTTACTTAATTCTATTTATACCAAATTCAAAATCATGAGCACTTCTGCAGCCGCCCAAATAACCACATTATCATCTTCGTAAAGAATGTATAGATATAAGATTACTAATTTTGTGGAAAATTTTGAATTTCACACACATATTTATAAATATGATATAATAAAAATAATTACATTTTATTATTTATTATCATAAAAATTTAAATATATTATTTAATACAGTTAAAGGTAATTAGAGTTTATGGTATTATCGAAACCTATTCCTTTGGTGTGCGGATGATGTCCCAACGACTCATACTGTGGCATTTGCTACTCATTTTATCCAAGGCTGAGTTGCTTCTAAAGTTGCTCACTCCCAAGCGCAATTGCATGCATTTGGCCTCCATCCGGCTTTCTAAATTGCAAAGTTGATACACCTCTACTTATGGATGATCAACGCCTGGGTTTTGACTCCCATACTGTGAGGATAGCCTAGAGGGGTTCACGAAGTTTAGGAAATACCTTGGTTGGTGGAGAAATGACCTATAAGCTCACGGGAGAAGTGTCGGTATTGTGCGAAATATTAATTATACATATTACACCTGCAAGGGTTCGAACCACCAACTAAGGATTATATGTCTTAATTTTGTATCCATGGTATAAATAAAGCACGAGAGGCAAAACCTTGACAAGAGGACAATAACTTCTGTTGATAGTTTGAGACCAAGCTCCTCTCAACAAGTAAAAGTAAGTTTCCATTGATAGTTTGACATGGGGTCCTTGAGCAACCAAGGTTATAGAACCAACAAACTGACCACTAAGTAGATTAATGTGTTGACAATAACTAGCCTTTTGAGCACTCTAAAGACTTCCAAATATGTTTTATTTTCTTTCTATATACATTTTAGCTTCATGATTGATTAACTTAAACTTGCTTGTTTTCTCACTCCAACTTTGCTGATGTGAGCTTTGAGAGCGTGTCACATAACACAAGTTGTAACACCTCAAAACTCATGTTTATCTTGTATGAATGCTCGGCCTTTGATTTCAGTCTATCTTCTTCAAAGAATTGTCTCTAGGCCTGGTCCATCACCAAGAAAACATCATCAAACACAAATTATTTAGGGCAAAATGCTCAAACTGGGTCAAACCTTTTACGAGTTTTTTACATAATGACCAAACTTTTCAAAATGTTCAATAAGGATTAAATCTTTTTGAAAGTACTCAAATAAATACCAAACATTTTTAAAGGTGTTTAAATAAAAGCTTTTTAAATACAATATAGTGAACTTCAATTTAAGTTTTTATTTTCAAATGATATCTCGCTCAACTATCATATATTCCATTCTAAATGCTTCAACATTTACTTGATTTGGTACTAAAAGCTTAGGAAAATTTTATGAAAAACTTTTATTTGATCAACTTAAAAAATATATGGCCATTATTCGAACATTTTGAAAATTTTGACATTTAAGTATCCTCTAAAAGATTTGATCCAAAACTTAGCATTTTGCCACTATTAATTGTTTCAAGTCTCGTATAGGAAAGTAATATTATTTGATCTTTAACTCCTATATTGCGTAAATCATGCATATGTTGTCTCCAGATTTACTCGGACTTAAAATTCATATTTATAACGGAATAAGTTATCTTTAAAATTATTCTAAATTGGCTTTGGCTATAATGTTTCTATTATAGATGATTCAAAATTTATTGATTGAAGTTAGATTAGGATAGATTTTGAAATCTTCCAATATACCAAAAATCACCCCATCTCTTTAACCAATTTAATTATTCAAAATTTGAAAATTTAAAAAAAAAAACCCTTCAAATCATGTGATTTTTTAGGGTTAATACAAAGAGAATCTGATGTAAGCAAGTAAAATTTAACCACTAAGTAACATCAAATCTTGCCCCAAACCAAAAAAAAGAACCAAATTATTGGTCACCAAAATTTAAAATTTAAAAAAAATTCAAAAAACAAAGAAGAACTTTACTCTCTTAATTGTTAATTAAGTTAGTAAATTAAACCAAAAGAAGACAGATGTCAGGTGTGTTGGAAAACAGGACAAATGTCTCCAACCACTGGGCCATTCCCTTTCCAGTTGTTTTTCATTTCTTCCATTGCCAATTTGCCCACTAAAAGCTTCAATTTTTATTTCCAAGTTTGGGTTTTTGTTTTTATTTTGTTGATTTTTTCCTTTTAAATTTTAAATCTTTTTAAAATTTTATTTATTTTTTCTCTGTCTCAAAGTGACCCTGAAACCTTAATAAAAGCACAGCTTGTCTTCAACATTCTCTACTCATCTCCTCTCACTTTCCTTCCATTTCCTTTCTTCTCTTTTCAGTTGGGTCCCTCTCTCTTTCAAAACCCAAACTTGGGTCCTCATTATTAAATCTTCTCTCCCAAGCAAATCCTTTCCTCCTCACCTCCTTTCATTTCCCCTGTTTTCCTCTGTTTTTCTTGGTCATGGCTGAGTTGATGGACGATGCTGAGTTTTGGTTGCCGGCGAAGTTTTTAACCGACGATGATGTTCTTATGAAGAAAGGGAACCTCGAGAACGAAATCGGTGGAAAAAAGGGTACTGAGTTGTTGGTATCTAGTCATGGTTTCCCTACTGAGTTCCCTTACGAGTTTGACTCCTTTTCTCCTCTGAGTTCACCCGTTGAATCTGTTGTTGGGTCTACGGAGACTGAAAGTAGTGATGAAGATGAGTTTCTTGCTGGATTGACTCGACGGCTCGCTTACTCAACGAGTCAGAAGCTCACTGTTCCTGCTACCTTTTCCATGGACAAAAACGAGGTATGATGAAGTTCTTTTCTTCTTTTTTTCGTTTATGTTGATTGTTGAACAAATTTTAAATTTGGGTTTCTTGTTTTGAATTAGAAAAACGGAGCTTTAGCGAGTTCACCAAGGTCGACACTGAGTGGACTCGGTGGATGTTGGTCATCTTCAAGCAACGGTAGTCCTAATGGTCCTTCTCAAGTACCATCTCCTCCAACAACACCTTTTGGTCCTCAAAATGACACTTGGGATCTCATTTATGCTGCTGCTGGTCAAGTTGCTAGGCTAAAAATGAGCAATGAAGTGCCTAAATATACCAACTTTAACCATGGTAGAACCTTATCCAAACCCCAAAATCATTCCTTTATGAAGAACAACACAACCACCAACAGCTTGTATTCAGACCAAACCCTTCCTTTCAATCAGGTAAACCCTTTAGTAAAATTTTAAAATTTGTGTTTTGGGGCTTGTTGGGTTCAAGTTCTTATGGTCTTTTTTTGTGTTTTTAGTTTAATGGAAGGCAAGGTAAGGCAAGTAACTGGCAAGCACAGGTTCAACACCAGCACCAGCAACAGCACCAGCACCAGATTCAGACTAGATTAAGGAACAATGTTGTTGGTGGGAGACCATTGGGGCTACCACAATCTTCATGGCCTCCACTTCAAGTTCAGCCCCAACAGCAGAAACAGGCACAAAATGGGATGAGAGCTATGTTCCTTGGTGGATCTAGTGGTGTCAAAAGGGAATCAACTGGCACTGGTGTGTTTATACCTCGCAGATATGGCAACACCACCAACACCACCGCTCATGAACCTAGAAAGAAATCAGGTACTAAAAACATAAATTAGACCATTTCCATGTTCCATTTTGTAGGATCTTTTTCTAAGTTCTTTTCTTGGCTTTGTTCTTTAGGTTGTTCAACAGTGTTGCTACCAGCAAGGGTTGTTCAAGCTCTAAATCTCAACTTCGATGATACCAATAACGATGTTCAACCTCAATTTAATCCCACTTTTGCATCAAACTATGGTATAAAACTATAACCCGAAAGATTCAAATTCCTTGTTTATGTTAAAACCAATGTTCTTATTGCTCAAATTTTGTGTAGATGCTTTGGTAGCAAGAAGAAATGCACTGTTGACACAAGCAAGAAGAAATTATAGACCAGATGGAAGCTTAAACTTGCCTCAAGAATGGACTTACTGAAAATTTAGTCCAAATTTTCTCTAAATTTTCTCTCAAAATAGTGTTTATTTTGATGGAAAAAGATAGTAGGGTAGTAGCTTTTATGATAGGGTATATGGTATTTTGGTTTATATATATATATATATATAAAGAATTCAAGAATGTGAGTGTAGTTTAGAAATAAATAAAATAAAATAGTATTTTTAAGTTAACAAATTATGGGGTTCTCTTTTCTCTATCATTCAAGGAGATTTGAAGATTTGCAGCTTTTGGGGGTGATTAACTCTATAGGAACAAGAATTAGGGGAAGAAATGGTTTTTTTTGGTTGTAATAAATGGTTTTTTAATATTTTATATAATTTTATGAGGGTAATTTGGATTTCTTGCCTTTGAAATTTGGGAGAAAATTGTAGAAGGAAGAAAAATCCAGACCCCTCTTTGTAATATTCCCTTTGGAAGTTAATATATTTTTACTAATAATAAGAAATTCTTATTATTATTTATTATCTTGCTTGGAATGCTTGTTCTAATTTGTATGTACTTTCCTTAACAATTAAATTGCATACTTGTCCTTCATTGAAGGATATGATAATAAATGGAACATGACAAGGAGATTTTTGCCTACACAATTTTTGTCTATCTACTCACAAGGTTCAAGATTCTTAAAAATACATGTTTCTTGTAGTTTTTTTGATAAAGTAATTTTATTTAATTTGGTCTTTAAAGCCGTTTTTATAATTTTTATTGATTTAATGATGTAATATATTAAGATTATATCATATTATTTAAATCCGAATAAAAAAATTAAAGACTAAATTTAAGGACTAAATATTATTTTATCCCTTCTTAAGACCAAATCTTCTCATAGCAAGCAATTAATTGACTTAATCTAATAAATCCAAAATTAAGAAAAGAAAATCCTTTTGCCAAAAACAATAAATCAAATAGGACTACTTTAAATGGATATAAAAAGTAAAAGCAAAAAAGAGAAAAGAAAAAATTGCATGCTTTGCTTCAACGTGAAGTAGCGGTGGTGGGGACAATGACATTATTGAAAGTGATAATTAAAAAATAAAATAAAGTAAATTGGAAAAATAATAATTATGGGATAAAATTTGCCGTACGTTTTTAGCCTGAAATTTTAAATTTGGAACCCATTTTTATTTTATTTTTGGTACTTAATTTAAATTTAATTTTTGGGCACATTTTTTTTTTCAAATTTTTTGAAAAGAATAAACAATGGATAAATCTTTGTTTCTACAGCTTCTTCTTGGTGTTGCTGCAGTATTCACCTAGTCAAACATCTCTACAGTCTTCATTTTAATTATTTGCATTAAATATACCAACTTTATTTGCATTAAACAATAAAGCTTGAGTTAAAATGCGACAACCTAATTTCGGTAGAATCAATTTTAGTTGGTGGAATGATAAACAATAAATTGGAGAACTTATGCTTAATACCGAGATTAGAAAGTAAGATTTCTTCACGTTTTGAGATTTTAAAATAAGGTTATTGATCATATAACTAAAATAGCTTCGAGTAGATTACGTATTGTGCAATTGTTTGGAGAGTTAAGCGTAATACTGTTTCTTTGCGTTGTTAGTATTTTAATAGCGTATTCACTTTATGCATAATTTTTTTTTTTCAGTTTCATTATCCCAATTGTGATTTTTTGAAAAAAAGGGTAGTGTAAGGATAATCTAGAATTAGCGTCAACTGAAGATTTAAACATAAATATTTTTTCGATTGAGTAATTCAAGAGTAATTTGTGTTATATGATGATAATCTTAATCTAATTTGTCGTGTTAAAAAAAAAACGTATAATGATTTTTGTGGCCTTTCAACTTAACAAAAAAAATTATTTTAACTTTTATTAATTTTTTTTGGTTTTTTTTAACTCTTGAATTTATATTTTTTAACAAATTACCTTAAAATGGATTGCCACGTAGATGACACGTCTACATTTAATCAATTTTTTAAAATTTAAAATATTTTTTTATATTTTAATGAGTTTAATTATTTTTAATTTTAAAAAATAATTTTTATAATTTTTTAAATATTTAAAAATTAAAAATAATTAAATGTTGATATGCTATTCACATAGTAATTCACATGCATGCAACGTCAATAAAGTTAAAAAATGTTAATTTTTCCATTTATTTTGGGATAATTTGATAAGAATATAAATTTAAAAATAAAAAAAATTAAATAAAGAGTTAAAATAATTTTTTTAAAATTAGAAAGCGAAAAAAGTTATTACACTAAATAGGAAAAAAAGATTCCTAACATTTACAAGCAAATTTGGTGAAAAGGCAAGAAAGCCATAAGAGTGTAAAATCCTATGTCACATTGTCTTGTAAGGTTAAACACTTGCAGTAAAAAAGTTGTTCTTGGTTTCACTCACTAAATTGCTTTACAAGTTAATAGAAAATTTAAACATAAATCTTTTTTAATCAAAGGGTAATTTGTGTTTTATGATGATAATTTTAACCTAATTTGTAGTGTTAGAAAGTTAGAAAAATTTTCTCAATGTTTGGTCCAAAAGAAAACTGCAACAAGAGTAGAGTAGACCTGTTTCAATCTCTAAGTTTTGTTTGAAATTTAAGTAGGTTTGAATAATAATATTATACTCGAAAAATAAATTTATACAAAAAATAGGCTCATTTAAAATATGGTTCAGACTCGAAATTGAATGTTTGAACTTTAGTCCAACTCGGCCCACCCCATTTTTAAATTTTAAATACATTTTATTATGTTATTTTTATATGTTACATAATTTATAACACATAAAAATCAAATCTATAATAATATAATACTATAATGTAAATATTAAAAAAATATTAAGATGCTTATGTAAATATTTTAATAAATGAATTTTTTATTAAATATTAAATTAAAGCAATATATTAATTTTTTAAATAAAAATGAAAATAATAAATAAATCTAATATGGGTTTAAGTTAATCATTCACATGTGAAATGCGAATGAGCCTGAACAAAATTTTAAATTTATATTTTGAGCTAAATTAAATTTGAATAAATATAAAGTATATTTAAATATCTTACTTAACCTCAATTTTAACCTAACTTAATCCAATCCATTAACACTGTTAATCTACTTATGCCACTTGTAAGCTTAAACGTAAAAACAAGGAAAATTTTCGTTTTTGGTATGCATGACACTAAATTGCCTTATAAGAAGGCGATTTCCCTTGCCTTTTAAGTAGGGGATTTACCTTTTCTAAATAGTGGTGTTTAAAAAAAAAACTAAATTTTAATTTATTATATTTAGCCCTAATTCCGCTTAGCCCATGAATATTTTTAGTATAAAATTTTAACTCAAAGGATAAATATTTGCTGTGAATAACATAATGATTTATTTGGTTCTTTAATTTCACAAAGAAACATTACTTTAGCCATCCGTTTAATCTCTTTTTTTAGCCTTTGAATTTATTTTTTTGTCAAATTACTCTAAAATAATGGGAAATTTAAATTTTTTTAATGACATGTTATTTACGTGATAATTCACATGTATGCCACATCAACAAAGTTAACAAACCTTAACTTTTCCATTCATTTTGAGGTGATTTAACAAAAAATACAAGTTTAAAAGTTAAAAGAGATGAAAATTAAATAAAGAGTTAAATAATTTTTTTTTGTAAAATTAAAGAGCTAAATAAATCATTAATTTCATAAATAAAGGAAAATTTTCGTTTTTGGTATGCCTGTCACTAAATTTACCCTTTGTTTATGGTGGTGTTGACAAATCAGCTAACAATCAACTAAATTTTAGTTGTACTTCCTTTAAGAAGGCAAAAAATCATTCACTAGTGTTTATTATTATTATTATTTTGATTTTGATTTTTATCTGTTCACAGCAGTTTGTTTATATCTAATTTTACGTAATTGATTTAACAAGCCAGATCATCGATTTTTAATTCAATCGATAAGTCTGATTCAATTTTGACATTATTTCATTTATTTTGAATTTTAAAGAATATTTTGTCCATGAGAAAAAGAAAGATTATGTTATTCAGAATTAAACCTTAACTAAAATTTCAAATCAAAATTAAACTTGGTTTATGAATTTTAAACACTAAATTAATAAAAGAGAGATTTAATTATGTAATTTCCATCCATTAAAATAAATAGTGAGAGTGGTTGAAGAGTAGTGCTATAAATTGAGATCTCCATTTGAAAATTTCAGCTTCATTGGTCCTACTGATTCTTAGAAGATTTGGAAAAACCCCCTTTGTTTTACTTTGTAATTTCATCCATCTTTGAAATTTGTTTTGAAACCAATGGCTATCAAAGATTCAAAGCATGAGGAAGAAAAATTAAGAGAGTCAAAACATGTTGAAATCAACACATTTTCAAATAAATAAAGATGTGACCCTCATGAAATTTTTTCAAATGTGAACCTTTTTTATAAGTAGTAATGGTATCATATGTGATTGACCCTTTTCTTTCGCATGTTACTGCTATTGTCGTTGGATAAGAAATATATCGTGACAAAGTAAGATGATAGATAGGAACCAAAGTTAAATTGATGATTATTGGAAAGTTTAGATTTAAATTTTAAAGTTGGAAATTTGAAAATTTTAAACTATTTTTTAGATGGAATCAAGATGAATATTCAAGTTTAGGTTAGAGAATCGTAAGTGAGTAGATTTATAAAGACTAACTAGAGAATGTCAGAAGTCAGGGTTGGGGAAACAACGAGCAGATTTTGTTTAAAAGATAAGAAAGCGTAGAAAATGTGTCAATTCTAGTTGGAACCATTGAGTAATTTTTTTTATAGGTTTATGTAAGGTTTTTAGAATCAGATTGGTGGTTGAACCAGTCAGATCATTTGTTATCAGTTCAATTAGTTTCTTCGGTTTAATTGAATAATTATTAATAATTTTAAAAATAAAGGAAAATAGTTTGATGCTTGTTCAATCAATTCAACCGGTCGATTCAATTGGTTTAACCGATTCGAGGTTTTATCGATTCAACCCTTTATTTGGACCAGTACCCAGACTAGTTCTCAATACAACCAATCCAACTGATTGGTTTGATCTGGCTTGCAGTTGAAAAGTACTTTTCAAAAATGCTTTTGAAAAGTGTTCTAAAAGAATGTAGTTTAAGGTTAAAATGTCCTTTTTAGACATGATAGTAGAAAATTAAAAATTGATTAAGTTTTATGATATTTAAATAATTTAATATAAGGGTAAACAAAGTATAAATTTTAAATACTTTAAAGTATTTAATATAAATTATTTATAAAATTAATGGTATATTAAATCTTTTAAAATCTTAAATATAATAATAATTTATACTTAAATAATTTAATTTAATGATAAGTTATATTTAAATAATATAATATAATATAATATATATAAATTATAAATTAATCTAATTTTTGACCCAAAAATCAAGTATTCTTCGTTATCTTTGTGGTGGAAAAGTAATTTTGGCTTCTCAAATGCAATTAGAAACGGTCCCCAAAACCCAAGTTTAACCTCACAAAACCCTAGTAAGCTCACTACCTTAGACGTCAACACCATCAAAATAAGGAATAAAAACCAACCATGCAACAAAAGGCCGGCGGCCTCCAACGACAGCACCACATGTATGCACACCGCTAAGCATGTGCTAGGGATAAAATAAAAACATAGAACGTGAAAATCAAGTAAAAAGGACAACTCAGGTTCAACTTTTATTGCCATTTTGTCTTTTATAAAATGACTTAACATTGATAAGTTGGTAACTAGATACAAGAGATCTAAATACAATTTTTTAAGGCCAAGTGAAAAAAAATTAGAGCAATGGATAGGCAAATCAACAGTGTTGAAATGGAGCAAAGGAAAGGCAGAAGATTAGTGTTGTTTCCATTACCATTACAAGGCCACATTAATCCCATGTTTGACCTTGCAAACATTCTTCATTCAAGAGGGTTCTCAATCACCATTATCCACACCACTTTCAACTCTCCCAACCCTTCAAACTACCCTCACTTCACTTTCCGTATCATCTCCGAAGACTTGCCTGAAAACAATCGATGCACGAAAGATCTCATCGCTTTCGTCTCGATGCTCAATGCGATATGTGGACCGCCTTTTCGTGATTGCTTGGCTGATTTGTTGTCCGATTCTTCAGAGGAGCCGATTGCTTGCTTGATTTCCGATGCTATACTTTACTTCACTCAAGATGTTGCAAATGAACTTAAGGTTCCTAGGATGGTATTGAGGACTGGTGCTGCCTCTTCCTTTTGTGTTTTCTCTTCTTTTCCTCTCCTAAGGGAAAAAGGGTACCTTCCTATACAAGGTATGTATATGACTCTATATATATTTGCGTATAAAAATGATTATAGCATCGTATATGTGACGGTCATATTATCCAACAGCAGATTCTCAGCTAGAGGAGCCAATAGTTGAGCTTCCACCATTAAGAGTAAAAGACCTCCCAGTGATCCACACAAATGACCCTGAAGATCTTTACCATGTGGTGGTTGGCATGGTGGAACAAAGCAAAGCATCAAATGGTATGATATGGAACACTTTTGAAGAACTAGAAGGGACTTCCCTTGCAACACTTCACCAAAAACTTGGGGTTCCACTTTTTCCAATTGGTCCATTCCATAAATGCTTTGCAGTTACTTCAAGTACTACTTCAAGCAGTTTGTTAACACATGACCAAAGTTGTATTTCATGGTTAGATAAACAAGACCCTAAATCAGTCATCTATGTGAGCTTTGGTAGTTTAGCATCAATAAGTGAAACCCAATTCTTGGAGATAGCTTGGGGTTTAGCTAATAGCAACCAACCATTCTTATGGGTGGTTAGGCCAGGTCTAGTCCATGGTTCAAATTGGGTTGAACCATTGCCAAATGGGTTCTTGGAAACATTGGGTGGGAAGGGACATATTGTTAAACGGGCTCCTCAACAACAAGTCTTGGCTCATCCATCTGTGGGAGCCTTTTGGACCCACAATGGGTGGAATTCAACTTTGGAGAGTATTTGTGAAGGGGTCCCTATGGTTTGCATGCCTTGTTTCACTGACCAAAAGGTTAATGCAAGGTATGTGAGTGAGGTTTGGGGGATTGGTTTGCAATTAGAGAAAGAGCTTGAGAGAGGGGAAATAGAGAGGACAATCAAAAGGTTAATGGTGGACAAAGATGGGGAAAGTATAAGGGAGAGAATGTTGAATTTAAAGGAGAAATCAAATCTTTGCTTGAGTGAAAGTGGGTCTTCAAAACAAGCACTAGATAGCTTGGTTCATCACATTTTATCATTGGAATCATTTACTTTTCATACTCATTGAAAAATTGTGAATAAGCCTCTCAATCCCTAGTTAATAAAATCTTTGGGAGCTTTAGTTAATTTTATCCAATTTCTAATGTTATGCTTGCCGAAACCATTTTTTGAAAGGTAGACTTTTTATTTAAAAAATAAAAAAAAATGGGAGTCGCCACCAATCCTTTTTTTATGAGGTGTGATCGGATCACATTATAATTTGATCGTTTTAATAAAATGTTTTGATTTACTAAAACAACGATTTTAGTCTACGAAATTCGAGAAAACGGGTTCGGGAGTTGGCTACGTGCGAGAAAGGATTAGCACCCTCGTAACACCCAAAATTGGTACCTAATTGATTAATTAATGTCTCAATGTCAAAAATTTGAAAACTTGAAAGAATTTACAATACAATCCCTCTTTTTATTAATGTTAATTTTAAAAAACACTTGAATAAATCGAAACGAATGTTAAAGACACTCTCGTCTCGAGATAACGAAATGTCACATCACGTAAGTTAGGACACGACACTTTGAATCTTCGAGAATAAACTTGCCTTTAATTTTTTAATAATGTATTTTAATTTTAAAAGGATATTTGGTTATTTAGGTTCAACGAGAAAAATCGAAACCTCGTAATTTAAGGTGCGATTTTTCGAATCTCCAAAATACGAAATACTGCCTTTATTCTTTTAAAATTTTCTTTTTCACGAATTTAGGTAAAAATTAATGTAATATTTACAACAATGTATGAATAAAAGGTTTTGTTGATGAATGACAACAATGTGAAAATACAAATAAACAATTCATAGTACACATAATGGCAATAATCACATAATACATATCATTTTGATACCAATATTAACAATCAAAGAAAAAATGAAATAAATAATAAAATAAATAACAACAATGATAACAATACTAATGACAAATCGTGCACATAAAAGAAAATACCAATTTGAATATAATAAGGACGAAGAAAAACATAAATAAATACATAAAATAATATTGAGGGAAATAATTTATAAAATATTTAAAATAGAGGACCAAATTAAAATATAAATAAAAATTTGGGGTGCATTTTGTAGTAATAATAATAATAATAATAATAATAATAATAATAATAATAATAATAATAATAAATGGACAAATGACCGAAAGAAAAAAATAAAAATAAAAAATAAACAAAAATAAATAAATGATAACAACAACTAAATGAATAAATTAAATTAAATTAAATTAAATTAAATTAAATGAGGGACTAAATTGATTTTTAAACTAAACTACAAGTATAAAATATAATAAAATAAGTTAATCGAATGGCAAAACAATAAAAGGGACCAATTCGTAATGCGCAGAAAAGGCAAAGGATTAATAGGGAAAATATCCCAAACCCACCTAGTGCGCTATTCCCTTCGGCTAATCGGGGGACTAAATTAAAAGCAAAATAAAATTAATAGGTCAAATCTTAAAAGAGGATAAATAAAAGAATTTGGACTGAATTGAAAATGACTTCGACAGCGAAGGGACTAGGGACATAAATATCCCAAAAATTGAAAACACGCAGATCCCGCAGGAGCGGATCGGGTCGTGCGCGGGTCAAGGCTAAATGACGTCTTTTTGGGGCGTTTCAAGCTATCCCAAAAAGGCGCCGTTTTGGTGTCTTATTTAAGCCTAAATTTTTAAAAAATTCATCTTCTGCTAGTATTCCTAAAAAAAAAAAAATTAGCCAACCCCTCTTTTTCTCTTAAAACCCCCAAGTCCGGCCTTGGCTTCGGCCACCGACCCACCATGGAGGCCACCGATTGCCGGCGACGGTGCCGCCGTCCACGATGGTCGGAAAGAAAAAAAACTCCCTTTCGACTCCTTTTGAAGGTAATACCTTTCTAGCCCGAAAAAATAATAAAAGAACATGACCTTTTGCCCTCTTCTTAGACCGATTTTGAGACCGAAGAGAGAATTTACGACTACAAGAACGCCGAACGACTCAAGTAAATCCTCCTTTTTCTTTTTATTTGTATTTTTCACATTTAAAATAAATGAAAAGGAAAAAAAAACTTAAAAGTAAAAAAAAAAAATCACCTCTTAGAAACTTTTATAATCAATCTCTTTTTTTGTATTCAATATATCGTTTTTGATTACTCTCCATCCGAAAAAATTACAAAGAAATTGGTGTGGCTTTTACAGCCGTGATTACAACTTTTAGTTTCTGTCTTTTTTTTTTTTTTGCTGTTGTGTGTTGCAAGTGGTGGTGGCAGTGCGCGTGGAGAGGGTGTTGACATGGGAGGAGCGGCGGCAGCTCCTAGGCTAAAGTTTCATTTTTTTCTGAAAGTTAAAGTTGTGGGCCAAACGAGCTTTAGGGTTTTTTATTATTGAGCCATTTGGGCTCGTTTTGTAATTGGACATTAGTAATTGGATTTTTGTTTTTTTGGTTTTATATTTTGTATTTTTTGGGTTTATTGGGCCCGGGCAAATTTGGGCTTTTACAATGCTACTTGTTTGTTTTAGTGATTTGGTTACTCAAATAATAATAGGAATAACATTAAATTTAAATCTCAAGTTTTATATATTTTGCCAATTTAACTTTTATTATTTTTCTTTTGAGTTAAATTTGACCCTTATTCTTTTAAAAAGAATCGAATTTAACCATCAATCTTTCACAAAAAGTTAAATTATTGTTTTAAAACAAAAATGCTGAGTAAAATGTTAAATTTTTAAACATAAAAATTTGCATAATAATCCACATGTACTTAATACTAGTTTTTTCCTTAAATTTTATGAACTTTTTATAAATTCTTTTGAATTTTGAGTATTTTTATAAATTTTAATTCATTTTGTTGACGTGATATATAAAACAAACAGTGCCATGTTTGTATGAATTACATCTGAATTGCCATGTAGGTCGCTACAACAGCATTGTTAAAAAAAAAAAACAATTTAACTCTTTTTAAAAGGTTAATGGTCAAATTTAACTTAAAAATAAAAATAATGATAAAGTCAAATTAAAAAAAAAAATATTAACATTGAAAACTAAATTAATCATTATACCGAAGTAAAAAAACCCGCGCATGAGATAGCATAAACCGATAAAGTGAAGTTTATATATATATATATATATATATTCAATTTTTACAAAAAAAAATATAGATATCTGATTCGTTGCCTTTAAATTTTGATAGAAGAACATAAATCACATTAAAACACCCCTCAAACATGTTTTTTAAGTAAATTATTTCCTTATGAAACTATAATGTTTTTGTGGTTTTCAATCTCTTCATTCTAATATCTTCAATTAGACGGTCCAAATTATTAGAAGAAGACCCACCATTACTAACACATTGATTGATTACCTTAGCCATGTCAGTTGCCGAATTCACGAACTCCTTTCGATCCACCATCACATCGTTCACCATTTTCTCCACTATCTTCCTATCGCATACATCCTTCATATCCAACCCTATTTTCCACACCGTACTCACAACCCTACTAGTCACTTGTTGATCGGCAAAGTACGGCCAACAAACCATAGGCACCCCGGCAACGATGCTCTCCAAAGTTGAGTTCCAACCGCTATGCGTCAAGAATCCACCGACTGCCTGGTGGTTCAAGACCACCTCTTGCGGTGCCCAATCGACAATGTAGCCTCGATCCTTGCTCTTCTCCGTTAGCTCTTTTACAACATCCTCCCCTTCACCATCTTTTCCAATCACGGAATCTGGCCTTACAACAAACAAGAACTTCGTTTTACTGTTAAGAAGTCCATACCAAAGCTCTACGAGTTGATCCCTTGATGTGCTTGTAATGCTACCGAAACTTACGTAGATAACAGATCGATTTAGTTGCTTATCGAGCCAAGGAATGCAGCTTTTATCCTCTTCCCGAAGGGTATTCGAAAATTGATCAAATGATTCTCCATGTTTTGCCTTGAGTCTTGTGTTTAATTGAGCATGTAAGGGTCCAATGGGGTAGATGTTAGCGCATTTAGTGCGTATTTGAGATAGTATAGGTCCATCGAGCTCGTCAGTGGTGTTGAATATCAAGGCATCGGCTTGAGTGCTTTTTCGTGTTTGTTTAACAATAAGTTGGACAGTTGAATCTTCAATGTCTGGTTTTCGACAAAAACTAGGAAGATCTCGACATCGAAGATAAGTTTCCATGCCTGGCACTGTTGTTATCAACCTGTCCATGTCTTCATTTCCTTCCATATTTTAACAAAAACCCATCAACCTAAGCAAGTTTATGTATAGAAATTGACATTTAAAACTTGTTTTAGGAGATCAATCATTCCAGTGTAGACAAGAACTAGACCCAACCTAAAAAACCTTACTGTAAACCTGAATGATTCAAACCTTATATTTCTCAAATAAAAAATAATTGAATTCAAAAATTGAATCTAAATGAAGAAAAACCAAACAGACCCTACTCGAAAAACCTTACTGTAAATCCAGAATGATTTGGATTTGAAATCAACAATGACATGGGCTTAAGAGTTAAACCCGAATGACTCAAAATCTAAATCACTCAAATTCAAAATAACCCAAATTAAAATATCCAAATTAGAAATGAATCAACAATCTTAAAATACAAATTAATCCAACCAAGAGTGACCCAAATTATCCAATTGATTACCATGCTATTGTTACTAATTAGCTTTAAATTAGATTTAGATACTTTGGGATCATGGTTCCTACTATTCTAGATTAAAAACAGTAGTAAACATCATTGAAATGAAAACAAATTTGATAAAAAAAGAAGGTTGATTTTACCTCTGATAGGAAGCTCCCCAGCTTTGATTATATCAGTAATAGAATAATAAACCCAGAAACTACGAGGACTGCTGGTGCGAAAACCAATGATGGGGATGCCAAGCTCATTCGCAACATCAATAGCAAACCCAGAAAACCCATCTGCAATTACACAATCCACCGGTGGGTTGCTATTCATCATCATCTCTCTAAAACTCTGCTTGACTTTCATTACAATGGCTTCTTCATACGTCTCAAGGAACCAATTCCCTGATCTGGGATGATCAAGAGGGAGACCATCGGTTATGGTCTTGAGTTCGAACCCTGGGTATCTTTTAAAATAGGCAACAATGTTGGTGAACTTGATCAGGCGTTCATGGTTATGGTGGGAATTGAGGAAAGTGAGCTTGAAACCGGCGAGGGCTAATAGTTCAGCTAGCTTAATCATGGAGATTATATGGCCTTGTAATGGGAGAGGGAAGATGACAACGTGTGGAGGACGAGATTGTGAAGGAGAATCCATTTCCATGTAAATTACAGGATTGGTTTTTTGATGGGGATTTTGAGTTTGTGCTTTAAAGATCAATGTTTTTGGTTTTGTTTTTTTTTTGGGGGGGGGGGGGGCTGCTGTTTAATAGTCAACAATGTCGGTTAGGACATGGATAGGAGAAATTTAAGTCAAAAAGTAGGAATTTATGGATAAAAACAATACTATTACTAGTTTGACCCTTCAATATTAACATCATCACAATTAACCTTTTGATTTATTAGCAAATATTTATTCGTCAATACATATTTATAAGAGTAAACTCAGTAATTAATTCTATGTATTTTTAATACTTTAGAATGACATATTTTTATGTATTAATCATACATTTATTTTGAGTATTATCCTACTAATTTAAGCTATTTATGATTTTTTATCATGTAGAGACTAAATTGAAGGTAAAAGGAAATTTGGGGGAAAAAGTATGAATTTAAAGATAAAATGGGCCAACATGCAAAGTAGGAAAGAAGTGGTGCTGAAAATGCAAAGTGTAGAAGACTTCGGGGGCAAAAGTGTAAGGAAGAGATTTTATAAACACAAGACTCTATTTAAATTTTAATTATATTAGGATAATTTTTAAATATTATTATTTAGATTTAGTTTTAGCTTTTATCTTTATTTATCTATTATTTATTTGTATTTATCTTTTAAAATTTAATTAGGAATAGACTAGGTTTTCTAGTACTATAAATAGGGGATTGAGTGACACAAATTTAATGATCTTTTCTAAAAACACTCCCTCTTCCAACAAGCCTAGCCTTTGTTCCTTTCATATTATTCAATAAAAATTCCATTTTCATTACGTTTATTTCTTTTTCCCCAAAAAACAAGAGCCACTAAATTTATCTAGCCAAAGGTTGTCGAAATTCCCCAAAAAAGGTTCATGAGGCTTAGAATCCGCACTTAGCCTTTTCAACGAGTATTCATCGTTTCTCCGCATTACGGGACTGACGCTTCCGTCCATGTCCCTTCAAAAGTGATCTTTTCATCTTGCACAAAGGTGACCGCTTTGTACGTTTTGGGAAGGTTGCACAGTCGGTTCGTTAGCTTACTGTGTAAGTGGTTGTCGAGCCCAAGAGACAAAATGGTGTGACATTTGCCATTGAGAAGTGATGGTCTAGTGTAAGACGGTTTCACAAAAGCGACGGTTGGCTAGAGTCAGGTTCTTCTAAATCGTAAGTCTAAAATCTAAGTGGAGCTTGTGGTCATAGGCATCCTTTTCCACTATAACTGGCTTATTCTGTTCAAGAAAGATCACCTAAAGGCCGAGGCTTGAACCCAAGAAGAATTGGGACAACCGGATGCTGGAATCTCTATATAAAAAAACTCTATTTTCTCAACTCTGCCTTTCATTACAATTTTAATTTTAATTTTCGTGATTTCAATTTAATCAAACTTTTAATTCAGTTTTTTTATTGTTTTCCAGGTACGCAGGTTTTTTTGGACACGACTCTGTCCAAGGTTTCGAGGAATAAGCACTTGTGCAACTCCAGTCCTTGAGGATTTGACCCTAGTTCCCTTATACTATTATTTTTCATTATTTTATAGGGATAGGATATTTTTGGTGCTCTCAACGACACATCAAATTTTGGCGCCGTTGCTGGGGACTGGTAACATACTAATCTTGTTTCTTTGTTTCTTATGACAAGATCTAATCCAGGTATTCTTGCGTTTTAGTCAGAAATAGAGAAGACTGCGAGATCGCAAGGAAACAAAGTTACGGAAAAAAGAAGTCAGGGGTGGTTGGGACTCAGAGTAACCTACCGTCAAAAATTGAAATAAACGATGAAGTTGAGTTTAGGGTTAACGAAAACCTTACTCAAACACTTGAAAGTGAAAAAGTAGAAGTTGATTCATCAGAAGAAGTGCTTAACGCTAGGGTTAACGAAAACCCGAATCTAGCACATCAACCAATGGCTCAAATGATTCGGCAATTGCCCGAAGATCTGGCAAAACAACCGCCATTGTGCATTACATATCCTACCATATATACTGATTTTGAACTGAAGTCAGGTTTAATCCAGTTACTGCCAACTTTTCATGGGTTGCAAAATGAAAATCACTACAAACATTTGAAAGAGTTTCACATGGTTTGTCTTAGCATGAAACTTCAGGGCGTAACTGAGGATCAGATCAAATTGAGTGCTTTCCTTTTTTCCCTAGCAGATTCAGCTAGGGAATGGTTATTTTATCTACCCTTGGGTCTATTACAACTTGGGCTGGTCTTTCTCGTTTGTTTCTCAACAGGTTTTTTTCAGTACCGCGTGCAGCTGAATTAAGAAGGGAGATCGTTAGGATAAGGCAAAAAAAAGTAGAGTCTCTTTACGACTATTGAGAGTGATTTAAGAAGTTGTGCACAATCTGCCCACAACATGGTATAACGAAACAGTCTCTACTCCAATACTTTTATGAAGGCTTGAAATGTAACACCCCCTACCCGTATTCGTTGTCAGAATAAGGTACGGGGCATTACCGGAGTTTACAATTTTTTATTTTTTTTATTTTTTTTATTTTTATTTTTGAAACCGAAACCATTCTAATTCATCATATTTTCAAAATAAAATTCATGCATATTTATAAGATAACTTTAACAGATAAACCATACCAATGGCTGACCTTACATTCATTTCATACTAACATTTATTTTATTAGCTTATACATGCCATTCATTTCCAAAATAAGTTTCTTAAAATACCGAAATACTGGGGTTGATAGTGTGATGAGTCTCCCACCGATCCGACCTCCGAGCTCTTAACACTACAAAACAGGGAAAAAGGAAATAGGGTAAGCACTTTGTGCTTAGTAAGCCCATGTAACAAGAATTATACTTACCTAGTATAATCAATATAAGCAATAAACATTCGTATACTCACTCAATGCATTATTTCCCTAGTATTCACAAACTCAACATCCAAGTTAGTCCATTAATTTTCATCTATCAATAGTATACACGCCATGATTGATGAGCTCATCAATGTCAAGATTTCCATTTCCTTGTTATTTTTCCATATTTATCCCGTTAAATTACTCGGAATTTCGATGGATTTTCAGAGGTACACTTTAGTGTACAAATCCGGGTCCGTCAATTCATATTCATATGCGCACATTTTCATTTCAGAGAGCACACTCCCGCGAACCTCATCTTTACAGTGGGATTACCAGTCCAGGCTAAATCCCCTGTAATATAAACTCATAGAGTATTGTCGGGATTACCAGTCCAGGCTAAATCCCCTGCAACGACAATTACTCTAATGAGCTTGGATCTGAATTACCAGTCCAGGCTAAATTCAGACCCTAATTTGGATTACCCGTCCGGGCTAAATCCATTTTCCTCATATTCTTCGGGAGGGCTATATCAGGATAGGATCACCCGTCCGGGCTAGATCCTTTTTACCGTCAATTCCTTTTCAGAGATCCATCGAATTTTCCTTTCATTCAACCGGGATTTCTTTCCCTTTTTATCAAAAATATCAATATTGCATAAATTTTCATACAATGAACATTCAAATTATATTCACAACAATAACATACATTTCAACATTTAAGAATATAATTCAAGTTACATGAACTTACCTTGATACTAGTTCGTTTATAAAATCTACTAATCCGGGACTTTTTCCTTTCCTCGATCTAGCTTTTTATTTGAGTTTTCCGGATCTAAATAAATAAATCCAATCATCAATTCAATACATTTCATGTTCACATGTAGCATTTTCTATAATTCTATTATTATTTTTAGCTTATTCAAAGCTGTCTACTTGAGTCACAGTCACTAAATTATTTATTTCTCGAGCTACAGAGCTCCAAATGAAGAACCGTTAATTTTCCCTGAAACTAGACTCAAATATCTTCTTCTCATAAAATTTTCAGAATTTTTGGTATGGCCAATCAATACCAGATTATTCTTAAAGTTTCCCCTGTTTCACTGTTTGACTGTTCTGACCTCTCTTCACTACGAATCAAATTACTCTTCATACAGAATTCATATGACCTTCTTATTTATTTCATTTGAAAATAGACTCATTCAGAACTCTAAAAATATAAAGTTAAGCCCCTAATTATTTTTCTCCAATTTTTTATGATTTTTCAAATTCAGAACAGGGGATCCCGAAATCCCTCTGAACCAGTCTTACAAAAATATAAATATCTCAAATTACAGAATTCCTTTGCTTTCCATGTTTCTTTCATATGAAAATAGACTCAATAAGCTTTAATTTCATATCTCATTCAACTTCTAATTCCACTTCTACGAATTTTAGTGATTTTTCAAACTTACTCTACTGCTGCTGTCCAAAACAGTTTTGTTATAGCTTATTTTTTTTTCAATTAAATCCTTTACCCAATTCTAACTTCAAATTCTTTCAATTAAACCACTAATTCATCATTTTATTCATCATATGCTATATTCAAAAACTCTGAAACTTCAAAAATTTCAACTTAAATTCATCAAAACTTTGTTCTAAAACTTATAAAGCATCAAAATTAAAAGAAAAAGGACTAAATTAACTTACCAAATTAAACTCCAAGCTTCAAACTTTTAATTTTCCCTTTTCTTCTTTCTTTTCTCTTTTTCTTTCTTCTTTCACGTTTGCTCTCTGTTTCTTTTTTGTTTCTATCTCTCTTGTTTCTTTTCTCTTTTCTTTATATATATATATATATATATATAATAATAATAATAATAATAATAATAAATAATATAATAATAAACTAAAAATCTCAGATTTTTCTTCAATTCACCGCCTCAATCTAGACAAAATGGCTTAATTGCCATTTTGGTCCTTTATACTTTCTTTTAATCTATAATTAAACTTTTACTTTCATTTCAATTTAGTCCTTTCCATTTAATTACCTACCCAAACGTTAAAATTTTCTAACGAAAGTTTAATACCGCATTACTAACATTTTATAAATATTTATAAAAATATTTCCTATCATATAAAGACTCATGCAAACATATTGAAATAAATTTCTATTTAAATCGGATTTATGGTTGCGAAACCATTATTCCGATAATCTTGAATTTAGGCCATTACAACTCTCCCCCCCTTTTAAGGATTTTCGTCCTCGAAAATCTTACCAGTAAAGAGGTTTGGATATTGTTTCCTCATTGCCTCCTCCGGTTCCCATGTCGCTTCCTCAATCCCGTGCTTTTGCCACAATACTTTCACCAAATTTATTTTTTTATTTTTAAGCTCCTTTGTTTCCCGTGCCAATATCTTGACCGGTTCTTCACTGTAAGTCATATCCGGCTGAATCTCCACTTCTGTTGGAGAAATAACATTTGAATGATCTGACCGATATCGTCGTAGCATAGACACATGAAAAACATTATGGATTTTATCAAGTTCTGGTGGTAATGCCAACCGATAAGCGACCGGTCCAATTCTTTCTATGATCTCATATGGCCCGATAAATCTTGGACTCAATTTACCCTTTCGACCAAATCGGAGAACTTTCTTCCAAGGAGACACTTTCAAGAATACCTTGTCACCGACCTGAAATTCAATCTCTTTTCGTTTAAGATCGGCATATGATTTTTGGCGATCGGAAGCTACTTTTAAACTATCCCGAATAACCTTCACTTTCTCTTCTGTTTCCCGGATTAAATCAACCCCATGTATCTTCTTTTCACTGAGCTCTGTCCAATACAATGGTGTTCTACATTTTCTACCATACAAAGCTTCATATGGAGCCATTTTAATACTGGACTGATAACTGTTATTGTAAGCAAATTCAATCAAAGGTAGATACCTCTCCCAATTACCTTCAAACTCTAGTATACAACATCGAAGCATATCTTCCAATACTTGAATTACACGCTCAGATTGGCCATCTGTCTGAGGATGAAATGCAGTACTGAAATACAACTGAGTACCCAAAGCTTCTTGCAATTTATCCCAGAAACGAGACGTAAATCGGGGATCTCTATCTGATATAATGGAGATAGGCACTCCATGTAACCTGACAATCTCAGATATGTACAATTCAGCCAGTTTATCTAAAGAATAATCCATACGTACCGGAATAAAGTGTGCTGACTTTGTCAATCGGTCAACAATCACCCAAATAGCATCTTTTTTACTCGGAGACAACGGTAACCCCGATACAAAATCCATAGTGATTCTTTCCCATTTCCATTCCGGTATAGTAATTGGCTGAAGTAACCCCGAAGGTACCTGATGTTCTGCTTTAACCTGTTGACATATCAAACATCTTGATACAAACTCAGAAATATCACGTTTCATACCTGGCCACCAGTACATCTTTTTCAAATCATTATACATTTTATTACTTCCCGGATGTACAGACATAGTACCACTGTGAGCCTCGTGTAAAATCTTCTGTATGAGCTCTGAATTCTTGGGTACACATACCCTACCTCTGAATAATAAACAATCATCAATCCCAATTTGAAATTCAGAATCAATATTTGACTCACATTGTTCCCGTTTAACCTGTAACTTCTCATCATTCTTCTGAGCTTCACATATTTGCTGTAAAAATGTTGGTTTAGCTCTTAATTCAGCTAAGATTGAACTATCATCAACCAAAAACAATTGAGCATTCATAGATCGTAAAGCGTACAGAGATTTTCGACTCAAAGCATCAGCCACAATATTAGCCTTACCCGGATGGTAATCAATAATCAAATCATAGTCTTTTATCAATTCAAGCCACCTGCGCTGTCTTAAATTCAGATCTTTCTGTGTCATCAAATACTTCAAGCTTTTATGATCAGTATAAATATGACATTTCTCACCGTACAAGTAATGCCGCCATATCCGGTTTAGGCTGCACTAATACTGGTGCTTTCGTTAATAGATCTTTTAATCGGTTGAAACTCTGCTGACATTCATCAGTCCACTCGAACTTTACATCTTTCTGCAATAATCGAGTCATCGGAGAAGCTATCATAGAGAATCCTTGTACAAATCTCCGATAATAACCAGCTAAACCCAAGAAACTTCTAACTTCAGATACAGTCTTCGGTGGACTCCAATTGACAATAGCTGAGATTTTACTTGGATCTACCCTGATGCCTTCAGCAGATACAATATGTCCAAGAAAACCCACTTCTCGAAGCCAAAATTCACATTTACTGAATTTAGCATATAACTGTTTCTCTCGCAGAACTTGCAACACAATTCTCAAATGTTCTGTATGTTCTTCTTCATCTCGAGAATAAACCAAAATATCATCAATGAATACTACCACAAATCTGTCTAAGTACAGTCTGAATATTCGATTCATCAGATCCATAAATACTGCAGGTGCATTAGTCAACCCAAATGGCATAACCAGAAACTCATAATGCCCGTACCTGGTTCTGAAAGCTGTCTTTGGCACATCTGACTCCTTTACTCGTAACTGATAATAGCCCGATCGGAGATCAATCTTTGAAAATACAGTAGCACATTTCAGCTGATCAAATAAATCATCAATCCGGGGCAACGGATACTTATTCTTTATAGTTACCTTATTGAGCTGTCGATAGTCAATACACAATCTCAAAGACCCATCTTTCTTTTTCACAAACAGAACCGGAGCACCCCAAGGTGAATGACTCGGTCGGACAAAACCTCTATCAACAAGTTCCTGTAACTGTGTCTTTAATTCCTTTAATTCTGTAAGAGCCATTCGGTACGGAGCTATGGAAATCGGAGTAGTTCCCGGAATCAAATCTATAGAAAATTCCACTTCTCTTTCTGGTGGCAACCCTGGTAACTCTTCTGGAAACACATCAGAAAATTCACATACCACTGGTACTGCTTGAATCTTTGACTCAGATACCTTAGTATCTAATACATAAGCAAGAAAAGCATCATACCCCTTTTTGACATACTTCTGAGCAGTAATAACTGAAATCACATCAGATAATCCCTCTGTCTGATCGGATTTAACCCGAAGTAATTCACCATTCTGACACTTCAACACAATATATTTCTGTTTACAGTTTACTACTGCATCATGCTGAGTTAACCAATCCATGCCCAATATCACATCAAACTCATCAAATGGTAGTAACATCAAATCAGCCAGGAAACAATAACCTCTTACCATCAGTGGACAATTTTTACAAATTTTATCCACCAAAATAGATTGGCCAAAGGGGTTCGAGACTTTAACCACAAATTCAGTAGGTTCAACAGATAAATCTTTAACGCATGCAAGTTTTACACATATATATGAATGCGTAGAACCGGGATCAATTAATGCAGTAATATCAGTTTCAAGTAAAGAAAATGTACCAGTAATAACATCGGGTGCTGAGGCATCTTCTCTGGTACGCATGACATATGTCCTAGGAGGTGCTCGTGTCTCAGGCCTACTTGTAGTATCTTTTGTAGCTCCTCGGCTACCACTAACATTACCGGATGGTCGAGATGGTCTACCCCTCCAAGATTGATTACTTGGCTTCGATATATATTCAGCTTCTTTTTCACTTCTTTCTGGACAATCTCTGAGGAAATGGTCAAAAGAACCACATCGGTAACATGCCCCGCTCTTAAATCGACATTCACTAAAATGAGCTTTATTACAATACTGGCATCTCGGCTTAGGGGTACCAACACTGCCAACACTGGCCACTGATGGAGTGGAAGGTCTTGAATTAGTGCGCTGTGAACCTCGCACTCTATCCGAATACCCAGTGGTTGAGGTAGAACGATCCTGGTACTTCTTCAATTTCTTTGGAGCAGAAAACTGAGATTTTTCCATTGGTCTTTTACTAAAAATTCGAGCTTCCCTCTCAGCCTGTTTCTTTTCTTTGCTCCATTCTTCTGCTTTATAAGCTCGTTCTGCTAGTGTAGCAAACTCTCAAATTTCAAGAATTCCAACAAGTAGCTTAATTTCTTCATTCAACCCTTCTTCGAATCGTTTGCACATTTCAGCTTCCGACTGTACCCATTCTCGAGCATATTTACTCAACCGAACAAATTCTCTTTCATACTCAGATACTGATCTATTGCCCTGTTTCAGCTCAAGAAATTCTTTTCTTTTCTGATCAAGGAATCTCTGGCTGATATATTTCTTTTTGAACTCGGTCTGGAAGAATTCCCATGTAATTTCTTCTTTCGGAACAACTGAAGCTTTAGTATTCCACCAATGATAAGCTGTGTCTTTTAGCAGTGAAACAGCACATTTCAAACATTCTTCTGGCGTGCAAGATAATTCCTCCAAAACCCGAGTAGTATTTTCTAACCAAAATTCAGCTCTTTCGGGATCATCATCAACTGCTGCTCGAAATTCTTCGGCCCCATATTTTCGGATTTTATCGACCGGAGCTTTTCCTTTTCTGACAGATTCAGTACCTGTACCCTGTGGAATCTCGGGAACCGGTGGAGGAACAGGAGGGGGAGCTTGAGTTTGCTGCACTGTAGGGTTAGTTCTTATATATTGGGTAAACCATTCATTCATCATTTGAAAGAAGGCTATTTTTGCCTCCTCCCCTTGACCCTCTATACCGGGCCTTCTACTGCTAGTTTCTTCTCTTTGTATTGAAGCCGGAGCATGACTCCCAGCTTCCTCAGATTGAGCTCGGTCAGATGACATTACTATAAGGAAAACACAATTTAAGCGGTCAGGAGATATCACACTATCATAAAAAATAATTTAAATGGCATGTATAGCTAATTCGTATTCACTATATCGGTCCTAGAACCGACTAAACCGTAGCTCTGATACCAACAAATGTAACACCCCCTACCCGTATTCGTTGTCAGAATAAGGTACGGGGCATTACCGGAGTTTACAATTTTTTATTTTTTTTATTTTTTTTATTTTTATTTTTGAAACCGAAACCATTCTAATTCATCATATTTTCAAAATAAAATTCATGCATATTTATAAGATAACTTTAACAGATAAGCCATACCAATGGCTGACCTTACATTCATTTCATACTAACATTTATTTTATTAGCTTATACATGCCATTCATTTCCAAAATAAGTTTCTTAAAATACCGAAATACTGGGGTTGATAGTGTGATGAGTCTCCCACCGATCCGACCTCCGAGCTCTTAACACTACAAAACAGGGAAAAAGGAAATAGGGTAAGCACTTTGTGCTTAGTAAGCCCATGTAACAAGAATTATACTTACCTAGTATAATCAATATAAGCAATAAACATTCGTATACTCACTCAATGCATTATTTCCCTAGTATTCACAAACTCAACATCCAAGTTAGTCCATTAATTTTCATCTATTAATAGTATACACGCCATGATTGATGAGCTCATCAATGTCAAGATTTCCATTTCCTTGTTATTTTTCCATATTTATCCCGTTAAATTACTCGGAATTTCGATGGATTTTCAGAGGTACACTTTAGTGTACAAATCCGGGTCCGTCAATTCATATTCATGTGCGCACATTTTCATTTCAGAGAGCACACTCCCGCGAACCTCATCTTTACGGTGGGATTACCAGTCCAGGCTAAATCCCCTGTAATATAAACTCATAGAGTATTGTCGGGATTACCAGTCCAGGCTAAATCCCCTGCAACGACAATTACTCTAATGAGCTTGGATCTGAATTACCAGTCCAGGCTAAATTCAGACCCTAATTTGGATTACCCGTCCGGGCTAAATCCATTTTCCTCATATTCTTCGGGAGGGCTATATCAGGATAGGATCACCCGTCCGGGCTAGATCCTTTTTACCGTCAATTCCTTTTCAGAGATCCATCGAATTTTCCTTTCATTCAACCGAGATTTCTTTCCCTTTTTATCAAAAATATCAATATTGCATAAATTTTCATACAATGAACATTCAAATTATATTCACAACAATAACATACATTTCAACATTTAAGAATATAATTCAAGTTACATGAACTTACCTTGATACTAGTTCGTTTATAAAATCTACTAATCCGGGACTTTTTCCTTTCCTCGATCTAGCTTTTTATTTGAGTTTTCCGGATCTAAATAAATAAATCCAATCATCAATTCAATACATTTCATGTTCACATGTAGCATTTTCTATAATTCTATTATTATTTTTAGCTTATTCAAAGCTGTCTACTTGAGTCACAGTCACTAAATTATTTATTTCTCGAGCTACAGAGCTCCAAATGAAGAACCGTTAATTTTCTCTGAAACTAGACTCAAATATCTTCTTCTCATAAAATTTTCAGAATTTTTGGTATGGCCAATCAATACCAGATTATTCTTAAAGTTTCCCCTGTTTCACTGTTTGACTGTTCTGACCTCTCTTCACTACGAATCAAATTACTCTTCATACAGAATTCATATGACCTTCTTATTTATTTCATTTGAAAATAGACTCATTCAGAACTCTAAAAATATAAAGTTAAGCCCCTAATTATTTTTCTCCAATTTTTTATGATTTTTCAAAGTCAGAACAGGGGATCCCGAAATCCCTCTGAACCAGTCTTACAAAAATATAAATATCTCAAATTACAGAATTCCTTTGCTTTCAATGTTTCTTTCATATGAAAATAGACTCAATAAGCTTTAATTTCATATCTCATTAAACTTCTAATTCCACTTCTACGAATTTTAGTGATTTTTCAAACTTACTCTACTGCTGCTGTCCAAAACAGTTTTGTTATAGCTTATTTTTTTTCAATTAAATCCTTTACCCAATTCTAACTTCAAATTCTTTCAATTAAACCACTAATTCATCATTTTATTCATCATATGCTATATTCAAAAACTCTGAAACTTCAAAAATTTCAACTTAAATTCATCAAAACTTTGTTCTAAAACTTATAAAGCATCAAAATTAAAAGAAAAAGGACTAAATTAACTTACCAAATTAAACTCCAAGCTTCAAACTTTTAATTTTCCCTTTTCTTCTTTCTTTCTCTTTTTTTTCTTCTTTCACGTTTGCTCTCTGTTTCTTTTTTGTTTCTATCTCTCTTGTTTCTTTTCTCTTTTCTTTATATATATATATATATATATATATAATAATAATAATAATAATAATATAATAATATAATAATAAACTAAAAATCTCAGATTTTTCTTCAATTCACCGCCTCAATCTAGACAAAATGGCTTAATTGCCATTTTGGTCCTTTATACTTTCTTTTAATCTATAATTAAACTTTTACTTTCATTTCAATTTAGTCCTTTCCATTTAATTACCTACCCAAACGTTAAAATTTTCTAACGAAAGTTTAATACCGCATTACTAACATTTTATAAATATTTATAAAAATATTTCCTATCATATAAAGACTCATGCAAACATATTGAAATAAATTTCTATTTAAATCGGATTTATGGTTGCGAAACCATTATTCCGATAATCTTGAATTTAGGCCATTACATGAAACCCATAGAGATGAATATGGTAGATGCAGCCAGTAGAGGAGCGTTGGTCAACATGACTCCTTAACAAACAAGGGACTTGATATCCACAATGGCTGCAAATACTCAACAATTTCGAGCCAATCCTGAACCCACTAGAAGGGTTCACCAGCTAAGTAATTTAACCTTAGAAGATAAAGTTGATAGATTTACTAATACTGTGAATTATCTTGTTGCAAAAAAAGCAAAACCAGCCCGACTATGCAGAATATGTGCTACACCTGAACATACAACTGATGCATGTCTTAGTTTGTATGATGATAATATGGCTCATTTGGATGCTGTGGGAAATTTCCTTAGTCTATCACAAAGGCGATATGACCTCTACGCAAATACCTACAACCCAGGATGGAGAGACCATCCTAACTTGAGTTAATGGGCAAACTTACAGTACAACTAGCCATACCAAAATTGGTTTCCACAACAGCCGCGAGATTCAGGTACCTCTCTAGAATTAGCAACTAATATGCTTGATTTTCAACAGAAAATCGAGGCGTCTATAAGAGAATTGACCATATCAATTGAGAAAATAAACTCACAAGGGAAGCTGGTGCCACAAACGGAACCCAATCCAAGACAACACGCAAATGCAGTGACGTTGTGAAGTGAAAAAGTATTGGAACCAAATCCCGGTAGAAATCTTGGCCAAGATTCCACCCAAGAAAAGTACGAGAATGATGGACAAGTCCGAACGAAACCTCCATTGCCTAAAATTCAACCTCTATTTCTAGGACAATTTAACCAATTTTGGAAAGGTAAAGAAGACAAGGAGATCCTCGAAACATTTAAAAGTGTCGAGATCAACATACCACTGCTAGAAGCCATCAAACAAATTCTGTGATATGTCAAGTTCCTTAAAGTGCTCTGCACCAACAGGCGAAAATTAACTAGTAATGAAAGGGTAAGTGTTGGTGAGAATGTATCCGCAGTGTTACAGCTGAAGATGCCAGGAAAATGTAAAGATAGGGGCATGTTTGCAATACCATGCAAAATAGGCCATTTAGGAATAAAAAAGTTATGTGTGATTTAGGGGCCTCCATAAATTTCATGCGTTTTTCTATTTATGAATCACTTAACGCATGTTTTTTGACGAAAACATGTGTTATCATTCAGTTAGCAGACATGTCTATTGTGCATCTCGAAGGAGTCCTCGAGGACGTATTAGTGAAAGTCAACAGACTTATCTTTCCTGTAAACTTTTATATGATAAAAATGGAGGAGGATAACGCTCCTGCATCTTCATACATCTTGTTAGGGCGACCTTTCCTTAGTATTGCAAATACTAGGATTGACATGCGTAGCGGAACCCTCATGATGGACTTTGATAGGGAGATCGTGAAGTTAAATGTTTACGATGCTATTAGTCACCCAAGTGAAATGTGACTCATTAGTAGAAGAAAATTTTGAGTTGACTTATGGAGATAAATCTAAAATGATGTTTGATTATTTTGAATCTGTTAATGAATTATTGGCTCATTCGGATACTAAACTTCTACCTTCTGTTGTGCAGGCACTAGATCTGAAATTAAAACCACTTCTTGAGCATCTCAAGCGCACATTTTTGGAGAATAATGAGACCATTACCGACTTAAAAGGGATTAACCCCTTGACAGACACACATGAGATTTTGTTGGAGGAAAATATGAAACCAAGGAAAGAGACACAAGGACTATTGAACCCAAATATGGTGCATGTGGTAAAAAAGGAGAATTTTCAAGCCCATACGAATGAAAGAATTCAGTTGGAACAGCCCTAATACTAGTTGAGGCGTCAAGCTAACAACGTTAAATAAGCACTTGTTGGGAGGCAATCCAATTTTTATTTTTATTTTTTTATTTCTTACTTTATTTTGTTTAAATATTAATAAATTTCTCTTCTTCTGTCTAGGTAAACCGGCAAGGAAAAAACTCAAGAATCGACATGCTTTCACAAACATCCCTTATTCTATCCCTATTCCAAGTAAGAATAGCACATCTTTGCTTTATACTTGCTTAAAACCTGCATCCAAACACCCACCCTACAGCCAAACACCCTTTCTTCTACACCTTCAAACCTTAAACTTTTCCCCATTTTACCCAAATAACTAGCCGCCGTTCCCCTTCTCCCTCACCCCCACCACCGATTTTTCCTACCACCATGGTTAGGACTAGAAGCTGTGTCACTGTCGAACCCTCTTTCGTCGACAACAGCCGCCGGCGTAGATTCTTGGTGCCCCAACACGTCAACTTAGCTGATGAACGCCTTCCCCTCCTTCCTCTACTCCACGCGACACTGAACCTTCTCCTCCTTGCAGCTATGCATGAACGACAGTGACTACGTGGAGAGTTTTTCTAAAACCTTTTTTTTTCACATATTTGTTTTCCTTTCACATCAAGGACAATGTGTTTTAACTAGGGGGAGGCATTCCTCATTATTTTTGTCATTTTATCTACTGTTTTTATTATTGTTGTGTTGATGTTGCTGCTGCATTGTGTTTGTTTCTGCCCGTATTTATTTTTTTAGAATATTCTGCCTCTTTTCATGCCCAAGATTTTTACTAGGAATTGCCCACTGTTTGACCTACGATTCTTGTCTAATGAGTTAGTTATGATTTTGCTAAGTTGGATTTCGTTTCTACTATTTTATTTTTATTAGGCTAAAATAATTATGATTAATAGAGTTAACCATCTCTCGTTTATAGTAAAGTTAATTAAGTCTAAATGGAAAGAGAACACTTAACACAATTGCATGCTAAAATTATGTTCATGGCTGTTAGGTGGTTGCTGAAACTTATTTTCGACACTTGATTGTTTTTCCTAATCCTCCTAATTAAAATTCTGTTTCATTATAATAAATTTTGATGTCTCCGTGGTTATGAGTACAGCTTAAAAACGTAACTGGATGAGTAACGGGGTAGGGTGCTTGGGTTGTCATCCTATTTCGCGTCAAAAGGTTGTGTGACGTCTTAGGTAAAACTCTGCTAACCGGAATTAAACAAATTTTTTTAGGAATGTGTTGGGCTGAGTAATTGGGGTGGGGTGCTTGGCTATCATCTCTTTTCTCGTCAAAAGGTTCAATATGTTCTTAAGAAAAAAACATATATAAATATAATAAATTAGGAGTATGTTGGGCTGAGTAACCGGGGTGGGGTGCTTGGCTGTCATCTCTCTTCGTGTCAAAAGGTTCAATATATTCTTAAGCAAAAAAATAAAAAAGAAAAAGAAATGTATTAATAAAATTAGAGGACTAAAGGTGGAAACAAATAGGGTGTCTTGGTAAGTTTAGTAAATTACCTGATTTTAATGAAATAATCCAAATTTTGATTTTTGTGTGTATTAATGGAAAAACTTTTTCAATTTTACTTAAAGCAAGCTAAGGGTTCTCTTTATTTTTCATATGCATTATGCCTATTTCTTATAAAACTTTGGAGTGATATTTCTTTCATGGAAAAATTCTAAATTGCACAGTGGATAGAAACCATACTTGAGGGCAAACATGGGCTAAGTAAGGGGAATTTGATAATACTCTAGAATGACATATTTTTATATATTAATTACACATTTATTTTAAGTATGATCTTACTAATTTGAGCTATTTATAGTTTTTTATCTTGTAGGGACTAAATTGAAGGCAAAAGGAAATTTGGGGGCAAAAAGCGTGAAGTTAAAGATAAAATGGGCCAGCATGCGAAGTAAGAAAGAAGTGTTGAAAATGCAAAGTGTGAAAGACTTAGGGGCAAAAGTGCAAAGAAGAGATTTTATAAACACAAGACTCTATTTAAATTTTAATTATATTAGAATAATTGTTAAATATTATTATTTTGATTTAGTTTTAGATTTTATCTTTATTTATCTTTAATTATCTATTATTTATTTGTATTTATCTTTTAGAATTTAATTAGGAATAGACGAGGTTTCCTAGCACTATAAATAGGGGATGGAGTGACACAAATTTGATGATCTTTTCTGAAAACACTCCCTCTCCCAAAAAGCCTAGCCTTTGTTCCTTTCATATTATTCAATAAAAATTCCATTTTCATTACGTTTATTTCTTTTTCCCCAAAAAGCATGAACCACTAAATTTATTTAGCCAAAGGTTGTCGAAATTCCCCAAAAAGGGTTCATGAGACTTAGAATCCACGCTTAGCCTTTTCAACGAGTATTTATCGTTTCTCCGCATTACGGGACTGAATTTTCTGTCCATGTCCCTTCAAAAGTGATCTTTTCATCTTGCACAAAGGTGACTGCTTTGTACGTTTTGGGAAGGTTGCACAGTTGGTTCGTTAGCTTACTGCATCAGTAGTTTTCAAGCCCGAGAGACAAAATGGCGTGGCATCTGCCATTGAGAAGTGATGATCTAGTGTAAGACGGTCCCACAAAAGCGATGGTTGGCTAGAGTCAGGTTCCTCTAAATCGTAAGTCTAAAATCTAAGTGGAGCTAGTAGTTGTAGGCATCCTTCTCCACTATAACTAGCTTATTCTGTTCGAGAAAGGTCACCTAAAAGCCGAGGATTGAACCCAAGGAGGATCGAGACAACCGGAGGCTGGAATCTCTCCATAAAAAAACTCTCTTTTCTCAACTCTGTCTTTCATTACAATTTTAGTTTTAATTTTCGCAATTTCAATTCAATTAAACTTTTAATTCTGTTTACTTTTTTTGAGGTACGTAGGTTTTCTTGGGCACGACTCTGTCCAGGATTTCGAGGAACAAGCACTTGTGCAAATCCAGTCCCTGAGGATTTGACGCTAGTTCCCTTATACTATTATTTTTCATTATTTTATAGGGATAGGATATTTTTGGTGCTCTCAACGACGCATCATAGATGCTGACCACAAGTTTTAAAATAGTTCCATATCCAGGGCAAAAATCGAACTCTCGACCACTGATTAATGTAAGAAAGGCCCTTACCATCTCACTTAATTCCCAGGATTTATTCGTCATTATATTTAGTCAAGGATAATTTTGAAGAGTTATTAGTATGGTTCACTTAGTTGTTTAAAGAGATACTCTAATTAAAGAAATTGAGGCCAAATTACACAAGTTTATTGAGGGGAGTGTATTGGTGCTACTATTGAAAAGGAGTTCTCTTTTTGTATGCTTATTGCTTTAAAGTATTTTGTTTAAGGGTAAACTATATCATCAGTTATTAAATTATGGGTAAGTTTTTATTTTGGTCACTGAATTATTTGAAACAATTCATTTAAATTATTGAACTATTCAAAAGTTTTTATTTAAGTCATTGGGCTATTAAGTTTTTTTTTTTTAAGTTCCACAAGTGAGCTCCAAGCAACAATTTGAACATATTTTAGATCCAATTCAATCTGATGGCCAATGTCGGAGATCGAAGATCAGATCGAAGAAAAAGGTTGTTTGAATTTTGGTTCTCAGATTCGTGACGTCCAAAACTATTTCATGAAAAAAAATTGAACTGTAAAAGAGAAGGTGAATGAGAGCTTTCGAAATTTTAACTGTCAAGTAACTTAAATGAAAACTTTTAAATGGTTCAATGACTAAATTGTAACTTTTTTAATCGAATTTAAGTAACTATTTTTGTACATCTTTTCAAGGGTAAACAATAGATTTCTTTATTATAATTGGTGAATATATTCAATCAAGCATGGATATTTTAAATATTTTTAATATGTTTCAATTATTTAATTTAAAGAGATATTACAATAAAAAAAATTAAACCAAAGATCTCTCATTTTTTTCGTACCATAAGGTGTTTAATTGAAACAAAATTTTAGCAGTTAATGCTAACTTCTCTAAATAAATTCATATTGAGATGAATTCATTCCTTAAAAAACTATCATAGTTTTTGGGGTTTTCAAGCTCATTATTCTAATATCTTCAATTAAATGATCCAAATTACTATAAGAAGACCCACCAACATTAACACTTTGATTCGTTACCCTAGCCATTTCGGCTGCCGATTGTACGAACTCCTCCTTTTGATCCACCGTCACATCATTCACCATTTTCTCCACTATCTTTTTATCACATACATCCTTCATATCCAACCCTATTTTCCATACCTCACTCACAACCCTACTATTCACTTGTTGGTCAGCAAAGTAAGGCCAGCAAATCATAGGCACCCCTGCGACGATGCTCTCCAAAGTTGAGTTCCATCCATTATGCGTAAAGAACCCGTCAACAGCTGGGTGGTTCAAAACCGCCTCTTGTGGTGCCCAATTTACTATGTAACCTTGATCCTTACTCTTCTCCATAAGCTCCATTACAACATCCTCCCCTTCACCATCTTTTCCAATCACAGAATTCGGCCTGTTAAGGAATGGAAAACAGCTGGTTGTCAATTATCTAGCTGTTAATTTGTTAATGGTTAGTTGGGGTTAGTTGGCTGACAAGTCAGCTTTGCATTCAATGCTTAGTATTATAAATACTATGGGTTTGGTATATTGGAACACACGTGAAACAATAAATAAATACAATAATATTTTTCAGCTTCTTTATAGTTGTTTTCTATTCTGCTGCTTCTTGCTTTTCATTATCCTTCCAGTCTTGTTTTTCTATTCTATTTCTTCCTGATTTCATTATGGTATCTGAGCCTTGATTTTTTTTTAATGGCAATAGACACAGGTTCTGGTAATGATCCATCTGTTCATACTTCTTCTGATCTTGGGTATAATTTTTTGAAGAAGGTTCAGCAATTTCCTAAGCATGATACAGTAATGCTAGGAGAGAGTAATTTTTTGTTATGGAAACAACAAATTTTGTTGATTCTTGAAGGGTATGGGCTCCATGACTTTATTCTTGGCACTGTTGGTGTTCCTCCGCAGTTTGTTATTGATGGTGACGGAAATATTGTTGCTAATCCTGAATTCTTGATTCATCAACAGCAAGATAAACTGTTGGCTTCTTGGTTGTTGTCTACAATTGGTGATGATATTCTTGTGCATCTTACTGATGCCCGTTCAAGCCTTGATGTTTGGAGTACTATTGTTCGCAGGTTTGCTACTAAATCTACCTTGTCTGTTTCCACTTTGAGCCACTCTTTGTATTCTCAAAAGAAAGGGCAGTTTTCTATAAAAGAGTATTTGGCCAAGATAAAGTGTTTATGTGATAAGCTTGTCGCAGCTGGTCATCCTATTTCTGTCCAAGAACAAAACAGTATTATTCTTGCTGGATTGCCTATTGAATATGAGTCTATTCGTGTTGTTACTTCTGCCATGCCTGTTTCACTTGATCTTCTTGCTGAAATGTTGGTAGATTGTGAAACTCGACAGCAAGACCTAGCGATGAGCATACCCTTACAAGTTAATATGGCTCAACAAGGTACATCCAACGTTAAGCACACTGAGCAGGTTGAAGGAGGTTATCGACCACCTTATAGAGGCAGTAGCTCTCGAGCATTTCGAGGAAGAGGTCGAGGAAGGCGTTTTACTCACAATCGGCCTCAATGTCAGCTATGTGGTCGCATTGGTCATGTAGTTCAAAAGTGTTACTATCGGTTTGATGAGTCTTTTGAAGGTGTATCCAGTCCACCTATGCAAGTCCACTGTCATCAATTTCAGGATGCTTACAACTCATCGAATGGAAATTCTCATTGTTGTTCTCAAAAACTGGTTGGTTCTCACCAACAAGCTAATACTACTTCTACAAACAATCAGTGTTTTTCAGGTCCTCAAAATACAAAAGTCTGGTATCCTGATTCTGGAGCTTCCAATCATGTTACAAGTGATCTGGACAATCTACATGAGGCCACGCAATATACAGGTAACAACAGACTCTTCATGGGAAATGGTGTGTCTGTGCCTGTAGCTCACATTGGTTCTTCTTCTTTTGCAAGTTCAAGTAAAGTTTTTCATCTAAAACGTGTACTGCATGTTCCACAAATCTGCAAGAATTTACTATCAGTTGCTCAGTTTGCTAAAGATAATCAAGTTTTCTTTGAGTTTCACCCTTTCCACTGTTTTGTGAAGGATATACAGACAGGGAACATACTGCTAGTGGGCCGCACTCGTAATGGCTTGTATCAGTTTGATTTGTCAGATTCTAAGATGTGTGTTGCTGATTCTAAGACGTGTGGTGCTATTTCACCTTCTCCTGCCACTGTTCATACCACTTCTCTGGAGCGTCCTGCATCTACTAGTTCATTTTTTGACTTATGGCACAAACGCCTTGGTCATCCTTGTAATAAGACTGTTTTGACGGTTCTTAAACAATGTAATCTTGCTTCTAAGGTTTCAATAGTGAATTCAATTTGTTCAGCATGTCAGCTAGGTAAGTTTCATAAGTTGCCATTCTCTCCTTCTACAACTGTTTATACTGCTCCTTTCCAACTTCTTGTGTCTGATTTATGGGGTCTTGCTCCCATGGCTTCTGAGGGGTGTCATTATTACATTTCCTTTGTTGATGCATACTCATGGTATACTTGGGTTTATCTTCTTAACAGTAAGTCTGAGGCTTTGGAGAAGTTTCTTCATTTGCAAAAGTTGATAGAAGTTCAATTTGGTTCAAAAATTAAAGCTCTTCAGAAGGATTGGGGAGGAGAATTTCGATCATTTCCTAAAGTTCTTTCTCAACTTGGGATTCATCATAGACTATCTTGTTCTCATACGTCTGAGCAGAATGGCTTGGTTGAAAGGAAACATAGGCATTTGGTTGACACTGGCCTGACTTTGCTCGCTCAGGCTAACATGCCAATGGATTTTTGGGCTCATGCTTTTATCAGTGCTGCTTATCTTGTTAATAGGCTTCCTACACCTGTTCTAGATGGCAAGTCGCCTTTCGAAGTTTTACATAAGGTTGTCCCGAACTACAAGCATCTAAGGGTGTTTGGGTGTAGGTGCTACCCTTATCTTCGGCCATTCAATTCTCATAAACTTCAGTATAGATCCAGGCCGTGTCTCTTTCTTGGTTACAGTCCTATTCATAAAGGATATAAGTGTCTTGATGACAACAGAAGGGTTTTCATATCCAGACATGTTGTGTTTGATGAGGGTTGTTTTCCTTTTCTCACATCACTCAGCTCTACTGGTGGTCATGCCTGCACTCCGCCTGGTTTCCAACATCAGCAATCGTCTATTCTGATTGTGCTATCTAGTCCGAGTTGCTCTCGACCTGACCCACAAGATGTGTCTTCTTCTCCACCACCGCAGGATCCAGGGTGTGAGTCAAGATCTGCTTCTTCTCAAGGTTCACCTCTTTTAGACTCCACTGCTCCTCATGTGCAACAAGATGCTATATCTTCACCAGAGGTATCTAGCTCGACTCTTCCTTCTGTTTTTCCTGACTCTCGTTTTCCGGTCAAGACTGGTCTCAATACACACTCCATGACAACTAGATCGAAAAATGGTGTTTTCAAGCCTAAGGTTTTCTCAGCTCAGCTCTGTGAGATAGAACCTACCACAATTGATGAAGCTCTTGCTAGCAAGGAGTGGGCACTTGCTGCTCAGCAAGAATATGAAGCTCTCTTAAAGAATGATACTTGGGACTTGGTTCCCTTGCCTGACAACCGACGGGCTGTAGGATGTAAATGGATTTTTAAGTTGAAAAGGCATTCAGATGGGTCAATTGCTCGTTACAAGGGGCGACTAGTGGTCAAAGGATATCTTCAGGAGGCTGGAATTGATTTTCAAGAGACTTTCAGTCCGGTTGTTAAGCCAACAACCATTAGAGTTGTCTTGGCGCTAGCTGTTCAGTTTGGATGGCAACTACGACAGGTGGACATCAATAATGCTTTTCTAAATGGTGATTTAACTGAAGAAATTTACATGCTTCAACCACCTGGTTTCGAGCAGAAGATTGGTGATAAACCAATGGTGTGCAAGCTAAAGAAGGCTCTGTATGGTCTTAAACAGGCTCCGAGACTAAGCTTCGTGATTTTCTGCTGGCTTCGCAATTCTCTTTAGCTAAGTCAGATAATTCTCTTTTTATTAAGAAAACTACCAGTTTGATTCTATATGTTTTGGTCTATGTTGATGATATAATAATTACTGGAAATCATCAAGCCAGTATTGATCAATTTGTTACTGACTTGAATACAAAGTTTTCTTTGAAGGACTTAGGCCCTCTTAGCTATTTTCTTGGGATTGAGGTGTCATCTACTTCATCTGGTCTGTTTCTAAGTCAACGAAAGTATGTGCTTGATCTTCTTCGAAAAGCAAAGATGGATCAGGCAAATAGCTCTCCTACACCTATGGTCGCTTCTTCTGTTTTGTCTCAGCACACTGGTTGTGAAATTGAGAATGCGTCTGATTATCGTAGCATCGTGGGAGCACTGCAGTATGTAACCATCACCAGGCCAGATATCACCTTCTCGGTTAACAAAGTGTGTCAATTCATGCATCGTCCACTTGATCAACATTATAAGGCAGTCAAACGGATTCTTCGCTACTTGCAAGGTACTTTGGATTATGGTCTTCATTTTTACTCCTACTGCTTCCTTAGATCTAGTTGGTTTTTCCGATGCAAATTGGGGGACTGATATTGATGATCGAAGGTCGACCTCGGGTTTTTGTGTTTTTCTTGGTGGAAATCCTGTGGCCTGGGGATCAAAGAAGCAACATGTGGTCTCTAGGTCAACGGCAGAAGCTGAGTATAGGGGGCTTGCTCATGCAGTAACTGAGGTCGTATGGCTTGAGTCACTTCTGTCTGAGCTTCATGTTTCACCCTCAAAGACAACTACTGTATGGTGTGATAATTCTGGAGCTGTTGCGGTTTCTGCAAATCCAGTAATGCATTCAAAATTTAAACATGTTGAATTGGACTTATACTTTGTTCGTGAGAAAGTTGCTACTGGAAAGTTGAGTGTGGGTCATGTTCCAGCACAAGAACAAGTTGCGGATGTATTTACAAAACCCTTGACCGTCCCTTTATTTACAAAGTTTCGGGCGTGCCTTAAAGTGATGAAAAAAGCTAGTCAATCAACAGGGAGCAAGACGATAGGAGCATGTTAAGGAATGGAAAATAGCTGGTTGTCAATTATCTAGCTGTTAATTTGTTAATGATTAGTTGGGGTTAGTTGGCTGACAAGTCAGCTTTGCATTCAATGCTTAGTATTATAAATACTATGGGTTTGGTATATTGGAACACACGTGAAACAATAAATACATACAATAATATTTTTCAGCTTCTTTATAGTTGTTTTCTATTCTGCTGCTTCTTGCTTTTCATTATCCTTCCAGTCTTGTTTTTCTATTCTGTTTCTTCCTGATTTCATTACGGCCTTACAACAAGCAAGAACTTCGTTTTACTGTTAAGAAGCCCATACCAAAGCTCTACAAGTTGCTCCCTTGACGTGCTCGTTATGCTACCAAAACTTGCATAGATAACAGATCGATTTGGTTGCTTATCAAGCCAATAGGTGCAGCTTTTATCCACTTCCCAAAGGGTGCTTATCAAGCCATGTTTTGCCTTGAGTCTAGTGTTTAATTGAGCATGTAAGGGTCCAATGGCATAGACACGAGGGCATTTGGTGCGTATTTGAGATAGTATAGGCCCATCGAGCTCTTCGGCGGTGTTGAGTATCAAGGCATCAGCTTGAGGGCTCTTTTGTGTCTGTTTTACATAAAGTTTGATAATTGAATCTTCAATATCAGTTTCTCGACAAAAACTAGGAAGATCTCGACATCGAAGATAAGTTTCCATGCCTGGCACTGTTGTTAACAACCGGTCCATGTCTTCACTTCCTTCAATAGTTTAACAAAAGCCTAGTTACTAGTGTCATCATGTATAATAAATAACATTAAAAGTTTAATTTAGGAAGTGTCCTCTTTTGTGAGCGGTACATGGCTCTCCACGGATGACGAGAACAGTACTATCAATTGTTGGGATCTGGTTGATTACTCAGCGATTGACATTTCATTAACTTCTCACTTCTCATTATGGAGCGAATGCCCTCCACAGAACTAAAAACAGTTCTAAACATGGTTGAAACGAATACAAAGTTGATAAAAAAGAAGTTAATTTACCTTTGATAGGAAGCTCCCCGGCTTGGAATATATCAGGGATGGAATAATAAACCCAGAAACTGCAAGGACTGCTGGTACGAAAATAAATAATGGGGATTTCAAGCTCCTTTGCAACATCAAGAGCAAAGCCTAAAAACCCATCTGCAATTATGCAATCCACTGGTGGGCTGATATTTTCAAGCATCTCTCTCAAACCTGGCTTCATTTTCATTTTCAGGGCCTCTTCGTACATATCAAGGAACCAATTCCCAGATCTGGGATGATCAAGAGGGAGACCATCGGTTATGGTCTTGAATTCGAACCCTTGGTATCTTTCAAAGTGGGCAGCAATGTTGTTGAACTTGACCAAGCGTTCATGGTTGTAGTGGGAGTTGAGGAAAGTGAGCTTGAAGCCGGTGAGGGCCAGCAGTTCAGCTAGCTTAATCATAGAGTTTATATGGCCTTGTAATGGGAAGGGGAAGACGAGAACATGTGGAGGAGGAGCTTGTGAGGACCGATCCTTTTCCATCTAATTTCAGGATCTGTTTTGAGGGGATTTTTGAGATTTATGAGCTCAAGAACAAAGGTTTTGGGAGCTAAATAATGGCCAAACGACGTGGCGATGGATAAGGTAGAAGTGAGTATTCCATCGAGTAGATTAAGTGAAAAATTTTCGAATTAACTAAATTATTTAATTAAATAAATGTATTCAATTATTGATGGTATGAAATACAAAATTATACATGGGAAATTGGGATGGAAATCCTCTGCCCCCAACCAATGCCCCAACTGTGTCCCAAAACAAAACAATGCCACATATATGTATGTATATATATTTTTAATTTGTAAAGCATGCTCCTTTTACTAATAAGTGATCTTTCCTAATTTATTTATTAGGTAGTATGTTACTCGTAAAAGAACTAAAATTTTTAAAAAGATTTGTTGAAGAGTGCCATATACTAGTTTAGTAGATTGAGTTTTGACAATATGATTTTCGAGTGACATCTAAAATATTAAATCAAACCATTAAGGTTTTTTTTTATCAATTAAGGCTTTATATTTATCTTTGTATATATAAATCATATAATAAGTATTGAATAATTAAAAAAAAAGTTAGATTCAAATATACATGTTAGATTCAAATATACATGTTCAAGAGCCAAATTATTTGTCCTAACTCGAAGATGCTCTAAAATTTAAGAAGGTTTAACAAGAATATTAAGACTGAAAATGAGTTTGGACAAAAAAATTAGGCCTATTTAAAATGGATAGGTCCTTATCCATTAGTGTGACGTAGCAGATTGCTATGAGAAAATTTATCTTCATACAATGTGTGAATGACGTGCATCGTGGGGTCCATTCTGTTATTCCTTTAATTAGTTCGAGGTTGTTACACTCAAGTGGTTCCCATATGATCGTATTCACATTTGAGGACCTAAAAAGTGGGTGGCTGGTCCTTTTTGAAGGGAGTGGATAGCCTTACCCAAGAGTGTTGAGAACGGGTGGTCAAGGGCGCAAGATGTTAGTACTACATTAATCCAAACGGGTAGTCCGTCAAGGCACAGTCTCAGACGGGGTCATCATCGAGGTCAATGCTACTTCTGATGTTGGCACATGTTTGAATGGTGAAGGAGTATAACAATTGCCCTTCTAAGTTGAATGGGAGGTTACAAACTAGCCTTCTGTGAGACATTATTTTAATTGAGCATCTGATGGTAGGAAATAACTTACTCTATCGGAGAAGACAAAGAAGCACTAGAGTTATTCTAGAGTAATTGTCATAAATGCATAGTTTTTGAAGAAAAGTGGCCACGATATGGAGCATTTGACACTACATAAGTGGCTAGATGCCATGGTTATGGCTACTTTTCTCAAAACGGTGTGTTTAAGTATGTTAAAGAGTTCTATAAATCTGGATTGTTGTCTCCTTTGAAATTATTTTTTTTCATTTTAAAGTTTTAAAGTTTTCTTGCTATTATGCTATTTGGAGTTCCTTTTCGGTGGTTGCAATTTGAAAAGTTTAACTTTTCATCATCATTTTCGCCGTTTCTACAAGTTAAACATGGCTGGACTTGCAAGGAGAGGAGGAATAGTGGGTAGAGTTTCATCGCAAAAAGGCATGGGTAGGTTTTCCACCGTAAAAAATAAGGCAATGACAATGGTTCCTACTTCCTAGGGGAATTGCAATGACTTCGAGTAATAAAGGGTAAATCCTTGAAGAGTAGATGGTTGTAGATGAGATGGTTGCACGTGGAGAGTATAGGTGTATTACCATAGAGTGGGAAATGTAGAGGTGTTAAGGTGCATTATTTGAGCTTCATGCTTAGGCCAAACTACGAAGAGGGAATGCCAAGATTCTATCTGCCGTTGTATTTTTTGAAGGCATAGTTTTTCTTGCCTCTTCACCAGTTTGTCATGAACTTGCTGAATTCTTATTGTTGGCATCTAGATAGCTAGTTGGAAGCTCTTGGTGGTTGATAATTGGATTCATAATCAAACGTAGCTAAAGGAATATATGGCCTGATGTCTCACTATTATAGTATATGTACAATCTAAAGGAAAAAACAAGGTTAGAGAGGGTTTTATGTCGTGGTTTGGAGTGAAGGGGCGAATCAACTTATCTATGGAGTGGGCAAGCTGCAATTGGTTAAAGACGTGTCGTTGGAAGAAGGAGAGCGACTACATAATTCTGTAACCGGTCGTCACTAAGGTAAGTTATTTTTCCCTTTTTTTAATTTTTTATTATGATTTTTTCTATTCTATCATGGAATGTGCAGAGGTGTGCGAATGATAAATTCCTACAAATCTTCTGTGAATATAATAGTCATTATAAGCCGGATATTGTCAACCTTCTTGAGCCTAGAGCTAGTGGGGCTAAAGCCGATGCTATCATTGCTAAATTAGGTTTTCAAAAATCCCATTGAGTGGAAGCGATTGGCTTTTCTGATGGTATTTGGTTAGGTTGGAAAAATTCGATTGATCTAGAGGTGATTGGTAATCACCCTCAATTTCTTCTGGCTCATATTCGTTCTTTTCTCCAATCCCAACCAATATTTATTGTCTTTGTTTATGATAGTCTTGATAGACAGAAAAAGAAAGTATTGTGGAGAGATTTAAGTCTTTCTATTCCGTGTGGGCATTATCCTTGGCTGGCCATTGGTAATTTTAATGCCATTCTATTTTCGGAAGAAAAAAATGGCATCCATTTGAAAGGATGCAGATGCTCGCTTTTTGGTGATTTTATGGATAAGGCTCAACTTCTTGATCTGGGCTTTCAGGGCCCTCCTTATACTTGGCATCGGGGTAATCTTTTTGAGAGACTGGATAGGGCTTTGGGTAATGAAGCTTGGATGAAGTCCTTTTCAAACTGCTTGGTTACTCACCTACACAGAATTAAATCGGTTCATAGGCCTTTCTTTCTGAAACTTTGTCCAGACTTTAATCTCTACCGATAAAACTTTTCAATTTTTAACTGGATGGTTGAAGTACCCAAATTTTTTAAAATTTGTAAAAGATAATTGGAGTTTTTATGGAGATATGCCAAGTACGATAGCTGGTTTCATTGATAAACTTCAAGATTGGAATAAATGCGTTTATGGCCACATAAGTCACCAGATAATTTAGTTAACCCATAAGCTCTCCAATTTACAACGAGTGATGGACCTGTCTGGTACTAATTCTCTGGCCTAGTGTAAATTAGAGGTCCGGAGGGAGATTGGAAATATGCTTTATCATGAGGAGATACTTTAAACAAAAATTGAGATGCGAGTGGTTAAAACTGGGGGATCATAACACCAAGTATTTTAAAAAACATACAATTTAGAGAAGGAATTTCAATAGAATTACTACTTTATGTAATTCAAATGGGGAGTGGATCTTTGAACCTGTTGTCCTTAAAACATAAGTAGTTAAATTCTTTCAAAATCTTTATGGAGAGGCTCTTGGCCCGATAGGGAATTTATTTTTAAGTAGATTTTCGAATATTAACCAAGAGGATATGTAACGACCTCAAAAGCATAGATATCGGAAAATGAGTTATCGGGTCTTCGTTTTTACTAAACGGACTTGTAAAATATTTATTAAAAATATTTATAAAGTTAGTTATGTATTTAATCAGGTTTTAATTAAGTGAATTTAGCTCAATTAAGAGCAATTAGTAAAAAAGACTAAATTGAAATAGGAGTAAAAGTTGAATTATAGATTAAAAGAAATTGTAAAGGACCAAAATGGCAATTAAGCCATTTTGTATAGGTGAGGCGGTGTAATGTATAAAAAGATCTAAGATTTTTATAGAAACAATTATTATTATAAACTAATATATATATATATATATATGTATGTGTGTGTGTGTGTGTGTGTGTGTGTGTGTGTGTTATAAAAAAAAAAGAAACAAAAACATGAAAAGAAGAACAGAGAGCAAACGTGAAAGAAAGAAAGAAAGAAAGAAATGAAAGAAAAGAAAAAGGAGAAATTGATGATTTAAAGCTTGGATGTTTAATAGGTAAGTCAATTTAGCCCTTTTCTTTTAATTTTGATGTTTTATAAGTTTTAGGACAAAGTTTTAATGAATATAAGTTGAGGTTTTTGAAGTTTTAAAGTTTCTGAACATAGCATATGATGAACAAAAAGATGAATTAGTGGTTTAATTGAAAGAATTTCAAGTTAGAATTGGGTAAAGGATTTAATTGTAAAATAAGCTATAAGAAAATAGTTTTGGGATAGCAGCAGTAGAGTAAATTTAAAAAATCACCAAAAAAGGTAGAAATAGAATTACAAGTTGAGTGAGATATGAAATTAAATATTATTGAGTCTATTTTCATATGAAAGAAACAGAGAAATCAAAGGAATTCTGTATTTTGAGATATTTAGATTTTTGTGAGACTGGTTCAGAGTGATTTCGAGATCCCCTGTTCTGACTTGGAAAAATCATTAAAAATTGTACAAAAATAATTGTGGGACATAATTTATATGGTTAGATTTTTTAATGTGCCTAGTTTTATAAGAAACAAACTAGAACATCATTTGAATTCTATACAAAAAGATAATAAAATTTTGGTGAAGAGTGGTCGGAACTGTCAAACAACAGAACAAGAGTGATTTTAAAGAATAAACTGTACTTATTGGTTAAATCAAAAATTCTGAAAATTTTATGGCAAGAAGATATGTGAGTCTACTTTCATAAAAAAAATTACAGATCTTAATTTGGAATTCTGTAACTCAAGATATAGATAATTTAGTGACAATGACTCAGGTAGACAGCCTTGAAAGAACTTATAAGTAAATAATAAAATTTTGTGTATAAAGAATGTGGAATGAAGCGGAAGATTAGGAATTGAATAAAATTCAATTATTTATTGTAATTTAATGTTGTAATTAATAATGTAAATCATTATTATTTTCGTAGCAAACAAGGAATTCGAGACATTGAGCAAGGAAGGAAAAGAGAAAAACAAATGAGGAGTAAAAACAAGAAATTCAGGTTAGTATTACTATAATTCAAATTTGATTATTTGTTAAATTTTAAATTAATATATGTATATATGGTAAACAAATTGAAGTAAGCATTAAGAATGAATTAAGTGATAAATATGTATTGAAATTGAATTTATTATTAGTAATTGTTGAAATTTGAATAATATGTTTAGTAAATAGAAATAAAGTTAATATTGATATTGAATTAGATAAAACTGAATTAAATTGTGAATTGAATGAATTTGAAATGAAGTTTGAATATGTATGAGCATTTGATGATATATTTGATTAGAAAGAGGAAAATGCATTGAATTGATAATATATATAAAAATGAATGGAATGGGAATGTGAAAAGTGATTTGAAATGTACATAGATTGAAAGTATAAGGAAGTGTAATTGATATTGGAATTGAATTTGTTATGAAAATGAAAATGAAAATGAAATTGAGAATTGAAATACCCTATTAACTAGTCGGGCTAAGTCGGATATAATTGGCATGCCATAGGATTTGAAAGAGTACGAGATTTATCGGCTTTACCGATCAGACACTTTATGTGTCGTATATCAGGCACTTTATGTGTCGTATTTCAGGCACCTCGTGTGTCGTATTAGGCACCTTGTGTGTCGTTTCAGGCACTTATGTGTCGTATACTGATTAGGTACTATGTACCGTTTTAGGCACAATGTGCCGTATTGGTGTGTTTGGGTTGGAATCCGTGTATCCGCCAAAGTCTGAGTCAAGTTAATAGGGGTAAATAAGTGAAATGATAAATTCCGAATAAATGTGATTAAGCTATTGAAAGAAATAAGAAAGTGAATTTGTGAAATAAAATACGAAATGAGATTTGTGATATGAAATTGAATGCATGAACCAAAGGTTTATGAAATGTTCAAAGATGAATTGTGAATTGAAATATTATATAAGATGGAGAAATGAAACTAAAGTTCACAATTTTGTTTGATATGATATAAATAATATGAGAAGTTAATTGAAAAGAATAATATAATTGAATTATATATTTTGAGTGTGACTTTGATATGAGAAAATGAAATTGAGATATGAGATTTTAAATATGGACCAAAGGTGTATGAACTGAGTAAAGTTTAAAGCGATGATATGAGAATTCAACTAGTGAAATTGTTATTGTTGAGATATGACTTTAGTAAGCACAAATTGCAATAGAATTGATAGAATTTGTGATTAGAATCGATTGAAGAACTAAATTGTAAATTAGGCTATAAGTTTTGATTTTTATGAGCTAAATTGAAAGAAACTTGAAATTATGGTTGTATTGAAGTTTTGATGGAAATTGAATAAGGAAAGGATATGAATTGTAAAAAGGAAGAAGATGAAAATTGGATAGTGAAATAATGTATGAATCTAATTAAATACAAGCCTTGAAATAATGTTTATTATATTAGATGATTTGATTTAAAGAATGAAAAAACTATTAAGTAATTGTATCATAAATTGAATGTATATAAGTTATTATATAATTTGAATTATGGTAATACTACTGAGTATACCCTTACTCAGCGTACGGTTGTTTCCGTGCGCAGGTTAATTGAAAGTCGGTGTCCGGTGCAGCACCCAGAGTAATCCCGACCTCAGAGAAAATTTTGAGTAATATACCTTCTTTGATAATGGTGGCATGTACCTAGGTAATGAATAGGTTGAGTATATGAGCCCTGTAGTTGAGAAACATTTTAAAATGTTTGAAAATTTTTAAGCATTCGAATTAGTCCCGAACCAGTCCTAACTCATCTTTTGGGCCTCAAAGATCCATATAAGGGACTATAAGATTATTTTATGTTATGATTGATAATAATTGTGTATTAATTGTAAAGTTGTCCGATCGATCCGGTAGCACTCCGTAACCCTGTTCCGATGACGGGTTGGGGTTTAGGGTGTTACTGGATATTGATTTCATTGGGAGGGCTATTTTTAATGAAGAAATCAAGATGACCCTTTTTAATATGGCTTAACTAAAAGCTTTAGGAAATGATGGTTTTCACGTGTTGTTCTTTCAAACTCAGTGGGATAATAGAGGATGAGCTATCTGTGAGTGGGTGAGGAAGATTTTTGAAGGTGGAATTATTGACTCAGTTTAATAACACTCTTTAATCCCCAAAGTTTCAAATCTTGAAAATTTCTCACAGTTTAGACCCATTAATCTTTACTATAAATTGGTTATAAAGGTCATCGCAAACAGGTTTAAAAGCATATTTCCGAAGATCATTGGTCAAGAGCAAGCGAGATTTATAGCGGGGAGAAATATCATTGATAAAGTAGTCATTGCACAGGAAGTCTTACACTCTATGAAAACTAAGAAGAATCTCCAATGGATGATTGTCAAGATTGATTTGGAAAAAACTTATGATCGTGTATGTTGGGACTTCGTAGACGCTTCACTCTATGCAGCATGTATTCCTTCTTATTTTATTCAGGTTATTATGAATGTTATTTCGACGTCTACCATGCAGGTTTTGTGAAACAGAGCTGTAACTTCCAAATTCAAGCCTGTAAGGGGAATTCCTCAAGGTTGCCCCCTGTCTTTGTACATTTTCGTCCTTTGCATAGAGTGGTTGGGGTATCACTTTCATTCAACTATTTTGTCAAAAGACTAGAGCCTTATTCGATTATAACGTATAGGGCCAAACCTCTCACATCTTTTCTTTGCAGATGATTTAGTGACTTTTAATAGAGCTAATTTGGAGCATAGTGGTTTTCTTAAAAAATTTTGGATAACTTTTGTGAGCTTTCTGGTCATAAGGTCAATGCTAGGAAGACTAATGTCTTTTACTCTGCTTGTTAAGGAATATTTAAGGATGGGAGTTAATAGTATCCTTGGTTTCCAAGAAGTTAATGATATGGGGCATTATTTAAAGAGTTATAAAAAGAACTTTGGATTTCTTGGTGGAAAGAGTCCGTAATCGCTTATCTAGCTGGGATGTTAAAAAGCTTTCCTTTGCAGGGAGGGTCACTTTAGCACAAACAGTTCTGTTGACTATTCTGAGCTATCTCATGTAATCTATTTTGGCTCCAAAGGGTATTTGTGATTTAATCGAAGAAATGACAAGGCAATTCATCTGGGGTGTTTTTGATGGAAAAAGGAAAATGACTTTAGTTGGGTGGGATTCCATTTGCCAACCTAGATCACGTGGAGGTCTTGGGTTTCGTTGTCTGTGCGATCAGAATAAAACCTTCATGATGAAAATTGGTTACAGTGTTATCACCAAGACTGAAGCTTTATAGGTTAGGGTTCTCAGAGAAAAGTATGGAATTAATGAAACTATGCCAGATTGTATCATGAAACATAGATGCTCATTCATGTGGAAATCTGGGGCCAAGGTTTGGCCTCTACTGCGTAATAATATGATTTGATCAGTTGGTAATGGACAGACAGTTCGTTGCTGGGAGAATGCTTGGGTACATAATGTGGGACCTTTAATTAATCATGTCCCAAGTCACGTGAATATTTATTCTGATTGTAAAGTGAATGAGATGGTAATGGAAAATGGTACATGGAACCTTAACTTATTTCAGGTATGGTTGCCAGAAAAAGTCGTCCAACGTATCATTAGCATTCCACCTCCCATAGAGTCAGCAGGGGTAGATACTCTTTCTTGGTCCAAAACTACTACCGATGTCTTCTCAATTAAAAATGCATATTAGATGCTAAAAGGGGAGCCTTGGAATCCAAAGGATGACACTTGGAAAATCGTTTGGAAAATTTCGGGCCTTCAAAGAGTTAGACAGTTCATCTGGATAATCCTAAAGCAAAGACTTTTAACATGTTCTTAGGGAAATTGGTCATGATGAATCGTGTCATCTTTGTGGTCACCATACAGAGGATGTTTTACATGTTCTTAGGGATTGTCCATGTGCGAAGGATATTTGGACTCAAATAATTTCCCCCAATCAAAATAAATGGTTCTTTGAAGGTAATATTTCAGAATGGTTGCTCTTGAATCTACAGGACCAATCAGATAATAATACTAGAGATTCAGTCTGGGCTTGCTTCTTCGGGATAATACTTTGGCGTATTCCAAGGAAAATCAATGAATCTAGAGGAAATTATTAAGGTTTCCTACAGTTGGGCAAAACAATATTCCTTAGTCAATAATGAAGTCTTGGAGATGGATCTGCAGCAATCTTCTGAACGTTTGGAATCAGGTATGGGTTTTCTTTTTAATATTGAAGGTGTTGTTAATTCTATTTCTGGTTTTTTCGCTGTAGGTGGAGTAATATGTGATGGGAAGAGAAATTGGATTTTGGGCTATAATCGCTTTTTGGAGAAGTGTTCGGTTGTAGTTGCTGAGTTTTGGGACATATTAGATGGCTTACACATACTTAAAAAATAAGCATATGATGAGGTCACCATTCATTTGATAGCCTCGAAGTCGTAGCAGTTATTAGCGATAACAAGCCAGAAAAAACTAATCCTACTTTAATTAGGATGATTCAATATATCCTTGCTAACGAAAAGATATGATCATTGAGATATGTTCCTAAAATGAATAACAAAATTACAGACGTATTACCAAAAATAACTCTATTAAATGATGAAAGTTTATATATGTTTGATAGCCGTCATGGAGATTAAGATATTCTAAAAGATGAGAGCACTAGACACAATTTATTTATAAATACTTTACCATGATCGTGTTTTTTTTGCTTCATTCAAACTGCACTGTCAAAAGAAAACAGAGCAGCATCTATAAACTAAAAAAACTTACAGCAAAACAGAAACAAATAACACAGTCCACGCACAAAAATAAATAACTTGCTAATTCTTCAAAACTAAGCATCACCACCAAGCTATAAACATTTGCGTCCGATTAACACCTGCTATTGCCAAGGAAAAAGCCATATCATTACCTTTCCTACCCGCCAATGAGAAGACAACATTTCCCACATTCATCTTAGCGATCTCAATCTTTGCAAAAACTGATTGAAGCGACCAAGGTTTCAAGATCTTGTTAACGCACCACGAAAAAGCCACGAACCAATTTCAATGAATAGAGACTCTTTTGGCTTCCAATCTATAGCTAAAAAAACTTCTAGAGCGATCTTCACCGCACAAATCTCAGCCACCTCAGTATCATTTATAATGATAGCACCTGAAAATATTGTTCTTGCCACACCCTTCATATCTCTCAGAACTCCTTCACACCCTACTTTGTCTTCCAGCTCAATCCCATACACGTTGAATTTTAACCAGTGAAATGGAGGGGCCTCCAATAGAACGCGACATGTTTGGATTTAACATAATCCACCTGACACTTGAGTGGAGAAATCCACCAAAGATTCTCCTACAACAAAATTTCGTCATGAATAGATCTAATCCATAACAATGCTCTCATCTTTGATTGGAACACCAAATTATCCATATACAACTCTCTTTTTATCGAAAATCAACCCATTTCTTGCTAACCAAATTATCCAGCAAGCAGCCGCAATAGCAATCAACCATAATCTTTTCCTAAATTCGGCCATTCGCACATTGTTGTATAAAACAAAGAAGTCCGAAAAGCCATCCACCTGAATCCATGCCACCTCCTTCCAATTGAAAATTCTCCCCCAAAAACCTTCAATAAATTTACATTTAAAGAAAAAATGTGAAGCGCACTCCGATACACCATCGCACTACGAACAGCCTATTGTTAAATTTTGAAGGCTCACCCCTCTTTTAACCAGAAACTCCTTTTTCGGTAATCTATCAATCGCGAGCATCCAGAGAAAGCATCACACTCTAGGAGGCACCTTAATTTTCCATTATTTACCACATTCAAAAGTATTGTTCTCCCTATCATCCAAGATTAATAATTCAGTGCATTTTTTAACCGAAAATTCCCCATCTTTATCTTTTGCCCAACACAACCTATCCTCAATGTTCGAATTCAACACTGTATCACTTACCCTATCAGCCAGCTCTTTGCACAACCCCTCCTCCCTCCACAACAACGGTGTAGTAAAATATACGTTCCAACTAGCTCTGCCTATCCCTGAAAGACTTAATACTTCAACAACTGTACAATCTTTTCTTTTAGCAAAACGGAAGAGTCTTGGATAAATCAATTTTAGTGGCCGATTCCCACACCAATTATCCCACCAAAACAAAGCTGATTTATCGTTCCCAATCTTCCAATAGATTGAGTCCATCCCCACACATTTAGAAACAACAGCATCTAAAGAATTTTCAATTATACCTTTCCAAATAGAAGACATATCTTTTTTTAGAAAATGGGCATTAGCTTAAAGGTCAAGAATCACTTATTCTACTTCTCTTACCCAAGGTCGATTCACGCCTCTTCCCTTATACTTCCTTTAAGGGACCGGCTTGCGTGGAATGGCACCCCGGATGGAAAATTCACCTTCCGGTCCGCTTATGACTCGTTATCACGGAACACCAACACTGAAAAAGACATATCTTAGAAAGCAATTTGGAAACTCAAAGTCCCGGAACGAATTCGCAGTTTCCTATGGATGGTACTCCATAGCCGGATAATGACGAACGAGCGCCGTGCCCGAATGGGACTTGCCCAAACGGCCCAATGCCAGAGGTGTACCATGACTTCAGAAGACATGCTACACCTTCTAAGAGACTGCCCAACCTCAAGAAACCTATGGCTCTACATGGTCCCTACGAGTCTCCAAGGAGTGTTTTTCGGATGCGAAGTTAAAGAGTGGCTTAGGACCAATATTATATGCCGTAGCCGCACCCGACAGGGGTCAGAGTGGAACATGATATTTGCCGTATCACTTTGGTGGCTATGGAAGTGGAGGAATGACTCAATATTTCAAGGGAAGGACCCTCTCTTCGATACTCCAACCTTTATATTCAAACAATTAACATATATGAATTCCGCTTACATCTCGATTTGTAACACAGGACCACAGACCATAAGACAAATGCGGCTGATCAGCTGGAAACCGCCACCGCTGGAATGGACGCTCCTTAATACGGATGGAGCTTCCCGAGGAAACCCGGGCCGCGCGGCAGCCGCTGCTTGCCTCCGGGACGACACGGGCAAATGGGTTGCAGGAAACGTCACCAACCTTGGCATATGCTCTGCCCCCCTAGCGGAACTAATGGCCATCTACCAAGGACTTACAATGGCTTGGGAATACGGCATTAGAAAATGTATCCTCGAGTCGGACTCTAAGCTCGCACTGGCATGGATAAAGATGGAACCGGACCAACACCACCAATTTGCTCACCTTATAAGGGGATGCCGCCAATTAATAAGAAGACCGTGGGTGGTACAGACGCGACACACCTACCGTGAGGGAAACCGAGTGGCGGACAGGCTAGCTAACTTTGGAATATCACTCCCATTGGGCTCCCACCACTTTCAGCTCCCTCCGCGGGAAGTGATGGATACCCTGCTTGAAAACGCATCAGGATATGCAGTATTCCGCAATGTCATAATTCGAGAGGAGGAGGACAATCCTTAGAGCGTGGAGCTCACCGTTTGTAACCAAAAAAAAAAAAAAAAGAAGACATATCTTTTTGAAAATTTATTTTGAAACGCCACCTTTATACATTCAAACCATATTTTACCAAAATAACCTTTCGCCACAAATCATATTTTACCAAAATAACTTTTTGCCACAACGCTTCCTTTTCAACCGCGGATCTCCATATCTATTTAGCCAATAAGGCTTTGTAATCGTGTTGTTCTGATTATTATAAATAAAAAAATTGCATTTGCATCAAATCAGCCTGCAATTACTGACAGCATTGTAAAACTCGTACTTTTAAAACTTGCAAAAAGAAATCAGAAAAATTCCATCTTATTGCATGTCACGTGACTGCAATTATTTATTACAAACAATACAACATGATTTTATCAGAATTGCCAATTTACCCATTTTCACCGACCCTTTCATGCACCATTTCTGAAAAGAAAAAAAAATCCCAAACAAAATCGACTTCTCAATTGTTGGTCCAAAAAGTAAAGCCAACATAAAATTGCTCTCCATTGGGATGAAAATGTAACAACACCTAGCAAATATTGTTAAATCTTAATTATTTTATTATCTATTTCGTTCCATCATAAATATTTAATTTTATAATTTATTAAATATATCCATTCTCATTTTACCATACGATTGTTTCATTTTGATTTTTCTTAATTATTTTTAATATTTTAAACATAATTCTTTAAAAGAAATTGAAACATAACTCTGATTACTTGGGACAACCCTCCCAAGTAAAAAGGAAAAATTCTCTAGCAATTAATTTACCTTAATTTTCTTATATTAGCAACTAAAAATCAGAAATTAATGTTGTCGAAATCGAATTGTATTAATTAGTTAAATTGTTTGGATTAAAAATTAATAGATTTGACTATTCAACACTCCTTATTAAAATGGATAATAAGTGAACTGTTATGAACCAATTAAAACCCAATTAAACAGGGTTTAGAAACCTGAAAAAATCGATTAAACTAATATTTTATTTAGTATTATATTTTTATGTTTTTAGTTAATTTTTTTTATCAATTTTTATTTTATTTTTGAGTCCTATCTTGTGAACCATGTTACAACCAGATTTGCCTCTAAGATTTGGTGGAAAAGAAGAACAATCCGAGATTTGAAATGATACCAAAGAGATTTGAGTATTTGAGAAGAAGAAATGAATAGAAAAAAACCGATCTTTTAAGAAATAGGTTGAATAAATGAGAAGAGGGAATGACAAAAAGGAAGTGGAAGAGAGGTTTACGAGTCTAAAGAGTAAAGGAGATGGAGTTGCATATTTGCAAGGAACTTTTAAATTCTTTAAAAGTGGATTTACAAATTTTCAATCAATGGGCTATATATAGTCTTAAAGTGGACTTACAAAACTTTGAGATTTCAAAATTTATAAAAAATTGGATTTTATATTTATAATTTATTTTTTATTAAATCGATTGATCCAATTAGACCAACTGAATTAGGAATCAGTTGTCTGATCGATTTGATCACTGGTTCAATTATAAAAATATTGTCAGAAATTACTAAGTCTGAACTAAGTAATTCAATGTTTAAACATATTTTTATATTTTTACTCTTTTAATGTTGCTATACCTCTCCGTTACTCGAACACATGTCAATACCAGATGCATTGTAGACCTCCTGTTGACTTCATTTGAAGTAACGTTTCGACAGACCACTCATTCCTCTTGGAGGGAGCCATCCACCCGTTTTAAGTAATAACATTCTCCTAGTATGAACACACTTTTTATATGATAAGAAGTCCATTTAAGCACAATAATCTCATACTGATAAGGTCTCATGATATACACCTATAAATACCCTTTACACATTTAGCGGGATTGAATGTTTATCTGGCCATATCATATCAGTGGACAAGAGGAAATATTCTAAGGAATGATGCAAAAAGATCATTCTTTTAGCACCCTAGAGTTACTCTGAGCAATTGTCTTCTTGGTCAGCATATCTTCTTGTTCTTGTTTCGGCTCTTAACCTCTTTAGGTGAATCGACCTCCATTATACCATCTTGATCTCCTCCTTATCTTCCTCTTTTGTTGTACATTGTATCAACAAATATATAAGGTAAAATGGCAACTTTATATAATGAGTAGGGCAGAAGAAAAAAAATAATTATTATAACCGCTTCATATCCAGTGTAAAATAAAAATAAAAATCCATGCATCCACTTTTTAAGAACAAAATAAAAATAAAAGTCAGCTCCCATTCTATTCTGTTTACTGGGGGATGTATTGTTGCTACTATCGGAGTTCTTAAGACACTATCATTTTTTGTGAGTTTTCAAGCTCATTATTCTAATATCTTCAATTAAACGGTCCAAATTACTATAAGAAGACCCACCAACATTAACACTTTGATTGGTTACCTTAGCCATTTCAGATGCGGATTTTGCGAACTCCTCCTTTCGGTCCACCATCACATCATTTATCATTTTCTCCACTATCTTGCTATCACATACATCCTTCATATCCAACCCTATTTTCCACACCTCACTCACAACCCTACTATTCACGTGTTGGTCAGCAAACTGAGGCCAGCAAATCATAGGCACCCCTGCGACAACGCTCTCTAAAGTCGAGTTCCATCCATTATGCGTAAAGAACCCGCCAATGGCCGGGTGGTTCAAGACTGCCTCTTGTGGTGCCCAATTTACAATGTAACCTCTATCCTTACTCTTCTCCATAAGCTCCATTACAACATCCTCCCCTTCACCATCTTTTCCAATCACGGAATTTGGCCTTACAACAAGCAAGAACTTCGTTTTACTGTTAAGAAGTCCATACCAAAGCTCTACAAGTTGCTCCCTTGATGTGCTCGTAATGCTACCAAAACTTACATAGATAACAGATCGATTCGGTTGCTTATTGAGCCAAAAGATGCAGCTTTTATCCACTTCCCAAAGTGTATTCGAGAAGTGATCATAAGATTCTCCATGTTTTGCATTGAGTCTAGTGTTTAATTGAGCGTGTAAGGGTCCAACGGCATAGACACGAGGGCATTTGGTGCGTATTTGAGATAGTATAGGCCCATCGAGCTCTTCGGCGGTGTTGAGTATCAAGGCATCGGCATGAAGGCTCTTTCGCGTCTGTTTTACGACTAGATTCATAATTGATTCTTCAATGTCCAGTTTTCGACAAAAAGTAGGAAGATCTCGACATCGAAGATAAGTTTCCATGCCTGGCACTGTCGTTATTAGCCGGTCCATGTCTTCACTTCCTTCAATTGTTTAACAAAAACCCATTTACTAGTGTCAATGATCACAAACCCAATTAATTCAAACTCATATCAGATTCAAATTTATTTAACCATAGAAATTTAACAACTCAAATTCGAAATGATATAAACTCAAACATAATCACAACTTCGAAAGACTCCAACTTAAAAACAACGGAAACAAGTTACCCAAAGTGGTCCAAACTTAACTATTAAACCCGAATGAAAACAATCCTGAAATGATTCAATTTGAAAATCGACACAAAAAACCCAGCTAGCTAACCTAAAGTGACCCGAAAACAAAATGACCCAAAATAATTCGAATTTAAAAGTTAAATTAGTAAATCTAAATGACAAGAACCCAAAGTGATTTGAACCGGAAACAATCCAAACCTCTTTAAAAAAATTGAAAGTCAAAATAATTCAAACATGAAATGATTTAAAAAGTTCAAATTCCGAATTAATCCAACTTAAACCAAATCAACTCGCCTAATTAACAGGAATATTCCAAATGTCTTTCTCGTTAATTTCTTCAACATGCTTGTCAAATCATTTCGACTTAAGGTATTGTGTTATTCTAAGTTAAAAACAGTGCTAAACATGGTACAATAAACAAAGTTGATGAAAAAGAAGTGGATTTACCATTGATAGGAAGCTCCCCAGCTTGGATTATATCAGGGATAGAATAATAAACCCAGAAACAACAAGGACTGCTGGTACGAAAAAAAATAATGGGGATTCCAAACTCCTTTGCAACATCAAGAGCAAAGCCTAAAAACCCATCTCCAATTATGCAATCTACTGGTGGGCTACTATTCACAAGGACCTCTCTCAAACTTTGCTTCATCTTAAGTTCCATAGTATCTTCAAACATATCAAGGAACCAGCTTCCTGACCTAGGATGATCAAGAGGGAGACCATCAGTTATGGTCTTGAATTGGAACCCTGGGTATCTTTCAAAATGGGCAGCAATATTGTTGAACTTGACCAAGCGTTCATGGTTGTGGTGGGAGTTGAGGAAAGTGAGCTTGAAGCCGGCGATAGCTAGCAGTTCAGCTAGCTTAATCATGGAGTTTATATGGCCTTGTAATGGGAGGGGGAAGACGAGGACATGTGGAGGACGGGATTGAGAGGATCGTTCCTGCTCCATCTAATTGAAAGATCTGTTCTGAGGGGCTTTTTGAGTTTTATGTGCTAAAGAATCGACAATTTGGAAACTATTTAATGGCCAAAAGATGTCTTTGGATAAGGTGGAGAATGTTGTCTAATTTCACCTATATATTAATTTATAAGTTAAGACATAAATGATATATTTATCATTTTTAGAAACCAATTAGGCTCTTATCTATTCAAGAGTAAAGTTAGTAAATTTTTCATTTCTAAAATTAAATTGTAATTTTTATAATGACAAAAATATAATTTTATTATTTTTAATAGTTTATATTTTTATAATTTTGAAAAGATTAAATCAAAATTTTATCATTTTAAGGGGTTAAAGTGTAATCTTATTTTTAATATTTTAAAATTTTTAAAAGACTACATAAAAAAAAATTCATTTTAAGGGGATTAAGGCCCCTCTCAGCCCCTCTAGCTACGCCCATGTACATCTCCTCAATGACCTTATTTTCCTTTCCATTCCAATGTGGAATTATTGCATCTTGTCTACTTTAAAGCATTTAGTATGACATTCTCTCACATTCAATCTTGTGATGCTCTAGTCACAAACTACTGTGTCACAGTTGATCCACTATGTCATCCCATTTTTTGATATGCTTATTGTGAAATTGGGCAGTCAAGGATTGCTTTGATACCACTTGTTATGGTATCATTACTGTAACAGCCCAATTTTAATAGTGTCGGAACAGTGATTTGAGATCACTAAATCTGACGAAAAGTTAGAAAATTTTGTTAATCGATAATTATAAGTTAAGTGTGATTTTAGAAATATTTTAAAATTAGTGAATTTTGTGAACTGAAAGAATTAATTAGAAAAATTAGGCCAAAAACGAGGTATTGAGACCTCGAATTTATAAAGTGAGCCATAAATATTTCTAAAAATATTTATGGAGTGTCATTAAGTTATTATTAAACTTTCGTTAGAAAATTTTAACGTTTGGGTAGGAAATTAAATGAAAAGGACTAAATTGAAATGAAAGTAAAAGTTCAATTATAGATTAAAAGAAATTATGAAGGGTCAAAATGGTAATTATACCATTTTGTATAGTGAGGAGGTATAACATAGAAAAATCTGAGATTTTAAGGATTATTATATTATTATATTATTATATTATTATTATTATATTATTATATATATTATTATATATATAAACAAACAAAAGGAAAGAAAAAAAAGGGGGGGAAAGAGAACAGAATAGGCAAAAGAAACAGAGAGCATACGAAACAGGGGAGAAGGAAAGAAAAGAAAAAGGAAAAACTAGGGATTTAAAGCTTGAAGTTTAAATTGGTAAGTCAATCAAGTCCTATTCTCTTAATTTTGATGTTTTAGAAGCTTTAAAGCAAGATTTTGATGAAACTAAGTTGATATTTTGAGAGTTTTTAGGTTTTCAAGTGTAGTTGATGTTGAAGAAAAAGATGAATCAGGGATTAAATTGAATGAAATTTAAGTTAGAATTAGTAAGAGGATTAAATTGTAAAGTATGCTATAAGCTGTGTTAGAGGGATTAATTTGGAAGAAATTAGAAATTAAAGTTTTAATATGAATATTAGATAGTCAAGTTGAATATGGAAGGAATTTAAGAAGAAGCAAAGTATGAATTAAGTTAAGAAAATAAGTAAACTTAATCAGGATTAAATTGTAAAATGAGTTATAAGAAAACAGTTTTGGGACAGCAGCAGTAAGGTAACTTTGAAAAATCACAAAAAATGGTAGAAATGGAATTAGAAGTTGAGTGAGATATGAAATTAAAGCTTATTGAGTCTATTTTCATATGAAAGAAACATAGAAAGAAAATAAATTCTGTATTTTGAGATATTTAGATTTTGGTAAGACTGGTTCAGAGTGAATTTGAGATCCCCTGTTCTGACTTGGAAAAATCATCAAAAATTGTATAAAAATAATTTGGGAACATAATTTATATGGTTAGATTTCTTAGTGAGTCTAGTTTTAGAATAAATAAACTATAACATCATCTGAATTCTATATAAAAAGATAATTAATTTTTAGTGAAGAAGGGTCGGAACTGCCAGACAGCAGAACAGGGGTGAATTTAAAGAATAAACTGTACTAATTGGCTAAATAAAAAATTCTGAAAATTTTATGGCAAGAAGATATGTGAGTCTAGTTTCAGGAAAAATTAACGATTCTTCATTTGGAGTTCTGTAGCTCTGGAAATAAATAATTTAGTGACTATAACTCAAATGGACAGTTTTGAATATACTTATGAATAATTAATGAAATTATTGATAATGTTACTTATAGCATGTTATATACATTAAGGATGTGGAATGGAGAGGAGGAGGAGGAAAATATGTATGAATATTCAGCTAGCATGGCTAATTTGTAATGTTTTAGGCTCAGGGACTAAATTGAATAAAAGTAAAACTTTATGATTAGTTTTGTAAAAATGTTGGAAATGACCAATTTACATGGAATGGATTATTTTATTATTGAAAATTGCAAAATTGAATGAAATTATTAATTTAGATTAAGATCGGTTGAAAATCGATGAAAATAGAAAATTACCAAAATGCCCTTAAATCTTGGTATTTCTGCAAATTTAGCCAGGTAAGTTCGTATAACTTTAATTATGTGATATAAAGAAATATAAGTTGATAGTATGTGAAATATTGATATGATGAATTAACTAATTTATGTTTATGAATAAACGGCAAGAGAATGATATTTATCATTACATGTAAATATGTGATTATCTTTAATATATAAATAAAAGGTAATTAAATAGGTTGAGACGAGAAATAAATTCAAGTAAGACATGAAATGAGAAAAATAAATATGTTTAAGGGATAATATGTTTGATTTTGATTGGTTTCAAATATAAATGCTAGATGAAATAAAATGTCTGATAAATAAATTTGTAATTCCGGTAATGCCTCGTACCCTATTCCGACATCGAATACGGGTAAGGGGTGTTACAATTACTCTTTTCCCAAAAGCCATGTGATTAGATGTGTGGCGCACTTGCTTAAATTCTTAATGACTTTCCCTTTCTTTTTGAGATTAATACATTCTATCTTTTTTGTTTAAAATGCTTGACGTGATATTTATTTTCCGAATATGACAAATTGTTAAAAAGAAATCTAAAGAGTTTATTTAAAAGTTGTATTATAATTTATTGGGCTAAAATTTATATATAGGCAAATTAATTTTGTTTCAATTTTTTTAAGAAAATATGGTTATAATATTATTTTTGTTTTCTAATATATATTTTCAACTCACCCAGTTAAAGCTAATTAATTAATGATTTTATTTTTTTTTCATTAAAAGTAATTTCTAATTTCATGCAATTAATGTAAATTAATATTATTGAAATTGTTGAGCATAATTAAAATATTACAACAAATAAAACCTTCAAAACCACAAACAAAAACTTGAATGAAAATAATATAGGCTTCAAAACCATAAATAAAAAATACTAATTAATCTACATATTGGTCACTCGAATTTAAAAAGTTATAAAATAGTCATAAAATTATTCGAGGTTTTTATTTAGTTACTTAACAGTTAAAATCGTTATTGTATGATTTTCTCCGTTCGCGTCGTTTGCACCAATCGAAAATTTTTCTTCCCCTTTTCTTGTATGGTTCAATTTCTTTTCATATCTACGAACTAAAATCCAAATAACTTTCTTCTTCGATCTCCAACACTGATTGTCAGATCGACTTGGATCCAAGGTATGTTCTTCTATTTTTTGATGGGTACTGATCTACCATACTATTTGTCGAATTGTTGTTTGAAGCTCTTCAACTAAACTTAAAACTAATAACTTAAATAAAAACTTTTTACTAGTTTAATAATTATTTTATATCTCGTTAATTAATCAAAATATAAACTTATTAATATTTAATAACCTTGGATCTAATTTTAAAAAAGAAATCCATCTTTATTGCATGCCATGTGACTGCAAGTTAATTAATTACATGTTATTTTATGTCTTTAATAAAACAATCGAAATTGCAGCAAGGGCCGCCGACAGATTTCTCAATCTCTTCTTTGTTTTCAAACATCAATTTCATTCACCATTTTCGTTAAAGCAATTTTCCTATACGAAACATCTTTATTCCCCTTCACTAGCTACTTCGGGCAGGGACAGAATCAAGATAAAACATTAAAGAATAATAGTCCCTACCATTTTGATACCAAATAATTAAAGTTCAATTTTAATAAAAAATTTAATATGTTTTAATTAGTTTCAATCAATATCGATTTATATTGATGATTATCATAACTCGTATCAATTAATACGAGATATTAGTATTTTAAACTAATTTTTAATATTTTTATCTTATCAATTGAAAATCATATATTAGTATAAAAGCAAACAAATACAATTATTAATTTAAAAGTTGACAAGGATGTAAGAAGTAATTAAAGAAACTAGGGTCAAATTGTTTAATTCGAAATTAGCAGGAACCTAGGAAATAATTTAATAAAAAAGTGGGGATGGGAAAGGCCCCTCATTTTGTTGTCCCTATCTCAAAATTTCACCTTTTTAACAATTTTTATTCATCATTCTTATGTCCTCAATTAGACAGTCCAAATTATAATACGAAGACCTACCGACATTCACAGATCCTTTAGCCAATTTAGCAAATTCAGCAGCTGATTTCAAAATCTCCTCCCTTTTTTCCACCATTAAATCATTCACCATTTGCTCCACAACTCTTCTATCACACACATCCTTCATATCTAATCCTAATTTCCACACTTCCTCCACAAACCTACTGTTCAATTGTTGGTCAGCAAAGCAAGGCCAACAAATCATGGGCACCCCCGCTGTCACGCTCTCCAAAGTCGAATTCCATCCGCTATGAGTCAAAAACCCACCGATAGCCCCATGGGCCAAGACATCTTCCTGTGGAGCCCAATCCACTATGTACCCTTTTTCTTTTGTCCCTTCCACAAGCTCCGTTGGTACACCGTCACATGTTCATCTGGATAATCCTAAATCAAAGACTTCTGACCAACTCTGAAAGGGTCCGAAGGGGAATTGGTCATGATGATTCATGTCATCTTTGTGGTCACCATACCGAGGATGTTTTACTAGTTTTTAGGGCTATTCATGTTGGAAGGATATTTGAACTCAAATCATTTACTCCAATCAAAATAAACGGATCTTTGAAGGTAATATTTCAGAATGGTTGCTCTTGAATCTACAGGACCAATCAAATAATAACACGAGAGATTCGGTCTGGGCTTGCTTCTTCGGGATAATACTTTGGCACATTTAGAAAAATCGTTAACTTGTTCATCTTCCAAGGAAAATCAATGAATCTGGAGGAAATTATTAAGGTTTCTTACAGTTGAGCAAAGCAATATTCCTTAGTCAATAATGAAGTCTTGGTGAAAGATCCACAACAGTCTTCTGAACGTTCGACATTAGGTATGGGTTTTCTTCTTAATACTGAAGGTGTCGTTAATTCTATTTCTGATTTTTCCGTTGCAAGTGGAGTAATATGTGATGGGAAGGGAAATTAGATTCTAAGAATAATCGCTTTTTAAGGAAGTGTTTGGTTATAGCTGCTGAATTTTGAGACATATTGGATAGCTTATACATACTTAAAAAACAAGGATATGATAATATTATCATTCAGCATCAAGGTCATAGCAGTTATTAGTGGTAATAAACTTAAAAAAACTAGCTCTGCTTTAATTAGGAGAATTTAACATATCCTTGCTAACGAAAAGAAATGGTCATTAAGATATATTCCTAAAAAGATAGACACATTAGCAACAATGACACTTAAATGATAAAGTTTTACATATGTTTGATCGCCCTTATAGAGATTCAAGATATTCTAAACGATTGAGCACCAGAGACAATTTATTTATAAATACTTTACTGTGATCGTATTGTTTTGATTATTATAAATAAAAAAATTGCATTTGCATCAAATCAGCCTGCAATTAATGATAGCATTGTCAAACTCGTACTTTTAAAACTCGCAAAAAAAAAAAAAAAAAAAAGAAAGATTACATCTTATTGCATGTCACGTGACTGCAATTATTTATTACAACATGTTTTTATCATAATTGCAATAATAAGGACCACCGACACTGTCACATGATTTAGCCAATTTACCCATTTTCACCGACCCTTTCATGCACCATTTCTGGAAAAAAAGAAATCCCAAACAAAACCGACTTCTCAATTGTTGGTCCAAAAAGTAAAGCCAACATAACATTGCTTTCCATTGAGATGAAAATGTAACAACACCTAGCAAATATTGTTAAATCTTAATTATTTTATTATCTATTTCGTTCCATCATAAATATTTAATTTTATAATTTATTATTTCCATTATAGATATTAAGTATATCCATTCTCATTTTACCATACGTTGTTTCATTTTCATTTTTCTTAATTATTTTTAATTATTTTAAACATAATTTTGATTACTTGGGACAACCTCCCAAGTAAAAAGGAATTGAATTAACCTTAAAAATTAAAAATTCCCTAGCAATTAACTTATTTTAATTTTTTTATATTAACAATTAATCAAAAATTAATATTGTCAAAATTGGCTTGTATTGATTAATTAAATTGATTGGATTAAAAATTGATAAATCTGACGATCCAACACTCTTTATTAAAATGGATAACAAACGAACTGTTATGAATCAATTAAAACTCAATTAAACAGGGTTTAGAAACTTGACAAAAAAATCGATTAGAATAATATTTTATTTATGTAAAGAAAGAAAAAGAAAAACATGAGATTTGGAATGATACGAAAGAGATTTGGGTATTTGAGAAGAAGAAATGAATAGAAAAAAAAACCGATTTTTAAGGAATAGTTAGAATAAATGAGAAGAGGGAATGACAAAAAGAAAGTGGAAGAGAAATTTATAAGTCTAAAGAGTAAAAGAGATGGGTTGCATATTCGCAACGAACTTTTGAATTCTTTAAAGGTGGATTTATAAATTTTTAATCAATAGGCTATATATAATCTTAAAGTGGAATTACAAAACTTTAATAATGAGATTCCAAAATTTATAAATAATTAGATTTTATATTTATAATTTATTTTTTATTGAATCGATTGATTTAATCTATTGAATCAATTAAATTAAAAATTGGTGGTCTGATCGGTTTGATCACGGATTCGATTATGAAAATATTGTCAGAAACCACTAAGTCTTAACTATGTAATTCAAGGTTCAAACATATTTTTATATTTTTACTCTTTTAATGTTGCTATACCCCTCCGTCACTCGGTCAACACGTGTCAATATCAAATGCATCATAAACCTCTTGTTGACTTCATTTGAAGTAACGCTTCAATAGACCACTTGTTCCTCTTAAATGGAACCATCCACCCGTTTTAAGTATTAACATTCTCTTAGTATGAATACACTCTTTATATGATAAAGAGTTCATTTAGGCACAATAATCTCGTACTTATAAGGTCTCATGATATACACCTATAAATATCATTTACACATTTTGCAAGATTGAATGTTTATTTGGCCATGTCATATCAGCAAAAAGGTCCTTTTTTTTTAGCACTCTAGAGCTACTGATCAATTGTCTTCTTGGTTAGTTTGTCATTTTGTTCTTGTTTCGGCTCTCAACCTTTTTAGGTGAGTGAATTGGCCTTCATTGCACTATCTTGACCTCCCCTATCTTCCTCCTTATTGTATGTTGTATCAACAAATATATAGGGTAAAATAATAACTTTATATAATGAGTAGGGTGGAGCAAGGAAAATAATTATTATAACCACTTCATACCCATAATGCAAAAAAAAAAAAAAATCATCTTTACCACGCATTCACATTTTAAGAAAAGAAATAAAAGCCCGCTCCCGTTCTATTCTGTTTATTGGGGGATGTATTGATGCTACTATCGAAGGGGAGTTCTCCCTTTGCATGCTTATTACTGTCAAGTATTATGTTTATTCAAAATGTTTGCTACTTGCTACTTCTTTATGTTAGCTCATTTTATGAAGATAATACTCTAGTTGTTAGTGTCAAAGGGTGAGAATGTTAGTGTAATTGATAAAGGTTGAGGCGGATGAATGTGGAAGTGGATCGTAAAGTTTGTTTAAGTTGCGAATTTGACTTAGGGCTCTAGACGTTAGGAAAGAAACTTGAATTTTGACACAATTTGAAACGCAATCAAATCCAAGTTAGATAAACTTCGAATGCCATGAAGAATTTCAACCCAGATATGCCTGGATCCAATCCAAAAAGGCGTCGCAAGTTTGTTGATTTCCTAAACTTAAAGTTGGCAGCTTCTGTGGATGAAATTTAATAAATTTCATCCCATCCATACATATCTCATTCCCCCCTTCCTTAAAAATATTCATCATCGAATATTGTCTTTGACTGAATCTTGATTTGATTTGTTTGGCCTTTGACACTATTGTTGGGCTTTGAGGTAATGTGAACTCATCACATCCATTAGTCTGAAATTGAGTCTTGGAACTTGCATCATTTGTCAATTACTCAATTAGTCACAACTCAATTTGCAATTGAGTTGTTTGTAATTTACCTATTTTATTGGCATATTTTGATAGAATTTAAGTAACTACAACTTTTTAAGGTTAATAATAAAAAAAATTGGTGATTGTAATTGATAAGATATTCAATCATGTAAGGATATTTTGAAAAGTTTTACTGCTATTCAATTACTTTGTTTAAAGAGAGATTGCAATAAAAAAAAAAATTAAAATGAAGAGAACCCGCCAACGGCTGGGTGGTTCAAAGCTCATTTTGTGAGTTTTTTCAAGCTCATTATTCTAATATCTTCAACTAAACAGTCCAAATTACTATAAGAAGACCCACCAACATTAACACTTTGATTGGTTACCTTAGCCATTTCAGATGCGGATTTTGCAAACTCCTCCTTTCGATCCACCATCACATCATTTACCATTTTCTCCAATATCTTTCTATCACATACATCCTTCATATCCAACCCTATTTTCCACACCTCACTCACAACCCTACTATTCACGTGTTGGTCAGCAAAGTAAGGCCAGCAAATCATAGGCACCCCTGCGACGATGCTCTCCAAAGTCGAGTTCCATCCATTATGCGTAAAGAACCCGCCGACGGCTGGGTGGTTCAAGACCGCCTCTTGTGGTGCCCAATTTACTACGTAACCTCGATCCTTACTCTTCTCCATAAGCTCCATTACAACATCCTCCCCTTCACCATCTTTTCCAATCACGGAATTTGGCCTTACAACAAGCAAGAACTTCGTTTTACTGTTAAGAAGTCCATACCAAAGCTCTACAAGTTGCTCCCTTGACGTGCTCGTAATGCTACCAAAACTTACATAGATAACAGATCGATTCGGTTGCTTATTGAGCCAAAAGATGCAGCTTTTATCCACTTCCCAAAGTGTATTCGAGAAGTGATCATATGATTCTCCATGTTTTGCATTGAGTCTAGTGTTTAATTGAGCATGTAAGGGTCCAACGGCATAGACACGAGGGCATTTGGTGCGTATTTGAGATAGTATAGGCCCATCGAGCTCTTCCGCAGTGTTGAGTATCAAGGCATCGGCTTGAAGGCTCTTTCGTGTCTGTTTTACGACTAGCTTCATAATTGAATCTTCAATGTCCAGTTTTCGACAAAAAGTAGGAAGATCTCGACATCGAAGATAAGTTTCCATGCCTGGCACTGTCGTTATTAACCGGTCCATGTCTTCACTTCCTTCAATTGTTTAACAAAAACCCATTTACTAGTGTCAATGATCACAAACTCAATTAATTTAAACTCATATCAGATTCAAATTTATTTAATCATAGAAATTTAACAACTCAAATTTGAAATGATCTAAGCTCATACATGATTACAACTTTGAAAGATGCGAACTTAAAAAACAACGGGAACAAATTACCCAAAGTGGTCCAAACTTAAGTATTAAACCCGAATGGAAAAAATCCTGAAATGATTCAACTTGAAAAACCCATCAATTTAGAATGATTTGTATTTGGAATGACTCAAACTTAAAATAAATGGATACAAAAACCCAACTAATTATCCTAAAGTGACCCAAAAATAAAATGACCCAAAATAACTCGAATTTAAAAGTCAAATTAGTAAATCAAAATGACAAGGACCAAAGTGATTCCAATCCAAACCTCTTAAAAAAAATTGAAATATGAAATGATATAAATTTTTTAAATTCCGAATTAATCAAACTTAAACCAAATCAGCTCGCCTAATTAACAGGAATATTCCAAATGTCTTTCTCGTTAATTTCTTCAACATGCTTGTAAAATCATTTCGACTTAAGGTTTTTTGTTATTCTAAATTAAAAACAGTGCTAAACATGGTACAATAAACAAAGTTGATGAAAAAGAAGTGGATTTACCATTGATCGGAAGCTCCCCAGCTTGGATTATATCAGGGATAGAATCACAAACCCAGAAACTACGAGGACTACTGGTACGAAAAAAAATAATGGGGATTCCAAGCTCCTTTGCAACATCAAGAGCAAAGCTTAAAAACCCATCTCCAATTATGCAATCTACTGGCGGGCTACTATTCACAAGTACCTCTCTCAAACTTTCCTTCATCTTAGGTTCCATGGTATCTTCTAACGTATCAAGGAACCAGTTCCCTGACCTAGGATGATCAAGAGGGAGACCATCGGTTATGGTCTTGAATTGGAACCCTGGGTATCTTTCAGAATGGGCAGCAATATTGTTGAACTTGACCAAGCGTTCATGGTTGTGGTGGGAGTTGAGGAAAGTGAGCTTGAAGCCGGCGATAGCTAGCAGTTCAGCTAGCTTAATCATGGAGTTTATATGGCCTTGTAATGGGAAGGGGAAGACGAGGACATGTGGAGAACGGGATTGAGAGGATCGATCCTGCTCCATCTAATTGGAGGATCTGTTTTGAGGGGCTTTTTGAGTTTTATGTGCTAAAGAATCGACAATTTGGAAGCTAATTAATGGCCAAAAGATGTCTTTGGATAAGGTGGAGAATGTTGTCTAATTTCACCAATATATTAATTTATAAGTTAAGAAATAAATGATATATTTATCATTTTTAGGAAACCAATTAGGCTAAGAGTAAAGTTAGAAAAAATTTTCTTGTCTATAATTAAATTATATTTTTTATAATGATAAAAATATAATTTCATTATTTTTAATAGTTTCTATTTTTATAATTTTTATAATGATAAAAATATAATTTTATTATTATTCATAGTTTATATTTTTATAATTTTCAAAAGATTAAATCAAAATTTTATCATTTTAAATGGTTAAAATGTAATTTTATGTATAATAATTTAAAATTTTAAAAATTTTAAAAGACCTACATGAAATATGAGGATTAAGTCCACTCTCAGTCCTTCTAGTTACGCCCATGTACCTATCCTCAATGACCTTATTTTCCATTTCCATTTCAATGTGGAATTATTGCATCTTGCCTACTTTAAAGCGTATGGTGTGACATTCTCCCATTCAATCTCGTGACTAGGACAAGCTACTGTGATACAGTTGGTCCATTATGTCATCTCACTTTCTGAGATGCTTATTGTGAAATTGGGCAATCAAGGATTATTTTGATACCAATTGTTATGGGATCATTACTCTTTTCCCAAAAGACATATGTGATTGGATGTGTGGTGCACTTGCTTATATTCTTAATGACTTTCCCTTTCTTTTCGAGATTAATACATTCTATCTTTTTTTTTTAAAGTGCTTGACGTGATATTTATTTTCCAAATATGACAAATTGTTAAAAAAATAAATCTAAAAAGTTTATTTAAAAGTTGTATTATAATTTATTGGGGCTAAAATTTATATATAGGTAAATTAATTTTGTTTTAAAATTTTTAAGTTTTAAGAGAAAATATGATTATAATATTATTTTGTTTTCTAATATATATTTTCAACTCACCCATTTAAAGTAAATTAATTAATGATTTTATTTATTTATTTTTCATTAAAGTAATTTTTTATTTCATGCAATTAATGTAAATTAATATTATTGAAATGGTTGAGCATAATTAAAATATTACACCAAATAAAACCTTCAAAACCATAAACAAAAGCTTGAATGAAAATAATAGGCTTCAAAATCATAAATAAAAATTACTAGTTAATTTACATATTGGTCACTCGAATTCAGAAAGTTATAAAATAGTCATAAAATTATTTGAATGTCACGTATCTGCGAACCAAATTCTAAATAACTTTCTTCTTCGATCTCCAACACTGACTGTTAGATCGACTTGAATCTAAGGTATGTTATTCTATTTCTTGATGGGTACTGATCTACCATACTATTTGTAGAATTGTTGCTTGGAGCTCGTCAACAAAATTTAAAGCTAATGACTTAAATAAAAACTTTCGAATAGTTTAATGACTATTTTATAACTTGTTAATTAATCAAAGTGTGAACTTATTAATATTTAAAAACCTTGGATCTAATTTAAAAAAAAGGGGTAAATTACACCAACAGTCACTCAATTTCGGGGTAGCTAACAAAACAGTCACTTTGGTTTCAATTCAGTCACTCAAATTTCAAAAAGTAACAAAACAGTCACTAAAGTTACCGAAAAGTGATAATTCAATTACCTACTTACAGTTTCCGTTACAGACCTAATGGGATATGTGACGTGGCTATTTAACTAGCCACATTGGATGTCTACAGTGCAAACCCACCCAATTTAAGAAGAAATTGAAAAAAAACCTAATAACAAAAAAAGAAGAAGACACTCTAAAATCCCTCTTAAAGTTTTCTGTAACATCCCGAAATAAGGCCTAAACGGAACAGTGGTTTCGGGACCACAAATCCAATGTTGAGAAATTTATTTTATTTATATTTTTATGGTCTACAATTTCACGGAATGATTTCGTGAAAATCTCATTCGAAAATTTTGACGTTTGGGCACTCAATTTAGTCAAAAGGACTAAATTGTAAAAAGTGCAAAAGTTAAGTTCTACATGTTAGAGGTGTCCAATTGTTATGAAATTTTAAATTGGGGGTCCTTAAATGATAATTAGACCATTGGTTAAGTTGGTGGACAAAGATGGACATGGATGGGTATGTTTCAAAAGAATTTTTTTAAGGGGAATTTTGGTAATTTAGTGAATTAAATGAATTAAAAACAAAATTTAAATGCCAAATATGTCCATCTTCTTCATATGGACGAAATTTGCCAAGAGAAGACATGGCTAGGGTTTTCTCAACTTTCCAAGCTCATGGTAAGTCCGTTCTAGCCCCGTTTTTCAAGTTATTTATGGTTTTGGAGTCCCGGTAGCTCGATTTAGCTTATGCTACCAATAATTCATGCTAGGGTTCAGCTTTGGAAAATTACCCATAGGTGAAAAGTGTGTATTTTGATATTTTATGATAGAATATGAAGGCTGAAATTATGTTAAACAACTTTTACTAAGCGATTTTACGTGAAAACGAGTAAAACGTCACAATCGGTAAAAATACCTAATGTTCATAATTACATGCTAGAGTGAGAATTTGATGTTGCCATAGAAGAGAAAAATGATCAGCATGTTATAAAACATAAGAATAAGGGCTGAAGTTTAATTTTCGAGTATTAGGGAAAAAGTGTAAATATGTAAAAGTTTAGGGGCAAAATTGTAATTTTGAAAAAGTTGAGTTAAGGATGTTTTGAGTAGTACATTAATTAAATAAGTGAAATGTGATGTTTTAGACTCCTAAAAATGAGATTTGGACCTAGAACGGGAGGAAAATTGAAAATCGGGAAAGTTGGTAAAATGGCTGTTTTGATATCGAGGTAAGTTTGTATGTAAATAAATCATCGTTTTTACTTAAGTTTTCATATTTTGATAAATGGTATGAACTGTGGTTGAATATTTGATGTAATTGACAAAATATCGACAAGTGAGAAATTTCCCGGTTGAACCTTAGGAATAAAAAGGGATACGAGTGACATGCTCACTTGAAACTTATGTGAAATCTAAGTGGAATAAGTGATCCGGGTGCTGGTCCGTACGTTCTACCGGTGGCTGAGTTATCCGATATGTGTTACGGATACTCGACAGCTTGTGTGAGCAGCACTAAGTAGTTATGTATTGACCGACAGCTTGTGTGAGCAGACCCGAGATTGTGATTATGTGAAACGGGTGCTGGTCTTATAAGTTCTACCAGTGGCTGGGTAATCCTGCATGTGTTGCGGATACCTGACAGCTTGTGTGAGCAGCACTGAGTAGTTACGTATGACCGACAGCTTGTGTGAGCGGACCCGCGAATATGAATAGCTCGAGAATGAGCCTATGTGTGATAACTGATATGAAGTAGCTTTGGCTACAAGTGTGGCACTATGTGCAATATTCTGATGTATCCGTTAATATTCCAATGAGTTCAACGGGAAATTGACTAAGTGAAAATACAATGTGGCTATGTAACAACTAAGTGTAATTGAATATGATTATGTGATGAATAAGTGCAAGTATATGCGTGTAAACTTATGAGCAATGTGCTCGATATGTGATCGAACTTTGGTAAGATTGATACGAAGTAAGTGTTCCAATGAAAGTTACTATAAAGAAAACATGAAAGAGTGAAATTTAGAAACAAAACAGTTTTAGACAGCAGCAGTAGAGTAACTTTGAAAAACACCAGAAATGGTAGAAATGGAATTAGCAGTTGAGTGAGATATGAAATTAAAGCTTATTGAGTCTATTTTCATATGAAATAAACAGAGAAAGCAAAGAAATTTTGTATTTTGAGATATTTAGATTTTTGTGAGACTAGTTCAGAGTGATTTCAAGATCCCTTGTTTTGACTTGGAAAAATCATTAAAAATTGTACAAAAATAATTTTGGGACATAATTTATATGGTTAGATTCCTTAATGAGTCTAGTTTCAAATGAAACAAATTATAACATAATTTGAATTTTGCATAAGGAGAAAATTGATTCGTAGTGAAAAGTGGTCAGAATAGATGAATAGTGAAATAGAGGAAATTTTAATGAATAAACTGTACTAATTGGCCAAGCCAAAAATTCTGGAAATTTTATGGTATGAAGATATGTGAGTCTAGTTTCAGGGAAAATTAGCGGTTTGAAATTTGGAGCTCTATAGCTCAAGAAATAAATAATTTAGTGACAGCGATTCAAGTAGACAGATTAATGTGAACATGAGTAATAAGGTATAAGCATGTGATTTAATGATTGTATCACTTTGAGAACTTGTTGTGAGGATTTGTCATGTTGAGGCTTTGATAAGGCTACAAATGAGTAAGTTGGGAAAGTAAAAAACTTAGCATTATTTATGCAAGTTATGACAGCTTAGTAGTAAGCTAAATTCATTGCTAATGCTTTTTATTTTTACATGTGAACTTACTAAGCTTTATAAGCTTACCCCCTTTCCTTTCCCATGATACAAAGTCCTACTAAACAAGCTCGGGTTGGGGGTCGTCGGAGATCGCTTTACACTATCAAGCTATCTATGGGTATCTTTATTTTTAAATGATTTAAGTTATGGCATGTATAGGGACTTGACTAAGTCATTTTATATATGTGTTAATTAATTTGACAAAATGTATTGTTAAATCTGGTAATGCCTCATACTTGGTTCCGGCATATGATACGGGTAAGGGGTGTTACATTTCCAGCGGCCCTAATTCAACCAACCCCACAAACATATCAGCAGCATCGACGACAAGTGCTCTGGCCACCACCACTTGCATCGCCATTAAACTGGGTTAGAGTTTTTTCCCCCAATATTCTTCTCCTTCTTCCTTTAGTTGCTGTTGTTGTGGATAAATTTCAACCTCCCTCAACACTTGCACAGTCAAATATATACTTCACTAATTTTTCCAAGGCTAAACTTTGTCCCACGGAGAATCTTGAAATACTAAATCACAAAAAAAAAAAAAAGCCTTCTTTGCCTATTTTTGGTCAATAACAATACATAAGTAACTAGAATAAAAAACAAATATTGAAGGACAATAAGAAGAATAAAGCAAGAGAAAGATATAGGTTTTTAGTATTTCTCCAGTTTCTAAATCCTAATTTTGGTTTCAATTTCTTTTTATTGTCTTCTCTTTTCAATTCAAAGTGATTAGGCAGATGAAGTAAATAAGGTGAAAAAGAAAAACACTCAACATAGAGAAGAAGAAAAAAGAGCTTTCCCACTATTTTTCTTTTTCAGATTTGAGTTTTTTCCTTTTTTCTTTTTCGTCATTTCCACGTGGGATGCCAACATGGCAAGTCAACGAGTCACCTCAGCTTTCTGTTATGTTTGAGTGAGCAGCTATCTCAAAGTTAAGTGGCTATTAGTGTAATTTATTAAAACAAAATTCCATCGTTATTGCATGCCATGTGACTGCAAGTTAATTTATTACAACATGTTATTTTATGTCTTTAATAAAACAATCGAAATTGCAGCAAGGGCCGCCGACAGATTTCTCAATTCTTTCTTTTCAACCATCAATTTCATTCACCATTTTCTTTAAAGCAATTTTCCTATACCAAACATCTTTAGACTTTAGTCCCCTTCACTTTGATAATGGTCACTACCATTTTGATACCAAATAATTTAATTTAAGTTCAATTTTAATAAAAAATTTAATATGTTTTAATTAATTTCAATCAATATGGATTTATATTGATGATTATCATAACTCTTATCAATTAATACGAGATAATAATATTTTAAACTAATTTTTAACATTTTATCTTATCAATTGAAAATCATATATTAGTATAAAA
>CM016623.1:142657432-142836379 GCA_005393395.2 Gossypium australe
ATTTATGAATAGCAGCAAATTTTATTATTATCAGCTAAAGCTCCTATGGGGATCAAAAAAGTTGGGAGGAAGAAAAAAAGAGTAACCCCATAGTGTATCTTGGATGAACGAGTTTTGGAAGATAATAGTTTACCTCGGACATGAATTTCTTTAGAATTTCCTGCTTCTGAAGCTCATCACTGGTTGGAAGGCCCATGGCCTTCTGTCTCTGGTCGACTGCAACAAGAGCACATTTTTGATAAGTATCAATTATGGTTTCTGATGAATCTGAAGTTTACAAGTAAAATTAAAACTGGAAATAAAAGAAAAAAAAACCTAAGCAATTTGGCATGTTCCGGGATGAGAGCTCTTTTAGCAGATAAACTATATCCAGAGGCAAATATAATGGAAAGGGCAGAACCAAAAAGAAAATTGTTTGGTAGAGACTTGAGAGAATTGACCGATTTATCCTATAATGCATAAATTAAAATGATATGATTTCAAAGCTAAATACAAATTAATTAAAATGAGTAGTTAAACAAAGAACACATAGCTAAATAAAGAAAATAAAAATTATGAAGTACAGTGTGACATCCAAATGCAAACAGCTCATCACCCACTCCTATTAGGGTTTGGAAAGAGATTAAAAGATAGAACCAAGCCCAAAACACAGCAGTCACCTAATTTGAATCAATCAACACTAAAGAAATTTAAACAAAACATATATCTTATAGCATTAGCTCTTTGCCACAAAGCAATTGCATAAACAGACCCAAAAAACTTGTTACAAAAGGAATATAACTTCTTTAACCAGCTTTTCATTTGGAAAAAGAAAAAGATCCAATTACATGTGTTAATATAAACCAATTCAATCATAAACCCAATTATAATATAAGTGTCATTACCTTTTAGTGTGTAAAAGGTTCAGCTGATTACAAGGCAATTTTAGTTTATCAATTACACAAGGCAATCAACAAATAATCAACCATAATATTGCTCAAAGGCCATGGATCTGCTCTGACTGCAACACTATTAATCTCTAAAGAAAGAGCCGAAAATCCAACAAATCCTAAGTTTATAAGAAGGGTGTGGATACACAAGCATGTGATAAACATCTGCAAAATTTTCCCATGAAATTTATTACAAATTAAAAAATGTACCAACAGCCAAGATACAAGTAAGTAACAAAGAATATCAATAAATTTCCACTGAAAATCTATCACAAATTCAAAAGAACATTAAGCAAAGCTAGTAATTTCAAAAGAAACCAATTTGCATAATATACAAGCAGGTAAGACACTATAACCAATTTTCTAATACTGCATTCTATTTATCAATGCAAACACAGATTTAAGAGTTCCATGCAAAAGAATTTTAGAACAACTGCAAACTAATGCTAAAAATAAATAAATAAAAAATCGAACTCTATTCTTTGAATAATAGAGATACGCACATCAACTATTGCACGATAAATGAAAATAACGATGAAGGACACATGGATGGAGTTAATTTTTTTAGAGTTAAAGATAAAATTAAAAATATTTATAATTTTAAGGGTTAATTTTTTAAAATTATGACTAAATTGATATAATATGTAAAATTTGATGGTTAAATTTATTATTATACCGCTTTTTTAATTGTCACGTTGTGTACTGTTTTGGTGCTTAATTGTAACCTTCTATTGTGAGTGCCTAAAATGATTTTTTTTTTTGTACTTGGGCGACTATCTATGTAATTTACCCTGAAATATATTTAAAAATTAATTAATTGTTATAATTATAATTAAAAATCATTTCTAACTAAATAAAAAAAATTGCCAAAGTTGAATTGGGTGGATTAAAATCTTAATCATATAAAAAAAATTATAAAGCATATATAAATATAACTGGATCTTTCAATAAAAAATAAATCTAAAATTGGTGTAAATTAAAGAATTATCTACAATTATGTTATTGCTACAGTTATGGTTGAAGCCACGGCTAGAAGTGATACCTAAAGCAACATCATGTGTTACTAGCATTGGATGAATTTATCAAAAAGCAAGGGAATACCATTCTTTATGTGCAGATTTTATTACAGCTTGTGCTTAATCGAATTTAGTAATAGTTAAATTAATCGGAATCATGTTCCTTTTTCCCCTGTTTCTCTGTGGAAATTTTTATTCACATGCGCATAGGAATAGTTTTATTATATCCCAAAGAGATAAAAGATATGTGATTTAAATCAATACAATATCAGCATTTGTTAGTAACTAAAACTGAGCACAGCATGACATAGGCAATGCAGCAATATATATATAATCTAACGAGGAAAAGAAGCTCATGGTGTGATAGAAGCACAGAAACACGATAACATACCAGACGGTCATCAAGTACTGCATCTCCGTTAAAACCTATAAAACATAATAAAATAAAACGATATTAGACAATTTATAGGAAAACGTACAACAAGGTCATAATTCGATAGATGCTGCATTGTCCAGATATTGAACCTGCTCTATCAACAAATTATGGAATTCGAACAAACTTACAGGGATAAAGCCGAGTCAATATCTTGGTCGTTTTGAGAAACAGAGTGCAGAAATGAGGCCAAAAAAGCAGAAAATTGCAAGCATTCAAAGGCAGAAATTTCAGCTCACAAAAGAAGTGTGATACAAAAACTAACATAGAAGTTTGTTGAATATTTTAGTCTATATACATTTGTCTATTCTCTACGATGATGATCCCCGTACGCATCGAATATTCAACAAAAGTTGCACAATAACAAATGATAACTTGAACAAATTAACAGTCTGTGTTTCCTGCATTCTGCATTCTTAAGACAAAATCTAACATTCTATATGTGTAAACTCGAACGCATTGCAATAAGCTCTATTTTGAAAATTAGAAATAATCAAGGCTAATCTCACAATTGAAGCAGCAACACGGAACACAAATAGATAGCACATTGAATGAATATTGTCAGCTACATCTGTTAGTCTTAACAAATTAGAGATCGATACCTCTGGCTAGTGCTCGAACAATTTCAAGATTAAGAGTCGTGACCTGGAAAGAAACTGAAAAACATTAAGTACCAAATGCGAAAAGGGGTTTATTTTCCTCAATAATCTGTAAGATCACTGCAAGTGCAACAAATGAAAAATTCAGCAAACACCATCAAACATAATATCCATTAGGTTCAAACAAAATTCAAAGGAATTAGAAATCAAAAATTAAAAAACAAAGAAAAAGAAGTACGTTTGGATTCTGGAGTTCATTCCATGAACCGAATCCTTTCAAATAAAGAAGAAAAAGAACAGTACAAAAAAGACTACTCACTCATCCTTTCCCTTATTTTATATTTCATCGCTACTAATAAAACGGATTGTACTGTTCCGTAAGCAAAATTAGAGAATCATAATTCATAAACAACTCAAGCAGAGCAGGTAGTAAAAAATCGGAAGAAGTCGAAACGAGTAAACAAGCTCCATGCACCAACTAAACAACAACCGAATATGCTAAAAGAAAGCAGTATTAAAGCGCGAGAAATAAAGAGTAAAAACTAAATCAAAACCCCGTAAGAACTCACCTCAAAAGGCTGAGAAAGAGGAATCAAGAGTTCATGAAGAAAAGAAAGAAGGAAGATGAAGGAGAAGAGCAAGAGTGAAGCACAGATCCACTGCGTTGAGGTCGGTCGTGTCGTCGTTTTTTGGGGGTTGGAAAGGAAAATAGATGAGCATTGAGAGGAGAGCGGCATTCGGGTTTAGGGTTGGGATTGGATGGAAATTAGGATTAGAGGTAGGATTTGGTAAGGAGGAGCGAGAGTAAAATGGGGAAGAGGAATTGAGTCATCCGGAGTAAAATGGGGAGGAGTGGGAGAACAGGGTGACAATGGCGGAAGAAATCGGGGATTAGAAATGAGGATTAGGGATTAGAAATGGGTGAGTCGGTTGAGGAGGGAAAGAAAAGAAAGGGCAGTGGCTAGTTCAATTTGTGGCGTTTATCAGTAGCGCCACTAGCACAGCAAAAAAAAAAATCTTAAAACGGCGACGTTTGAATTCAAATATTTGTGGCGTTTTTTACAAAAAAACGCCACTATAGCATATTTTTGCGGCATTTTAATAAAAACGCCACTAATTTGGTGGAAATATTTTACCAAAACGCCATTGTTTCTCAATTTCAATTTTTTTCCTTTTTTAATATATTTTTTCTTTTTAAAAATATTTTTTTGGAATTTTTTTAAATTTTGAATATTAATCTTTTTAACTGAAATATTGACTAAAATATTAAAATTTAAAGTTTTAAGTTTAAATTTTAAATTTTTTTATTTTTAAACATTTTAAAATTTTTTCAATATTTTTATAATTTTTAAATTAACATATAAAAAACATTTAATTATATGTATACACCTAAATTTTGATAGCGATACATCTCAGAATTATATATATATATATATATATATATATATGATTTCGGTTTAATGTGTAATTGTAGACATGAAATTCTATTTCTGGTTTAAATGTATAGTTGAAACTTTTTAATTTTGATTTAATCATACACATTTTAAAAAGTAAATACATCATATATATTTATATGTTGAATAAATATAAATTATATGCATATATAAATATAAAATGATGTTATATCAATAATTGTTTAATAATTTACAAGAACTAGATCAATTGCACATACACCATTGTTGATCATGTATGCTTTTGGGATTTAACCCATTTTGATTTATATTTTTTAAAATAATAATTTATATTTATCTTATTTAGATTTGTATTATAAAAAAAATCCAAGATACACAAGTAGTTCACTATATTTATCCCTAAACCCTAAAAATTAAACCTTAAACCCTAAACCCCAAATCTCAACCCCCAAATCCAAACCCGACACTAACTTACAAACCTTAACCATATATAAGCCAAGAATCATAGACGCTACTTAATTATAAAATGACAAACACTATTAGCCTGTATGTCATATGGGTATACAAATTAGTTATACATTTACTATAGCAATATGAAGTTACAATAAAGAAAATAAATAGTTTTATTCGATATGGTTTAAGCACTAAATCCAAAACCCTATAACTCTAAAATAATAAAAACTAAACAATAAACCCAACCTAAACCCTACCCTAACCCTTAATTTTAAATCTTAAACCTCAAACCTTAAAACATAAACTCTATGCCCTAAAACTATAAAGATTAATCCATAAACTATATGCCCTAAATTAAACCATAAACCCCAAATTATCATGAGAATTAATTCAATATTTTTAAATTAATACTATCTATTTACGATTATATAAGAAATTATTTAATATATAAATTAAAATACACTAATTTAACCTAAATCCTCCTATCTCTATCCCATAAACCCTAAATCATAAACTATAAAACCCTAATCCCAAACCCCAAACCCTTAACCATTTACATTTAAACCCATTAAACCTTAACACGTCCCCCTTAAACCTTAAACCACAAATATTTTTAACAAATATTTTTCTCTTAAATAATTTAAATATTTTTAGTAAAACTCCGCTATTTATCCTTTTTAGCGGCGTTTTTCAAAGTAAAGGCCGCTATTGCTCATTTTTTTGCGGCGTTTTCCTTCAAACGCCGCTAATGTGCAATATTAACGGCGTTTTCTTTCAAAACGCCACTAAAAACGCCGCTAAAAGTCTGTTTTGGTGTAGTGTCCCCTAGTAGTAGAACTTGAGTTCTTTTGTGTTTACTGCATGAAATTTGTGGAGATGCTCCTATAAATCCGAAAACTATATCCGCAACTTGCCGGACCGTATAGGTGGATCCTCTTGTGAGTCCCATAGCTAAATCCCAAAATTCATTCAAACAAATAAGAGACAATAAAGTATATTAAACACAAATATGAATGTGAAGGGAAAATGAAAACAATTTGTTCGATATACCTAAATCAAACCTTGTCCTAAGTTGAATGGCCGATTGGAAGTATGACAGAGGATGATGTGCAAAGTCGGAACATGTGCCATGTTTCATCCATTCATCGTACCAAAAGTCAAAGTCTGTCCGTGTCGCTGCCAAGTTCGGCCATAGTGTGGGCAATTGGTTCCAAAGAGCTAAATCACCGCTCAACAAATTCTTTTAAATAAGAAACAAAAAATTTGATTAGATTATAGATAAATTATTTAATAGTTTCAAGCGAAGAATGTACGCATGCGTACATAGATTCCTGGCTGGTCCATAATAGGTAGTGGCTGGGTGCAAGGATTCCTTGCATTGTATGGGGGCATAGGCGTGTCAAGAGCATCTTGTGCCCAAATTCCATGTATTTTGAATTCAGTTGGGATTAGGAGTTTACAGTTGAGAGTAGAGCTACAAACAGAGGGAGGCCACTGAAGTGCCAACTTGTAGAAGTCTACCACTGGAATTACTGGTGGCTGGGGTACTGCAAATGCTACCCATAATGAAAAATGATGCAATGCATTTTTACAAATTTACAAATCAAAAGAGAACTACTCCATATATAGATATTACATGCAAAGTTGGTTGGGCTGAGATTGGATGATTGTGCTTTGCAAGCAGCTGGTTTATGATCTCCTTTATAAGCTTGGCACACATCTTTCACAAAATTTTCAAAGTCCTGCAACCATGAAATAAGTATTGAAGTTACTTGTCACAAAATTTTACTTCACAGTCACACCAAGAGAGAAATAAACAAACTCACTTGTCTGAGTGACTGATTATTCACCACCACCCATGGCACATATTCTTGAGGTGGCTTCAGATGTGCAGTCTCGTTAGCATATTGCTGCAGAAGCTGCATTTTATTAATTTGGAAATTCAATGTTAGAAAAAGCTAAGGAGAAGTGTTAAATAAACCGAAGCACAAATATTTGTTTTCCTTCTTTACGATTTGCGAATACACGCACGATTAATTGAAAGAAGAGAAAACATTTTTGAAGAGGTGATTTCTTATTTTTGATTTGATTATTTTGGTTATTGTTTGAAATACGAAGAAAAGAAAGGAGGAATAAAAAGGCTTACCAGTTCGGTCACGGCGTCGGAGTCCTCCTCCGTCGCCAGAACCGAGCGGAAACGCGGTCGAAAGCCACTTTTTCCTCTCCTTTTGATCTTGCGGGTTTAGACGAGGGCATAGGGCCTCCTGTTTTTGCGAGTGGTCGGTCATCTGAACCGGTGGTGATACGGCGGCGGCGAAAAAACCATGAAGGGTTTGATAAGGCCCAAACCCTAGCAGAGAAAATAACAGCCCACGTTTTCCCTTTTTATTTTTTTAAAACAAAACGACAGAAATAAGGGATAAAGAAAAATTTTGGCCTTTATCAGTGAAGTAAAACGACGTCGTTTTGGGCCTGTTTCGTAGGCCTCAAAACGACGCCGTTTTGGCCGACCCGTGTGACCCGACCCACCTCCCTTCAAGATCCGTGCCTTTTTGCCATAAAAGGTCTATTTTCGTACGAGATCCCTACGATTTTAAAGATTGTATCGATTCGGTCCTATTTCTTTGTTCTTCTTTTTTTAAAATTTACCCTATGTTTGTACATTGTTCCATTTTGGTCCACATTGAAACGCAGCACATAAAGGCCAGGGTTATTTTCCCATTCGGTCATTTATATTTTCAGAGCGTTATAATTTGGTCCCTGCTCTCCCTTTCTTTTTTTAATTTATTGCATTTTTAATCCTCATTTATTTATATGCACACTTGATTCTGTTTTAATAATTTCATTTATTTAAAAATTATTCTTTTAATTTTATTTTTATTCCAATTGGGGCCTTTCTTTTATCTATGTATTTTATTTTTATTATTCTCAATTAATTTGTTATTCGATTTTAAATGGTTTTGTAAAATAATGAAAATAATTTAAAAGTTTTTGTAAAATCATAATTCTGCATATATTTACATAAATATTTTTGGTGAGGATTGAAACTCAATCAATAAAAAAAAAGAGAGAAAATCGAAAATTGGAAGAATAAAGTAAATAAAAACCCAAACTATTAAAATTTATTTACGTCGTATTAAATTTCCTTTTTCTGTGTTTGAAGACGACTTAAAAGAAAAGAGTAACATGCGAAGGAATTGCATTGGACATTGCAAAGATAAAACACACATTAAAAATATGTATTATTAGTTCTGTTGGACTTAAAGATTTTGGGTTATAACACAATAGTAGAAATTATATAAAGAAAGATATTGAAGGTTATGGGATTGGGTTTGAGTTATTTTAAATCTATATTCAGACTAATGTTATTTCAAAATTGAATTATTTTGAGTTTTAAATCATTCAAATTTGTTGATCGGATTTTATAAAGATAAAAGAACATATTGAAAATATGTAATATTAGTTGGATTATTTTAAACTATGATATAAGTACTTGAGTCTCAAAAAAAGCACTAGTTCAATAAAACGCATATGATAATTTAGAGTACTCTAATAAAACACATATTGATAATTCAGATACTATATAAAACATTTTTAAACATATATGAGACTATAGTGGTAAAGCTAGCTATGGAAATTCTATGGTATCGGATTCACTCCTGCACAGGCCGTAAAATAAGTTGGAACAATTTTGGGGAGCTCCAAAGGTATAGTATGGCGTCGGTCTTCCATAACAAATAAACATCTCCCAGAGTAGTAGAACTTGAGTTCTTCTGTGTTTACTGCATGAAATTTGTGGAGATGCTCCTATAAGTCCGAAAACTATATCCGCAACTTGCCAGACCGTATAGGTGGATCCTCTTGTGAGTCCCATAGCTAAATCCCAAAATTCATTAAAACAAATAAGAGACAATAAAGTATATTAAACACAAATATGAATGTGAAGGGAAAATGAAAACAATTTATTCGATATACCTGGATTTAAATTTGTCCTAAGTTGAATGGCCGATTGGAAGTATGACAGAGGATGATGTGCAAAGTCGGAACATGTGCCATGTTTCATCCATTCCTTGTACCAAAAGCCAAAGTTTGTCCCTGTCGATGCCAAGTTCGGCCATAGTGTGCGCAATTGGTTCGAAAGAGCTACATCACTTCTCAACGTAATCTTTTAAATAAGAAACAAAAAATTTGATTAGATTATAGATAAATTACTTAATAGTTTCAAGCGAAGAATGTACGTATGCGTACAAGGAGTAGTTGCGGGTCTATAACAGGTGGTGGCTGGGTGCAAGGATTCCTTGCATTGTATGGGGGCACAGGCGTGTCCAGAGCATCTTGTGCCCAAATGCCATGTATTTTGAATTCAGTTGGGATTGGGAGTTTACAGTTGAGAGTAGAGCTACAAATAGAGGGAGGCCACTGTAGTGCCAACTTGTAGAAGTCTACCACTGCAATTACTGGCGGCTGGGGTACTGCAAAGGCTACCCACAATGAAAAATGATGCAATGCATTTTTACATATTTACAAATCAAAAGAGAACTACTCCATATATAGATATTACATGCAAAGTTGGTTGGGCTGAGATTGGATGATTGTGCTTTGCAAGCAGCTGGTTTATGATCTCCTTTATAAGCCTGGCACACATATTTCACAAAATTTTCAAAGTCCTGCAACCATGAAATAAATATTGAAGTTACTTGTCACAAAATTTTACTTCACAGTCACACCAAGAGAGAGAAATAAAAAAACTCACTTGTCCGAGTGACTGATTATTCACCACCACCCATGGCACATATTCTTGAGGTGGCTTCAGATGTGCAGTCTCGTTAGCATATTGCAGCAGAAGCTGCATTTTATTAATTTGGAAATTCAATGTTGGAAAAAGCTAAGGAGAAGTGCTAAATAAATACTAAGACATGCAGCCAACCTTATATCCAAATCCAGTAGTATAGCATTTGTTGATTATCTCCTCATTCAATCTCATCTTTTCACTGCAATTTTTCCACAGTGCTTCAACGGGCCCCCCCTTTAAGCTTTGTTGCTCTGTGCAGCAAATGAATTCCAAGTGTTCTTTCTGCACCACAGTAGAGTAATTAAACGCGAGTTGGAGACGAGTACAAATACTTATGGCTAATAGAAGTTACCACATCAGTCCAGAAATGGATGACACAACTATGTATAGTGTTTAAGTGGCATTCTTCTTCTTCATGCTGCACATTGTTGCATAAACTATAATTAGTTACAGTAGAAGAAAGAAATTGAACTTCATTAGTTAATAATGAAAATATATTTAAAATGAAGAATAGAGTTGTAAACCTGGCAATGGATTTCAGCATTGCTCCAAGGGACCAATCTTAGATTGATAATGGTATGGAGGTCAGTGGGGAAGACCTTGACGAGGTCATTGGAGATAAAGGAGGCACAACGTGGACATAAACTTGTTTCATAGTACAGTGACATAGTAACCTTGTCATTTACATTATCTAAAGAGGAATGGGAGGGAGAAATAAGATAGAATATTGCAAGAGCAGACAGAATATAGAAGATCAATGGTTGAAGATAAGCCATTGTTTCAGTGGTAGCTTTTGCACACTGCTGAACCTCCATTATGCAAGGGTTCTTATAGATGAGAATTGTGATGATCACTATTGTTTTCTATCACTTTCAGAAATCATGTGACGTATCATCCCTAAAAGAACAATTATACACCACTTTAAAAAATTATTTACATGAAGATTGTTTATTTATGTACGAAGGTTTTTGCTTTTTCTAATTTTACTTTGTAATTAAATCAACATTGTAGTTATAACTAATACTAGTCTCAATCACATGTAATAAATTCCACGTTGATAAAATAAGTCTAATTTTTCTTAACATGGCTTTCGGTTTGTCTGTTTCAATATTTATAAATATGGTGAATCAACTTCACAAGTAATTGCTTATAATGGTTTATTGCTTATAACAATTGATATATATAAACTTAACCAAACATCCTCAAAGTTGTTGGAATCTTTGTTTCTTCAAAATTTTAGTAGGGTTTAAATCTTGATTAAGAGTATGGTAATTAATTTGGTTAGAATAGAAAATGAATTTATTTATTTTTATAATTACTGCTATTTTTTCACATGAAATAGTGTAAGAACCTCAGTTTAATAAAGATGGATTTGCTTTTATCAAAGTCTCAAGGTTATAAGGTAGCATTGGTTGGCTGGTATTTTCATGCGTAAAAATATATCTATTTTTGTTAAATTGTGATTTTTTCTACATTTATATATGATTCACACTGGCAAGTTCTTTCGTTTGTTGAGTAAATTAAATTATCGAAGGTGTTCAAAGTCAAATATTAACTTAAATGTTGCAATAATTAATGCAACAGAGAGATTATGAGTGATTGTTGGAGATCATACCATAGGTATAAAGAGAGGAAACAGTGGGACAACCAACAAAGCCAAGACTTGATCCATTTATCAAATTAATCCTTGCTATCTCAACTCAGCCATTAAGATGTAATGTAGTAGTTTATACTTCTGAGTTTGGTTTCTCAAGTATTAAATTTATTAATTAGATTTATCCATATTGAAATTATCTCAAGTTTTCCTAGCATAACCAGTGTCACATTTATTAAAAAGTAAATAATCATGTTTTAAAGTAGAAAAAAAAGATTTTACAAAACACACAAGTTTTTATAAGAGAAAATAGTGAGAAGATTAAAAGGGAACATAGCCTTTTTAAGTTGTGATTTGTGATGGGAAAGAAATTCAAGCATTGTTTAGTTTGGCATCAAACACATGATTCTTAGTTTTGTCTTTCCTTGTGTTTATTTCTTTTACTATTATGAAAAACAATTATATAATCAAATCATAGATGCACGCACAGGGGCTGGCACAAAAATTTTAGATTAGTAATAGTAAAATTGTAACTTAGTGCTAAAAAATGATAAAACTTTAATTTAATTATCTAAAAATTATAAAGATATAAGTTATTGAAATGGTAAATTACATTTTGACTATCGTAAAATTATACAATTTAATCTCCCCAAAATAAAATTTTCCTAACTTCGTCCCTAATTGACAATATTAATTTAAATTTACCCCTAGGTCGTATTTCTAGATCCGTCAGTATGCACACAAAATTTCCATCACCAAAGCTTCATGTAGTTGAAATCTCCACCTTTGCATCTTTTTGTTTTGATTTGTAAAAAACTTGCAAGTATAACTATGCCATTTTGGAAGGATAATCAGAATGCTTTTGAAGGAAACCTTAACAATGAAGCAAAGAAGCATTTAATACATTAATGTTTAAAAGTTACTAAAACTCTTTATTTGCAAGTCAATGGTTATCCGAAATCGAATTAAATTCTTTTTTATTTAATATATAATTAATTTTAATTTTTATTATAAAAATAAATATTATTTCTTTAAAATAGTAAAAAATAATTTAAAAATTCGTGTAAAATCATTATTTTTTGCAAATATTTATGGAAAGGGCTTTCAAATATGTCAAATAATATTTAAAAAAAGCATAAAACAAAGTCAATTTTGTTAAAATAAGTTTAAAAATCTAAAAGAAAGATTAATATGAAAAAATTTAACAACTCTTCATAATTTCTATTTATGCCCAAAAATGATAAAAATTTGATTTAATTCTCTAAAAATTATAAATATATAAGTTATTAAAATTGTGAAATTACATTTTTACTATCATAAAAATATATAATTTTATCCCCCAAAATAAAACTTTCCTAGCTTCACCCCTGATCGACAACGCTAATATAAGCTTGTTACAAAAAATTGGCATTATAGTGGACGTGAAACTAACAAAAAAAAAACTAATAATGTTAACGTTTCTTTAAATTTAGGTCAAAATTTTAATTAGAATAAAATATTTAGACTAAATAATGACATTATAAACGTTGAAGCACCAAATTATAAAAGAAGTATAAATGTTGAAATCGGGTCTTTAGATAGAGAAACAAGATATATAAATTGTGGATCAGTTTCATATATCGGGTTGCTTGAGAAAGAGCATACATAGAAACAAGGTGTAGCTAATGACTTAATGATCTGGTAACTCCAAATCCATGTCCATTGTAATCGGTGGAATTCATCTTTGTTTAGCTACTTTTCAGCTATTTGTTAGGGTATAAATTGTTGAGAAATGTCTTTGTTTGGGCTTCAAATTGTGCTGAATATAGCATTCATGAAATGGAAACTCAAGTGAAGTAAATGTGAGTTATGGTGACTCAATAGCTTTCAAAAAACAAAATTAAATTCTTGGTGGTGATTGAAACTCAATCAATAAAAAAGGGGGAAATTGGAAAAATGGAAGAATAAACAATTATTAATGTAAAAAAAAACCAAACTTTTGAAAGTAAATACTTTTTTGAGAGGGAAAAGATTTGATTTTTTTTGTTCAATTGCTTGAATCTGGTTAGTGAGTTTCAATTTTCGTTTTATGAAATTTCCCTTTTCTCTATTTCCAAACTTTCAATTATTTATCTATTTATGTATGAAGGTTTAATCCCAAAGCTTTGATGGACAAAAGAAAACATGTGTAAAACTATCAAAGATTCCATTGACAGTAAACAAAAATGGATTTGCTTTCACATATCAACTTATCTACCATAATATTAATGCAAATTCCTTTATCAAAACAATGCTTTGAGTCTCAAAATTATAATGTAGAATTGGTTAGCTAGTATCTTTATGCATCAAAATCCTTATTTGCAGGTTTATCCATGTGAAGAAGGATTACGATAAAATATTCTTATTTGCAGGTCTAACCACTGCCAAATTTATTGGCAAAAATAAAGTAAATTAGTTTTTCAAGAAAATCAGTCAATTTTAATTTTTATACAAATAAATATTAAAATATGATCACTCGTTGGACACCATCAATAAAAATTAATAATTATTTAAAGAGATATTGTCATATTTATGAAAAGGGTTTTCAAAATTATCAAATAATATTAAAAAATGCACAAAGTAAAGTTAAATTTGTCAAAATAAGTCTAAAAATTTAAAACCAAAAATTAATATGAAAAAATCGAGAACCGAATATAATGGACAGTTTAGAAACTCCAAACCCCCGACTGTATATTAATAGTCTATTTATTTATAGTAAACAAGACGCACCTATGTATTACTAAAATATTTGAATTCAACATTAGTTATAATCATACCACAGAAAATAAAATTATAATGGACTTAAATTTAACAAAAAAAATTAACGTTGTTAGCACTCCTTTAAAATTACGTCAAAATTTTAATTAAAATAAAATATTTAAACTAATTAATGACATTAAAAACATTGAAACACCAAATTATAAAAAATAAAAATAAAAATTCAAGCATAAAGTTCAAATCTCAAATTTTAACATAGTATAGGTACCAAAATTGAAATTTAACTATTTTTATATAATTAAAAAGTTGAGAAATTGATTAATCATGAAGGTTGCACTTTACAAGCACTCATGTATTTCTTTCAATAAACCACATGTACGTATTGATTATAACATTCTAAAATAAACACAACATTTTAACATAACTCTTATAATTACTTTAATACTTGCTTTCAACTCTAACATGTAACATCATATCATTACATTAATTACACATAAAATATTCCATTACACATAATCTGCCAAAATATTGTTTGTTGTTATCATCATATTGTAAAATGAACCCGACTACAAATTCAATGCATTTAGGGAATATTATTTGAGAAATGTCTTCATTTGGGGTTCAAGTTGTGCTAAATATTGCATTCAAGAAATAGAAACTCAAGTGAAGTGCATGTGGGTTATGGTGTTTATTGTGAGTATAGGCGCTGCAGGGTTCCATAGAACTCAATAAATTTCAAAAAGTGTGGGGATTGAAACTCAATCCATAAAAAAGGAGAAAATCGAAAATTGGAAGAATAAACAATTAATGTAAATAAAAACCCAAACTCTTGAAAGTAAATACTTTTTTGAGAGGGAAAAGATTTGATTTTTTTGTTCAATTGCTTGAATCTGATTGGTGAATTTCCATTTTCGTTTTATGAAATTTCCTTTTTCTCTGTTTCCAAACTTTCAGTTGTTTAGCTATTTATGTATGAGGGTTTGTAACATCCTAAATTAAGGGCTGTGCGTTGGAGCAAAATTTACGAGTTAGTAGGCTTGAAGAGTGATTTGGAGGTGTTTTAAGGGTTTTTAAAACTCTAGGATTAAAATGGAAGCTTTGGAAAATTTTTGGAATTTTAGGTTAAAAAGAGGAAAGTAGGAAAAGAGGCCTTAAAAGAAATTATGTGGGATTTATTGTATAAGGAATAATTTGGCAAAGTGGCTTGGGGCGCTAGGGTATTTTAGGAGGGCAAGAGTTCGAGCTGCATGTATCACAATTGGGAGTTTTGTTTTTGGCGTTGAAGGGGAGCAAGTTAAGGAGGCTTTATAATAAATCGGGGCGGAATTATGTCACAAGAAAGCGCATGGGTGGAGTGGCTAAGGACGTCGCTTGAGGGCTGCGGCTAGGAGGACTCGTGTTCGACTCCTGGGGGTCGCGCTTGAGGCGTTTTATTTTTGCTTTTAGCGCTAAAGCATAAGGAGCCAGCGAATGATAGTTTAAAGGAATGTCGCGACGAGTTATGGCATGAAAGTCGCATTAGCTGAAACACCCCACACCCGGCCCACGAGCCTGAACTGGATCTGGTTTGTTCCTTAAGTAAACTGGTTTTCAAATTCTTTGTTACTTAGAGAAAACTTGTAAGATTTTCAAGAAGTGTCGTTTTGGGTTGGGCTTAGATTGGAAGCCCATTTAGTTAATTTTCAAAATCCAAGTTAATTAAGGTGACAAAATAATTTTGGGGTTTATTCTTAAAGAAAAGCTTTTACTTGAATTTTAATCAAAATAGTTCATGACATAATAAATAAAAGTAAAACAAAAATAAATAAAATCCACTGGGCCTTATGGCCTTATTACATCAAATAAAATCCAATAATAAAGTTAAATGTTCTAAAAAGAAATAAAGTTCGAAATAAATAGAATCTTCAAATTGATGCATGGCCACCTCAAGGTCTACCGTCCCGGTCCGTCACTGTTCATCACCTGAAAATGGTTCCCACAACGGGGTGAGTCAATAGACTCAATGTGCACACAGTACTAATATTCAATAAATCAGGCATACAAGTTCAAATCAATTCATATTCATATACAATACATGATGATGCAACCCAGACCCAATCCTAATGGTCCATCCGCTACACACCACCCGTACCTGCCAGTCACACCGTGGGGACTACTAAGTCAACCCTCCATTCGCTACACACTATCGAAGGCAGTCACTGCAGTCGACGTGCTCATCGCCCATATACGTTGTGTCATTAGACACTATATTCAAATAATGTAACCGAAGTTACCAAATTCAAATAATGTGACCATAGTCACCATATTCAAATAATGTGACCGTAGTCACCATATTTCGTTGGTGAGACCGAAGTCAACACCTTCGTTGGTGAGACCGAAGTCAACACCTACTCTTCCCCTTTCACAAAATCCCATATGCCCCAAATATTTATACATATCTTATTTCTCATTCATATTACATATTCAAAATATATATATATATATCATATTCGTAATCCTATCGGAAGTAGGAAACGTACCTGGGTACTTTTTACCACATTTGTGGTACTTAGCCACATTCACATTCTTATACATATTCATATATTAAAATAATAGCCATATGAAATATCGAAGGTTAGTAAGGGTACACACCTGATTCGCTTATTGGATTCCTTGAAATCCCGAGGAGCGATCTTCCGATCTAGATCTTTAACTCCTATATTCGGCCATAGCATATTAATAATCTATTTGGCTTAAAGAAAACCAAAACCTAGTAGGATTTGTGTTACTAATACTCACCTTGTTTGCCGATTTGGATGATTGTAAATCAAATCCCAAAATTGCTAGTATCCCTTTTCCTTGGAATCGGCTAACACTAATTCATGTAACCATGTGAGTTTTCGGCTTTTGAAATAATGAAAAATAATTCCAAATACCAAAATTAAGCCTTGGCCGAATATCACTTACTATACAAATTCCAAATCTGAAGAGGATTCCTTGCCCTATATGTCTGTCGAAATCTTCATGTTAGATCTAATCTAACATATACATCATAACCTTTAATCAAATAAATTTATCTTACCTTAGATCCTTGATCCTTGTAATCGACAGTTGAAGAAACCCTTTTGATGTTGTAGTTGATTGCTCCTTTACTTAGAATCAACAAAGATTCGGCTTTGACAGTAGAAACAAAGAAGAAAATAGAAGAAGAAAAGATGGATTTTTCTTAAAGAAAAATTCGGCAGAGAGGGGGAGAGAGCTAGGAAAATTCGGCAGAGAGGAAGAGGGAGCAAAAGTGAATGAGTAGCCCTCCTGCCCTCCTTTTACAGCCAAAGTTATCAGCCTAGGATCCCTTACTTGGCCACCACTCCTCTTTTTGATAATATTATCTCTTTTATTTAAAAGATAAAAGCCTTTAATCCATCCATTATCTCCTCAATTATCTCCTTAGAAAATAATCCTTTATTTATCTCTTATTATTCACATATTTATGTGAATAAAACTCCTTTATTTATCTCTTATTATTCACATATTTATGTGAATAAAACTCCTTTATTTATCTCTTACATATCCAAGTTTCCTAAAATGTTCAAGTTTCCATTTTTGGATCATTTCCAAAAATGTTTAGGTTTCCAAAAATGTCTAAGTTTCCAAAAATGTCTAAGTTTCCAAAAATGTCTAAGTTTCCAAAAATGTCCATTTCCATTTCCATTTCCATTTCCATTTCCATTTTCCTTTCCATTTTCATGCATTTCTAGATTTCCAAAAGTATCAAAAATTTATTCATAGTACTTGAAACTTGTCATTTCATATAATTAAACTGGAAATGCATAGGCCCTATTCAGGATGTTACAGTTCTACCCCCCTTAAAATAATTTCGTCCTCGAAATTACTTATTGACGAACAATCGTACGGTCTAACTCACCCCACTACGCTATTATTGCGCACTCTGATCCTAAAGAACTATCATACTTTCTAGGCACATTCTCTAGGTTCACATCCAAAGTTTCAGTCACTTCACCAGCAATACAAGAATAAGCTAACCCTATAACAAGCAAAGCAATTAAGGGTATTCCAGAAATGAGGAACGTACCCGTTGTCACATATGGCACATCTTCCTCCTCGCGACGGCCAACTGCATAAACCAACCTTGGTTGCCTCGCGTCTGCACCTTCAGCACCTCTTCTTGGTGCTTCACGTCCACGGCTCGAACCATTTCCTCCATGGTTCGGTCCACGACCTTGCTGAGGCTGCTGTCCACCTCTACTAGCCTGATTAACATTCTGAGTTGCCGGTTGGCTCTCATCTGTTTGCTTGGGACAATCCTTAAGCATATGGTCCTTGGACCCACACTTGAAACATCCTCCTATTTTCCTCCAGCACTCTCCTAAGTGCTTCTTTCCACACACATCACAAGGTTGATACCGCCCTTCTGAACCAACTTGCTGACCTCGCGGCCCCTCAACTCTAGGCCTCTTATTCCCAGATGATCCAGACGATCGAAAACCCCTTTCTGGCCTATTCCGATCAGTGTTCTGCCTTGCAGAATCCTTAATTCCTTCAGCCACTTTAGCCTTTTCCACTAACGCAGAAAATTCCCTCTCTTGATGCGGTGCTATCAACAATCTTAGATCGTCTCTTAGTCCGTCCTCAAAACGGACACAGCGTTCATGCTCAGTTGCCACTACACCTCGAGCATAACGACTCAACCTCAGAAATTCTGCCTCGTATTCTGCTACGAACTTGTTCCCTTGAACCAGCCCCAGAAAAGCTTTCCTTTGCTCGTCTATATACCTAATTCCCACATATTTCTTCTGGAATACCTCCTTAACATATTCCCAGGTCAGATCCTCCGCCATGGCACCATCTCGCACAGTTAACCACCACTGATAAGCTTCGTCGCGTAACAGTGCCACCATCCCTTTCAACTTTTCCTCTGGAGTCAGATCAAGCTCATCCATGATGCGCTCCGTTGCTTCCAACCAGTACTCAGCTGTACTAGGTGCTACTCCAGACACTCCACGAAACATTTCTGCTCCATTAGCTCGGAGCCGTTCAGGCACAGATTTTCGAGTTCCTGAATTTCCTCCTGCACCCGCCACCAATTCCAAAACTCGCAGCACAGCCCGCGACACAGCATCATCCCCCGTTTGAGCTTACTGCTCCACACCAACGGCTGGAAATGGTGGGGGCGGCGGTACCTCATTATCAGATCCTTGACCCGATCTAACGGGTTCTGACCTAGTTATTCTTCCTCTACCGCGTCCACGACGGCCATGTCCTCTAGAGCTCATTTCGGCGTCGAGATCTGATTAAGAAGTTTTATGTATTAGTACTTTGGTTTCACTTGTTTACTCACGAAGAAATTTTATGACAAGAGTTTTAGGAGTGGTTCTTTCGTATTCATACAACACACAGTCTTTTCCATTCATTCATTCATCCATCAACCAACTATGAACTTCCGTTCATTCAGAGAAACGTTGTAGTTTTTGTTGTTGTTCGTTTCCCACTACCCAGGGGTATTTCGTAATTTTGTCCTACAGGGGCACTTTCGTAATTTTTCAGAAGAAAAACGTTTCTTGGTGTTTTTGTCAAAAATTATTTTGAAGATTTCGAAGTCTCGGTAATTTTGGAAAAATTTCAAAATCTGGGGGTATTTTGGTAATTTTTCAACCTCAGGGGTATTTTGGTAATTTTTTCACAAATTAGGGTAAATTTGTAAATTTTGATAAATTAGAGATAGTTCAAAAGTTGTAAAACTTTGAAGGTTCTTTTTGAGAGTTTCCCCTTTTTTTTTAAAATAGTGATGTTTGCAAAAATTTCAAAAGACAGGGTCATTTTGGTCATTTTGTAAGTTAGAGGCAATTTTGTGATTTTCCAAAATCAAGGTATTTTTGATAGTTTGCAAATTAGGGTTTTTGAACATTTATAAAATAATGAAATTTTTGAGAAACTGTTGGGTAGGTTCACATTTTGTAAATCAAGGGCATTTTGGTAATTTTACCACTAAGGGCATTTTTGTAATTTTCACAAATCAGGAGTTTTTCAGAAAATGTTGTAAGAAAAATAATTTTCTCAGATTTCAAAGAAGGTTTTTTTTTTTCAAAACGGCTGGTTCCCTTTTTGGGTTTTAGTCATTACGTTTAACCTATGACCGAGCCCTCCTTGGTCAGGGTGAACCAAAGCTACGCACCAGGCAGGATTCGAGTGGAGAGGAGGTGAGTCACGCGGACTGCTTAAATACCAAGCTCCCACCGAAACCATTCCTAGACATGCGCACAGAGGTTGCCACACCACTGAGCCCTCTGAGTTAGGGTGAACCGAAGCTACGCACCAGGTAGGATTCCTGCGAAGAGGAGGTGAGTCACTAGGACTGCTTAAGTACCAAGCTCTTCCGGATCCAATCCTAGACATGCGTACAGGGGTTAGCACACCCTAGCTTAATGACTTAGCCATAGGTTTGTTTAGTGCCTTAAGTCTTATGTGGTTTTGTGTTTGAGTAATCTAGCCCTAGGGTTCAAGTTCCTATCATCTATTCTACGTTCCATGCCTTTTTCTACCCTTATACAATTCATAAATCACAGAATCACACATATAGTTAGGGTACTTACCTGGTGGACCACGGGCCGGAGACTTGGGTGCCATGCCAGAAAACCTGCTTATTTTTCAAAGATAATCATTTGGCTCGCTTTGAAAACGTTTTGGGCCTTAGCCCACAGGCCGAGAGTTTAAAACTGGGCTCTGATACCAAACTGAAACACCCCACACCCGGCCCATGAGCCTGAACCGGATCTGGTTTGTTCCTTAAGTAAACTGGTTTTCAAATCCTTTGTTACTTAGAGAAAACTTGTAAGATTTTCAAGAAGTGTCGTTTTGGGTTGGGCTTAGATTGGAAGCCCATTTAGTTAATTTTGAAAATCCAAGTTAATTAAGGTGACAAAATAATTTTGGGGTTTATTCTTAAAGAAAAGCTTTTACTTGAATTTTAATCAAAATAGTTCATGACATAATAAATAAAAGTAAAACAAAAATAAATAAAATCCACTGGGCCTTATGGCCTTATTACATCAAATAAAATCCAATAATAAAGTTAAATGTTCTAAAAAGAAATAAAGTTCGAAATAAATAGAATCTTCAAATTGATGCATGGCCACCTCAAGGTCTACCGTCTCGGTCCGTCACTGTTCATCACTTGAAAATGGTTCCCACAACGGGGTGAGTCAACAGACTCAATGTGCACACAGTACTAATATTCAATAAATCAGGCATACAAGTTCAAATCAATTCATATTCATATACAATACATGATGATGCAACCCAGACCCAATCCTAATGGTCCATCCGCTACACACCACCCGTACCTGCCAGTCACACCGTGGGGACTACTAAGTCAACCCTCCATCCGCTACACACCATCGAAGGCAGTCGCTGCAGTCGACGTGCTCATCGCCCATATACGTTGTGTCATTAGACACTATATTCAAATAATGTAACCGAAGTTACCAAATTCAAATAATGTGACCGTAGTCACCATATTCAAATAATGTGACCGTAGTCACCATATTTCGTTGGTGAGACCGAAGTCAACACCTTCGTTGGTGAGACCGAAGTCAACACCTACTCTTCCCCTTTCACAAATATCCCATATGCCCCAAATATTTATACATATCTTATTTCTCATTCATATTACATATTCATATATATATATATATATATATCATATTCGTAATCCTATCGGAAGTAGGAAACGTACCTGGGTACTTTTTACCACATTTGTGGTACTTAGCCACATTCACATTCTTATACATATTCATATATTAAAATAATAGCCATATGAAATATCGAAGGTTAGTAAGGGTACACACCTGATTCGCTTATTGGATTCCTTGAAATCCCGAGGAGCGATCTTCCGATCTAGATCTTTAACTCCTATATTCGGCCATAGCATATTAATAATCTATTTGGCTTAAAGAAAACCAAATCCTAGTAGGATTTGTGTTACTAATACTCACCTTGTTTGCCGATTTGGATGATTGTAAATCAAATCCCAAAATTGCTAGTATCCCTTTTCCTTGGAATCGGCTAACACTAATTCATGTAACCATGTGAGTTTTCGGCTTTTGAAATAATGAAAAATAATTCCAAATACCAAAATTAAGCCTTGGCCGAATATCACTTACTATACAAATTCCAAATCTGAAGAGGATTCCTTGCCCTATATGTCTGTCGAAATCTTCATGTTAGATCTAATCTAACATATACATCATAACCTTTAATCAAATAAATTTATCTTACCTTAGATCCTTGATCCTTGTATTCGACAGTTGAAGAAACCCTTTTGATGTTGTAGTTGATTGCTCCTTTACTTAGAATCAACAAAGATTCGGCTTTGATAGTAGAAACAGAGAAGAAAATAGAAGAAGAAAAGATGGATTTTTCTTAAAGAAAAATTCGGCAGAGAGGGGGAGAGAGCTAGGAAAATTCGGCAGAGAGGAAGAGGGAGCAAAAGTGAATGAGTAGCCCTCCTGCCCTCCTTTTATAGCCAAAGTTATCAGCCTAGGAGTCCCTTACTTGGCCACCACTCCTCTTTTTGATAATATTATCTCTTTTATTTAAAAGATAAAAGCCTTTAATCCATCCATTATCTCCTCAATTATCTCCTTAGAAAATAATCCTTTATTTATCTCTTATTATTCACATATTTATGTGAATAAAACTCCTTTATTTATCTCTTATTATTCACATATTTATGTGAATAAAACTCCTTTATTTATCTCTTATTATTCACATATTTATGTGAATAAAACTCCTTTATTTATCTCTTATTATTCACATATTTATGTGAATAAAACTCCTTTATTTATCTCTTATTATTCACATATTTATGTGAATAAAACTCCTTTATTTATCTCTTACATATCCAAGTTTCCTAAAATGTTCAAGTTTCCATTTTTGGATCATTTCCAAAAATGTTTAGGTTTCCAAAAATGTCTAAGTTTCCAAAAATGTCCATTTCCATTTCCATTTCCATTTTCATTTCCATTTTCCTTTCCATTTTCATGCATTTCTAGATTTCCAAAAGTATCAAAAATTTATTCATAGTACTTGAAACTTGTCATTTCATACAATTAAACTGGAAATGCATAGGCCCTATTCAGGATGTTACATTAGCAGAATGGCAGGAAGCTTGGGGGATTCTCTCCAGGTCTCGGGTTCGAGACCTGGGGGCTACAATTGGGGTTTCCTTTTATTTTGTGCTGGCGTGGAAGCTAGTGGCCTGCATGGGGCATGCACGCATGGAGCAATATGGGTGTTGCTTCTTTCTTTTTTTTTTATTTTGTTTGTATTGGAAGTATGGGGAGTGTTATTTTTATTGGAGGATGGGTTAGTTTTTATTTTATTATTGATGGAAGATGGGATAATAGTTATTATTATTATTATTATTATTATTATTATTATTATTATTATTATTATTATTATTATTATTAGTTTTATTATTATATTAGTTTATGAAGGATGGGTCTTGGCGTGGGGAGAGGAGCATGGGCAGCCTTGGGGTTGCAAAAGCATGGCTGAAATGCATTGTTTTGTTTTCCTTCCCCTCCAATTTGTGTTTGGCCGAATGTGGTCTTCCTAGGAGCCTTCATTCTCGGTTTTGAATTAGCTAGGAAGGTGGCATTTGCTTTGTTTTGTTTTTCTTCTTCTTCCTTTTTGTCTTGGCCGAATTTATCACCTTTGTTATTCAAAATTTCTTTCTTCATTTTATGTTGGCCGAAAGTCTTTAGCTTGTTTTGTTTCCCTTCCAAATTTCTTCTTGGCTGAAAAGAGAGAGGGCAAGGCTTGAGCTTCAGGTTTGGAAGGAGCTAGGGAGTTTTCGGCTAGCTAATGTGCTTGCATGGTTTCTTTCATTATTGTTAGCCGAATATTCTAGGCACTATTGGCGAATCTTCATTGAACTTTTTCGAACATCCTTGTAAAGCCGAACCTTGATCACCTTGAATCTATTTCTCTTCTGTGGCCGAACCTAGGAGGGTGATTTCGGGAAGGAAGCATTAAAGGAGCCTATTGGTTTCGGCTATTCAAGGGATATTGGTAACTACAAAAGCAAGCAAATCTTTTGGGACTTGGAAAAGCTAGGTAAGCGTTATGTACATTTCAATCAAGGGCCACGTTCTTAGAAGTATGCTTGAGTCGATTCTAATGGTTGGACTATAGGGATTTCAACTACGCAAGGATCAGGTGACTAATTCGGGATTTCGGTAAGTAAGGTAAGTGATTCATGGTTTTCGGCCATAGGCCATATTTAGTATTAACGTTAGCCAATCCTAACTATGATGTTCTATGGCCATATCGACAAGAATAAAGAAAGCTCTCGGGTTTTTGAACATCAAAGGTAAGTGGTTGTTGACTTTCGGCCTTAGGCCATTTTTGGTGACTAGGTGGCTAACCGTTTCTGTCCACGATGGATTAGGGGCTAGTTGAGCAAGGCATAAGGGCAAGTTCGGGATTTTAGTTGTGTTAGATTTGATAGATCAGGATCTCGCTATAATCAGGTGCGTAGTTATCGCACTGTTCTCTTGCTTGTTATATGTGTTATATGTAAATGTATATGTTGTGCATGTTAGCGAAATAAGGGCTAAGATTGTGGATACCCGTGGTGGGTGATTGAATACTCAGGTCAGTGATTTTCGATGTTAAATGATTATCGATGAATGTATAAAAATGTGATGGCATGTGATGTATATTTGTTTCGAGTAATATGTTGCCATGGTACATATATATATGCATGGGACTTGGGATGTGACTATTGGAGGAAGAGGTGTACGCTATGTGCGTGGTCTAATGCTAGCCTCGTGCTACATTAGCGCTTGATGTTAGCTATGTGCTTCATCAAGGGAGGTGTTGGCTAGGTGCCCATCTCGGCGATTGATAGTTGTGTGCATCACCGTGGTCTGATTGACCTATGGGATACCTATGGGATCCCTATGGGATCAGTGGCTTGGCCACGGCCTTGAGCAGTAAGTCTGCCAAGGTAAGATATGTGGATCACTATGTGATCGGTGGCTTAGCCACGGCCTTGAGCAGGGAGTCTGCTAAGGTAGGAGTAACGGATGGACTTAGGATGGGTTGGGCTTCATTTTGCATATTCATGTGCATGGATTGTGTGGATATGGGCCAAGCCCATATGTGGGGACATGTGTACTAACTATGCACTGAGTCCGTGTGACTCACCCAATTTTTATTAAACTTTTCAGGTGATCGTGATTTCGGACCGGGTTGGAGTGGATACAAAGGTGGCCATGCAAAAGCGAATTTTCATGCAAAAAGGATATTTTGTTTAATTAATTAAGTGTTTATAATTCCAACATTTTGATTAAGTGTTTATTGTAGTAAGGCCCATTAAAGTACTTAAGTATTTTATTAAGTATCTTTATTACTATGTTCTATTATGGATGGACAATTTAAATGTTGATTGCAAATGGCTTTATTTTCTTAAGCATGTATAATAAAGTTTTGAACCCTGGATTTTTGTAACAACTTAATTTATTTCGAAATTTTAAATACTCAAGGTTTTCTTTCCTAAAAACAATTTTTTTACGGTTTTTACTCGTAAGTAAGAATATTTTTCGAACGTGTTCCGCAGTGGCATTTCAAATTCGGTCGTAGTGAATAGGCCAGGTTTGGGGCGTCACAATTTGGTATCAGAGCCCGATTCAAAACTCGACTTTGAGGTTTTGAGCCCGAAAACAGTTTTCAAAAATGGGCTTTTCAAAATATGGACTTTTATTTCAGGTTTATTCTGGCATGGCATTCCAAATTCAGTCGTAGTGAATAGGCCGGGTTTGGGGCGTCACAGGGTTGCAGTTTATAAGATTATAAGAACTCAAGCGTTTGATAAAAATGATTTAAATTAATCCCAAAGCTTTAATGTACAAAAGAAAACATGTGCAAAACTGTCAAATATTCCATCGACAGTAAACAAAAATGGATTTGCTTTCACATATGAACTGCAAATTCCTTTATCAAAACAGTGCTTTGAGTCTCAAAATTATAATGTAGAATTGGTTAGCTGGTATTTTCAAGCATCGTAATATATCTATTTTTGTTATGATTCACAGCAACTGACAGAAAGGTTCCTTCATTTGTTGAGTAAATTAAAATTATTGAAGGTGTTCAAGGTCAAATATTAACTTAAATTGAAACACCCCAAACCTGGCCCACGAGCCTCGACCAGATCTGGTATGTTCCTTGCGTAAAATGGTTTAAAAACTAGATTGATACTTTGGAAAAACTTTGGGTGGCTTTGAGAAAAAATTGTTTGGGTTGGGTTCGAATTGAAAAGTCCAAGTTTTATTAGATCTTTAATTTTGTACTTGAGAATCATAAATTAAAAGTATTGTCGTATTTGTGATAAGTTATCAAAATATTTAGAATTTATTTATTTTTGAAATCATTACTTAAATATTGAATTGTTAAACATTTTATCATACTGAAATAAATTATCATGCATGCATAAAATAGTTCAATACTACTGGCCTTATTACATCAAAACAAACCCAAAATAAACCTAATGTACTTAAGTAAAATAAAATATCCAATTAAAACGAATTCCTTGCTGAGCATGACCACCACTAAGCTCCTGCCGACCCGGCCCATCACTGATCGTCACCTGAAAAATGTTCCCACAATGGGGTGAGTCAAACAGATTCAATGTATACATCCAACACTAAGTCCAACAGATTCAGGCATATATATCATATCATACATACACATATAACATTTAAATAAAATGATGCAATCCCACACCCAATCCTAGATGCCATCCGCTACACATCACCCGTACCATCCTGCACACCGTGGGGACTACTAAGTCAACCCTCCATCCGCTACACACCATCGAAGGCATCGCTGCAGTCGACGTGCTCATCGCCCTTATAATTTTCGTGGCATAGCCACCAGATAATATTTTGTGTCCTGAGACACCACATTCAGATAATGTGACCGAAGTCACCATATTCAGATATCGTGACATAAGTCACCACATTCACTTCCCCTTTCATAATCACCCAAATGCCCATGTCATACAAATCATGCATTATCATGCCATGTTCTCTATTCACATTCTTATAGGTTCATATATGTGCCATAACAGATCATGTTATAATCCTAGTAGGAATAGGAAAACATACCTGAGTAATTTGTACCCTTACATGGTACCTTAGCCATATTCTCACACTTTCACATTTTTAATAACACATGCATTAAATTAAAGCCGTAGTCTATTAGGATTTAGTGTGGGGTACACACCTGGTATACTTAGCGAATTTACTCCAAATCCCGGAGACTCGATCTAGCGTCCTAAATCCTTAGATTTCAAGTTCCTACATTCGGCCAACATGTAATATTTTAGCTAAAGGCCATTCGGCCAATTAATCAAATCCCGAAACTTACCTTGTTGCCGATTGGGTTATCAAACAAATCCCGAAAACGTTGTGTTGGTTATTCTTGTAATCGGCCTATACTAGATCACTTGTTTTGGTCAGTTTTCGGCTTTTAAACCTTTAAGAAATAAGTCTAAGTTACCAACTAGGCCTTTGGCCGAATATTCATAAGTGCTTACCTTTTGATTTGAAATCCTGAAATCCTTGTATACCTCTGTCGACTGCCCTTAAATGTCCATAGTTAGATTCGGCTAGCATCATAATCAATATGACCAAACATAACCCCTCATTACCTTGCGATTCCAATTTCCACAATTGATCCTTGCTTCTTTAATGATGTCGAAATCCTATGGCCACATGTTAGATTTATTCCAACATTAAAACACAAAAGAATGGCCTATGGCCGAATCTTATATTGACTTACCTTAGATCTTAGAAGTCCCGAAAGATTCCTCCCTTATAGTCGACAATAGGCCAAATCCCGAAAGAATCCTTCATAGTTTCGGAAACCAACAATATTATTGGGATTAGTTCTAGATTTCGACAAGTCTAAAGAAAAGAATAGAAATCAAACTTAATCTTACCCCCTACTGAAGAAATCGACAGCTCCTATATCTGACAACACAAAGATTCGGCCTTGAGACTTGGAGAATAGTCGGCTATGGTCACTTGTGTGTTCGCTTCAACAAGATTGAAAAGGGAGGGATGTGAGCTTAGGGAGAATCGGCTAAGATGAGTTTTGAGAGGGAGATATTCGGCCCTTGAAGAAAAAGAAGAAGAAGCGGAGAAAGCAAATAGAACTCCTAAGAATTTTCCACACAAGTGAATAAAGATGAGAAGAGAGAAATTTCGGCACATAAACTCCCTTAGCAAACCGATTGCCTTACTACTCCCCCTCCTAAATTCAGCTAGCATTGAAACATTAGCTACACCTTGCTTTTCTCCTATTTTTCCTCTCCTTTATCCATTCATAAATAGTTAAAATAATCCTTTACTTATCTACCACCTTAGCCGAACTTTCAAAAGAAATTAGCCTTATCTTATGCTCATCCTTAGTGCCTTGTTGCCGTCCAACTCTCTTGCTCATTGTAGCAAAATAAAAATTCACTTATTGCTTCCCCCCATTGCTCGAACCTAGGCCCATTGCACATGCTTGTGGCATCATTAGCAGAGGCCCTAAGTGGCGCCTTGTAGCCACTTTACCAAGCTCACTTCCATGTCGAAACTCCCCTATTTATTTTCTTAAGGCCCTATCAGCTTAACTCCCTCTTTTTAAAATTAAAATCTAATAATTTCTAAGCTATTTTCCTATTTTCTAAGGTTCACAAAATTCATAAAACATACTTATAATACACATTCACAACATACGAAAGCATGCTTTCACATTCAATTTAGCAATAATGCATAAGCCATATTTCGGGATATTACATAAATGTTACAATAATTAATGCAAAAGGAAGACTATAAGTGATTGTTGCATATCATACCATAGATAGAAAGGAATAAAACAGTGGGACAACCAACAAAATCAAGGCTTGATTCATTTGTCAAATCCTTGCTATCTCAGCTCAGCCATCAAGATGTAATGTAGTAGTTATACTTCTGAGTTTGGTTTCTCAAGAATTAAATTTATTATCAAAATTCAACGTTTCCAATAATTCACCTTGCTTGTTTGTTTTTCTTTTTACATATATAGATATTACATGCATGGATAGTTGGGCTGAGACTGGACGATTGTGCTTTGCAAGCAGCTGGTTTACGATCACCTTTATAAGCTTGACACACATATTTCACAAAATTTTCAAAGTCCTGCAACCATGAAATAAATATTGAAGTTACTTGTCACAAAATGCTACTTCACAATCACACACCAAGAGAGAAATAAACAAACTCACTTATTCGAGTGGCTGATTATTCACCACCACCCATGGCACATATTCTTGAGGTGGCTTCAGATGTGCAGTCACGTTAGCATATTGCAGCAGAAACTGCATTTTATTAATTTGGAAATTCAATGTTAATTAAATGCTAGGACATGCAGCCAACCTTATATCCAAATCCAGTAGTATAGCATTAATTTGTTGATTATCTCCTTGTAAGAACCCATTTATGTCCGGGCCCATATTAACCAAAAAAACAATTAAAACCAAATGAAAAACCCAAATAAATTAAAAATCCATTAGTCCATAGTCCATTTACAATGGCTCAATAGGCCCAATCAAACAACTAACCTTTAGCCCACTTACGACCTAAACAAACTACCTAAACCCACTTGTATTAATAGTCCCATGATTGAGCCCAATAAACCCAACTCTGAAACCAGCCCAAATGGCCCAACAGCCTAAACCAAGCAACAAACCCTAGCCTCCAGCGCCGCTTCAGTACAACAAAAAAAAATAGAGGGCCGAGATTTTTTTTTATTTTTTATTTTTTGAAATTCAGTTATAAAAACCGAAGCACAAATATTTGTTTTCCTTCTTTACGATTTGCGAATACACGCACGATTAATTGAAAGAACAGAAAACATTTTTGAAGAGGTGATTTCTTATTTTTGATTTGATTCTTTTGGTTATTGTTTGAAATACGAAGAAAAGAAAGGAGGAAAAAAAAAAGGCTTACCAGTTTGGTCACGGCGTCGGAGTCCTCCTCCGTCGTCAGAACCGAGCTGAAACGCGATCGAAAGCCACTTTTTCCTCTCCTTTTGATCTTGCGGGTTTAGACCAGGGCATAGGGCCTCCTATTTTTGTGCGTGGTCGGTCATCTGAATCGGTGGTGATACGGCGGCAGCGAAAAAACCATGAAGGGTTTGATAAGGCCCAAACCCTAGCAGAGAAAATAACACCCCCCATTTTCCCTTTTTTTAAAACAAAACGGCAAAAATGAAGGATAAAGAAAATTTTGGCCTTTATAAGTGATGTAAAATGACGTCGTTTTGGGCCTGTTTCGTAGGCATCAAAACGGCTCCGTTTTGGTCGACCCGTGTGACCCGACCCACCTCCCTTCAAGATCCGCGCCTTTTTGCGATAAAAGGGATATTTGCGCATGAGGTCCCTCCGCTTTTAAGGATTGTTTAGATTCGGTCCTATTTCTTTGTTCTTCTTTTTTAAAATTTTATCCTATATTTGTACATTGTTCCATTTTGGTCCATATTGAAACGCAGCACATAAAGGCCAGGGTTATTTTCCCATTTCTGTCCTTTATATTTTTCGTACATTATAATTTGGTCCCTGCTCGCCCTTTCTTTTTTAAATTTATTGCATTTTTAATCCTAATTTTTTTATATGCATTCTCGATTCTTTTTTCATAATTTCATTTATTTAAAATTTATTCTTTTAATTTTATTTTTATTCCAATTGGGGCCTTTTTTATCTATGTATTTTATTTTTATTATTCTCAATTAATTTGTTATTCAATTTTAAATGGTTTTAACATATTTTTAAAATATTACTAATTGTCCAGTTTTTTTTATTTTTCTCGAATATCTTTTAAACTTATTTTAATATAACTTGTTTATTTTAAAATTCTCTTTTATGTATATATATTTTGATTTAAGATTTATATAATATGTTTAAATACTTTTATACCTCATTATTATTCAAATTAAGCTATTTCTTGATATAGGCATATTATTCATATTTTTTACTTTATGAATCTTATTCATTTTGATGGATATTTTATCTAGTATATTATGTAGATTTTCGTTTATAATGCTTATTTTAAATTTCATTTGTGTACTATTAGCTAATATATTTTAATTTTTGGTTTAAGTATGTTATTTTATATACTACTTATTTTAATTTTCTTTTTATATAATATTTGTTTTAAAATTCTTTAATATCTTACCATTTGATATATTGTTTAGTTTATTAAAATCTATCATATATCACTTGTTTTAAAATTCATATACATATAATTTGTTGTTTGCATAACATAATATGTTGCTATTGCATAAACTTTAAACTGCTCTCTTGTGTTTTCATTATGGCCATGTATTTTTATTTTGTGATTGCGATTATATTTTTGCTTCATTATTGTATTGTGATTAAGATTTCCTATTTATTTGTGAAAATCGTTCATTTTTATCCAGACAAACCAATAAAATGCATTTTGAGTCAATTTTAAAATTGCGTATTTCAAAGGAAGGCAATATTTGTGTGTTTGGAAATTCGAGAAATCGCGCCCTATCGTACTGGGTTTCAGTTTTCTGTTTGACCAAATAACCAAATATCCTTTTAATCGCATATTTTGAAAATCAAAGATGATCTTGGTGTCGAGGTATAAACCTGCTATATCCTAATGTGCTGGATGTGATGTTTTTATTCCTTTGGAACGAGTGAATCTTGAGATTCAATGCAAAATTAATTAACATTCTTTAAAAAGTATCGCATCTTAAACATTTTCAAGTTCTCAACACAAAGATACAAATTAATCAATTTGGTACCAATTTTGAGCGTTGCGAGGGTGTTAATCCTTCCTCGCACATAACCGACTTCCGAACTCGTTTTCTTAGATTTCGTAGACCAAATTTATTGTTTTAATAAATTTAAAATGTTTATTTAAATAATCTATCTCAAGGTGACCCGATCATGCCTTGAATAAAGGATCGGTGGCGACCCTATTCTCATTTTAAAAAGTCGATCCCCGCTTTTCAAAGCATTAAAAAATGGTTTCGACAGCTTGGCGACTCCGCTGGGGACTGGTTGAGAGTCGGGCCATAAATTGATTAATTTTTGTCCTTTTGATTGAAAATTTGGAAAATTGTTTTGAAAAATCGTGTTTCTTTTAATGCATTTTGGTGCTATGATTGCAATAATATCGAGTCTCATAAAATACTTGCTTTTACATTGCATGACCATTGTGGTCGCACCTTTAAGTGGGAGTGAGGAACTATGCCTTCGTGAGGTCTTCCCCTCCACATGGGCTAGTGGACTACTTACGGAATACATCTGTACCTATGTGCTTCGTGAGATTTTCATCTTTGCATGGCCATAGGGAAATGTATTTCCCTGAACTGAACTCGATCCATATGAGCCTATAATGGTTGAGGATTGAGGAATCTGCTGGTTCAGGTACCTTTTTTTTAGAACTAAACCACATATAGTGAACCCTAGGAGCCCACTTTAGGTAGAACTATGTTGAACCCTAGCAGCCTCCTAGATAAGTGTTTGATTTTTACCATCTATACATGATACTAACATGTTTACTTTTGTTTATGACTACATTACATTTCATCATCATAGAAATAAAGTGTTGATTAATATTCGATTGCTAAATAGAAGAGTTTGTCATAAGGAAACGAACTTCTTGATAAAGTGGATTATAACACGGTCATCTGGACATGTAATCACGTGTCAGATTCTTAAAATTTATATAGAGAATGATCGAACCTGGAAACTAACTATGACAACGATTTGAGGTAAGTGAACCTATCGAACAGTAGTATAGTTTAGGCAAGACCAGAATGTCGAATCCCAGAGGAACAAAAAGTACTAATACTAACTCTCTTTTTATTATCTAGCCTAAGAATTAAGGGAATTGTTTATCTAAATTAACTAATCTAATAAACTAAAGATGCAAAGAAAAAGAAGAATGAAATTGAGAAAATAACTTTAGGAAAAACCAATTGATTAAGACGACACAAGAAAGAATTCACCTAGACTTCACTTGTTATCTAACTCCGAACCAGACGATTTATTCACTTGACTTGATCCGTAAGACTCCCTAACGTATATTAGTCCCTCTCTTGAGGCGATTAACGTCTAACCTAGGTTGATTAATTAAAATCTCTTTCCAATTAAAACCCTTAGAATTGCATTAACTTGATCTATGGACTCCCATATTAGGTTTCACCCTAATCCGACAAAATCTCGTCACCCTATCTCTAGGCGTGCGATCAACTCTGCTTAATTATGCTAGATCTACTCTTAGGCAGGGACTTTTTGTCCTCCACCTAAGCACATCACACTTGAATTAATATCCCAGTAATATCAACACAAGAATTAATAACACATAATTAAGAACAAGTCAAATATTTATCATATAGTTCAACAAACAATAACAAGATTTATCTTAGGTTTCATCCCTCTCAAGTATCTGAGGGTTTAGTTCATAATAATAATAACAGAATACATCTAAAAAGAAAAGATAAAACAAAACATAAGAAATCCCTAAAACACACTGAAGGAATTGAAAGAGAGATCCCCCGTCTTGAGTATAATTCCGGCTTCTTAAGATAAATCAACTGGCTATCTTCTAGTAAATCTCCATAAATATGCCCTCTTTGGTCTAGCTAGACGCCCCCTGGCTAAAGCCTTGGGTCCCCCCGACAGAGGGTTTCTGTTATTATTATTTTCATTATTTGTATTATTTTTTATTACCATTATATTAATATAATACTGCTGTTGTTATTATTATTATTCTTTTTATTTATTTACATATTACTTCACTCATTTTATTTTTATCATTATTCTCATTATTATTATTATTTATTTCACGTATTATTCATTAGTTTCCTCATTTCCTATTATTATTTTTTCTTATATATTAAATGTTTTTATCTCGCTTATTATCTTCCTTCTTATTTTTTAGCTTATTCATTCTATTTATTTACTTCATTTTTGCTCTCTATGTTGTCACTCGCACTAATGCATTTCTTACTATTTTGCTACACGCATTCATTTTTTACATTTTATTACAAACTTGTGTTATATTAACTTTTACCCGATACAAAATTGATTTCTTTCATAAAGGCAATATTCCGTATTTAGAAGTTCGGGAAAATCGTGCCCTAACTTACTGGGTTTCGATTTTTCTCGTCTAATCTAATAACTGAATATCCTTTTTAAAACAGATACATAATTTTTAAATAAAAAGCTTACTCTCAAGAATTTGAGACGTCGTGTCCTAACGCATTGGATGTGATGTTTTCTAAGGTAAGATTTTCTAAATAAAGGCAATGTCTCGTATTCGAAATTTTGAGAAATCGAGCCCTAACTTTCTGAGTTCCGGTTTCTCATCTGACAAATAACGGAATATATATCCTCCTCAAACTTAAATCCAAATTTTAAAGTTAAGAGACAAGCTCAGTTTCAGGAGGCCAAAATATCGTGCCCTAACTTACTGAGTATGACATTTTATCTCTTCGAAATGAGAGGGTCTTATCATCCATTTTGATTTGTTAAATTTTAAAAAAAAATAAAAGAGGATCATATTTTCAAATCTTTTCAAATTTTCAACATTAAGATATTAATTAATCAGTTTGGTACCAATTTTGGGCATGACGAAAGTGCTAACCCTTCCTCGCACGTAACCAACTCCCGAGCCCGTTTTCTCAAATTTCATAGACCAAAAACACTGTTTTAGCAAACCAGAACGTTTTATTAAAACAAAGGTGATCCGATCACACCAAATAAAGATCGGTGGCGACTCCTATTTTATTTTCATTTTCAAAACCAAAGTCGATTCCCCGTTTTCAAAAAAATGGTTACGACAAGAATAATATACGAAATAATACTAAGTTAACTAATTTAATAATAGAATGATGATAATAACAATGTTAATAGTAAAATAAAGAATAATGACAACAATACATTCATGATAATAATAATAGTAATAGAAGGAATAATAATAATAATAATAATAGTAATTGTAACATCTTAAATTGGGGGGGTAGTTCATAATTTCATAATTATTTCATTTCACTTGCTTAAAGAAATAAGGCTTTAAATAAATTTTTCGGTACGAATCATGCCTCAAAGGAGCTGCTGGTAGGATGGTTGAGGCGCTTGAGTGCTTTGAATAGGTGCTGCACGTCTGGGGTTCGAGTCGAGGGCGTGGCATAAGTTTTATTTTGTTGAAAGGGGCAATAACGCCGAGAAAGGCTTTAAAAGAATATTCCAATGCATTTATTTCCAGGAAATGAACACTGGCCGAGCGGCTTGGGCGCTTGCAGCAAGGCGCAGACTCCAAATGGTCGCGTGTTCGAGTCGCGATTGGAGTACAGGGGTATTTTATTTTTGGCCTTTGGAGATTAAGGCAAAGGACGCTAACAAATGAAGGTTTAAAGGAAAAATGCGACGCGATATTGACATGGAAGTCCAGGTGGGAGAGGTGGTTAGGGCGCTAAGGGTGCTCGTGAGGTCACGCGTTCGAATCCTTGGGATAGCATAAGCAGGTTTTATTTGTTTTTGTCTTAGTGACGTGGCAATGGAGTTGCTGAAGGAGTGTTTAAATAAAGTTGTGTTGCGCCTATGCCATGAAAGGAGCGCTGGCCGAGTGGCTGGAGTGTGGGGGTTTCTCCCTCACGACTTGGGTTCGAAACCCCTGGGCAGCAGTCAGGCATTTTGTTTTTGACCCCTGGCATTAAATGCGCACGGGAGCCCAGAGATGGAAGATTAAAAAAGAATTTCCGACACATTATAACTGAAGAGGCGTTGTAGCCGAGTGGTCAGAGGCTTGGGCAGACTTCCCCAGGTCTCGGGTTCGAGACCTGGCAGCTGCATAAGGGGGAAATTCGAATTTTTGCTTCGGCCGACATATTTTGAGCGCCAGCATGCACATGCACGTGGGGGGGACCAAGCTTGATGGCTGCATCATGTTCAATTTATTATTATTATTATTTTATCCATTTTACTAATTATTTCTATGGTGTTTCATTATTTTAATGCATGGGAGATTGGTCTTATGCGTGGGGAATGAAGCATGCAATTGCTTGATGGGTTACTACTATTATTTTACTTATTTATTGAAGTATGGGTTATATTTTTATTTTGTTTGTACATAGGGTGTTGGGTTAGAATATGGGCATCATTAAACAATGCTTTGTTGCCTCATGGGGGATGATTAGAATATGAGGATTTTCACCCCATGTGGCCGGCCTTGAATTGACAAAAGAGGTGTATGGCCGATTGAAGCATGGCCTAAGCTTATGATATTCTTTTTGGTATGTTTCTCCTTCTTTTATTTATTTTTATTTATTTTATTTTTGCCAACCTTTCAAACTCTCCACGGCCGAATGCAATAGGGACCCTTCATAGACCAAGTAAGTGTTAGCAAGCAAGGCCGAAAACTCCTTGTGTCTCCTGCTTCAAAATTTTGCTGACCGAATGAGGATTTTAGAGGCCTAGAATTCTCGGTCTTGAAGGTGTTTTAAGGGATGGTTTTGGCTAACATATTCTTCTTTGGTTCTTCCTTGGTTGTACAAGCCAAAATCCATTTTTCTCCTCCTCCTTGCTACCTTATAACTTTCCTTTGAAGCACGCGAAGCCCCTTGTGCCGAAAGTGATATTTTGGTTGGTATTTTACTCCCACTTTTGCTTGGCCGAATCCATCCTAGTCTACGCGTACCAGGTCCCTTAAATCTCTTTTCTTCTTTTGGGCTACGTGGTCGAATCTTTCCTTTTTAAAAAAAAAAAAGGTATTTTGAAGGTTGGTAAGTACTCCCCCCTCTGACTTCGGTTCCTTACCTCTCTTTTGATATGCCGAAAGCATGAATTAAAGCACTTCTAAGGTTGGCCGATTTTTGCATAGGGTCTTTGTTTTAGCGTACGTGCGTGTAGCCGCCACCAAGGAGTACTTGGGATTTTGATTCTTCAGAGAGTCTCAACGAGTCAAACAATGACTCGGGATTTTGGTAAGCTTAGGAATAGTTGAGCATTTTCGGCCAAAGGCCATTCTTGATATTTTGAGTGATAACCGAATCATGTACTATGATTTTAGGAGGGGACTAATCGGCTATGAAACCAGAAGTTTTCGAGATTTCAAGCCCCGTTAGTTCGTATTAATAAAGGTTCAGCCTAAGGCCCTATTTTATTACACTATGACCTATCCTTTGGACTTGTTGGTTAATCAAACGGGACCCCCTCCTTAATAATAATCTATGATGGCCGAATAATAGGGGCTCTACGAGGACAAGTTCGGGACTTTTTAAATATCACGTAGATCCGGGATTTCTTGTAGACCTTCGATAAATTAGGTGTGTAAGCTCTTACACACTTTATTAGTATAATCTGTTAATTGATAATATTGATAACCTCTCATGTGGAATTTTGTCTAGTAGACATAAGCTTGGTTTCGGGTAAGTTTCCCTATTACTCGATTTATGATATATGTTGTATATGCCATCATATGCTGTAAAATGCTATGCTATATACGATTGCATGATATATGGAATCATGATATTTGTAATATGAGCATGATGGTGGTGGGATTGATGAGAGGGAGTAATATTCGTGTCGACGGACACCAGTGTTTTGGTAACACATTGTGGCTACGGTCACCAGAGGTTTGGTACCTCCAGAGGTTTGGCACCTCATAGCGTCTCGTCCCTGTGGCTTAGTACCACCGTGGGTTGGCCCCACATTTGAGATACGGGATCGACGCCAGTGATTTGGTATCACACGATGGGTTGGCCCCATCATTTGATTGTGACTTCGGGTCACCAGTGGTTTGGCACCACCAGTGGTTTGGCACCACACGTATTGACGGATATTGTGACTTCGGGTCACCAGTGGTTTGGCACCACCAGTGGTTTGGTACCACACGGGGTAGAAAAGGAGCATGGATGGTTAGGTGGGGTTGCATAATTGCATGTCATACCAATATCTTGTGTATGAGTGTTATTTCCCGGGTTGGGGATTTATACACTGAGTCTTGGTGACTCACCCCTTCCCATATCATCTTGCAGGTGAGTAGAGCACGGATGCGGAGCCGAGGAGAGCTCGAGGCGGCCATGTTGGTTTTGTGGACTTGAAATTTTACTTTGCCCCGTTTTAAGTTTAATTATTCACTACAATTCGATTGGGTTGTAATATGGCCGCTTATTATTTTGGATGGTTAGGTAGTTGTTTTTACTTTACTTTATAACTGATGAACTTACGAACGGTTATGCAAATCGGTTAAAAGTAACGTTTTCAAAAATAAGTACTTGTACGCGTTTTCAAAAAAAAAATGCTACCATCGGGTAACACAATTTTCTAAGTTATCGATCACTTTATTGTTCTAAAATTTAGGGGTCAAATGGTTTTAAAGGGAGAAAGGAATTTCAACTCAATCGGATTTACCAAATCAACCCACTTGAGATTTAACGAACACCGTTTTATACCCTTAACAAAATTTTAAATTTCTACTATTAATCCAGACCTTTCAAACTTCTTTATCCCGTGACATACCAGATCCGGTCATGGCTTGTGGGCCGGGTTTGGGGTGTTACAATTTTGGTATCAGAGCCCGGTTCAAAAACTCGGCTGTGAGGGCCTAAGACCTAAAAATGTTTTTGCTAGATAGGCTTTTGAAAACCCCGTTGAAAATGATTTTGGTTGAACAACATGGCGTCGAGTCTCCGGCACCGATCCGCTCTTGTAAGTATTTTTAATCTATGTATGAATGGTTATCTGTAAATAGGTAGAAAATGGGACGTAGATAGTATGAAAGGTATATGAACTCTAGGACTAGTTTACCCCAAACAATCGCATAAGATTCTAATTGCCTAATTAAACAAACCCATGACTAAGTCGCCGAGTTAAGGTGTGGTAACCCTTGTACGCATGTCTAGGATTGGATCCGGAAGAGCTTGGTATTTAAGTGGTCTTAGCGACTCACCTCCTCTTCGCGGGAATCCTACCTGGTGCGTAGCTTCGGTTCGCCCTAACCGTGAGGACTTGTTCATGGGCTAAACCTCTATTATTAAAACCCGAAAGGGAATTAGCCGCATTTTTATAAAGACTCTAATTTTTAAAGACTTCCCTCAAACTTATGAGAATTATACTACAAAATTCCTCTGATTAATAGACATTTTAAAATACCCTTAGGGGTAAATTACAAAAATGCCCCTAGTTTTAAAAATTCTACCAAACTACCCCAAAATTTCTTTTTAAACAAAATTTTCCTTATTTTACAAGCATACCTAAAATCCCTAATTTGCAAATGACAAAATGTTGTGCTTTTGGAAAATTACAAAATTGCCCCTAAATTGCAAATTACCTTGATTTTCAAAGTTTTCGCAACACTACCAATTTGGGAAGACAATTTTTTTCAAAAGGAACCCCCAAGTATGGCAAATTTTTTTTTAATTTCCTTTGATTTGTCAAACTTACATTGTTTTATTACCAAAATACCCCTGTAGGGTAAAGGACGAAAATACCCCCGGGTTAAGAAATGGGTCAAAAAGAGTGATGGAATAGGTGAATGTGTATCTTCGAATTACGATAGAAGACTTGAAACTTGTTTGATCGAAAGAACAACTTCTTAACTTCGCCAATAAGATTCTTTGCTAATAATCAGTAAAACATTGACTAACTCATAAAACTTTTTTTTAAATAGATTGCGCCATAAGGAATGAGTTCTAGAGGTCGCGGCCGTCGGGGACGCGGTAGAGGCCGGATGGCCGTGACAGAACCAGTTAGATCGGGCCAAGGGTCGGATAATGAAATACCACCTCCACCGCCACCCCCAACTTTTGGTGATGGACCTCAGGATCAGATGGGGGGTGAGTCGGTATCGCAGGCTATGCTGCGTGTGCTAGAAATGATGGCTGAGACCAATAGAGGTGCAGGCGCTCGGAAGTCTGTATCTGAGCGGCTCCGATCCAATGGAGCTGAAGCATTCCGGGGTGTGTCAGGTGTCGCACCCAGTACAGCTGAATATTGGTTAGAATCAACCGAGAGGATCATGGACGATCTCGACTTAACAGATGAGGAGAAGCTGAAAGGAGCGGTGTCGCTTCTAAAAGACGAGTCATACCAGTGGTGGCTCACGGTTCGAGACGGCGCTACAGCAGACGACCTTACTTGGGAATACTTCAAAGCTACTTACCAGAAGAAGTATGTAGGCACCAGTTACACTGATACTCAGAGGAAAACTTTCTGGGACTGGTACAAGGAAATAAGTCGGTATCTGAGTATGAGGCAGAATTTCTGAGGCTGAGCCGCTATGCTCAGGGAGTCGTATCAACTGAGCACGATCGTTGTGTCCGCTTTGAAGACGGACTTAGAGACGACTTAAGGCTGTTGATTGCTCCACAACAAGTACGTGAGTTTGCTGTTCTGGTAGAAAAGGCTAAGGTAGCCGAAGGGTTCCGAGAGTCTGTGAGGCAGAACTATGATAGGAACAAGCAGAAAAGAGGTGTTGGGTCATCTGGATCGGGAAATAATGCTCAAAAGAGGGTCAGACAGAGTGGGCCGAATCAGACTGGAAGGACCATGACTGCTAATCAGAGACCGACTCAGTGTAATCGCTGTGGAAAGTCACATTGGGGAGGTTGTTACACCGGTGAGAGGGGTTGCTTTGAATGTGGATCTCCGGATCACCGTGTAAGGGATTGTCCTCGGAAGATGGCAAGGAATCAGCCAGAGGGTCAGAACCGTGCTCCAGCAAGGAATGTGGGGCCACCGCAGAGGGGTCGTAGTAATGGTAGAGGAGGCAATGGTCCTAATCGAGGTCGCGGAGTTCAGGCCAGAGGAGCAGGCAACACCGAAGCTAGGCAGCCTGGCTTAGTCTACGCAGTGAGACGTCGCGAGGAGGGTGACGCACCGGACGTCATCACCGGTACGTTCCTAATTTTTGGTCTTCCATATGTTGCTTTAATTGATGTGGGTTCTACGCATTCATACATTGCCAGTAGTGTGGTAGAGAATATGAACTTGGATTTTGAGACTACTTCCAGCGAGATGACTGTAATTAGCCCTCTAGGACACTCTGTGATGGTGAACAAGCTATATAGAGACATACCCCTAGAACTCCAAGGGGTAGTGTTTGTGGCCGATCTGATGGAACTACCGTTTGGGGAGTTCGACCTAATTCTTGGAATGGATTGGCTGGTAAAGTATCAGGCAAGGTTGGATTGTGCTGCTAAGCGCATGATTCTAAAGAAGGCTGAGGGTGATGAAGTGGTTATGATAGGTAACAGAAGAGATTATCTATCCAATGTAGTGACTGCCTTGAAGGCCGAGAAAATGATCAAAAAGGGGTGTGAAGCATTGTTGGTTCAGATTTATGCCTTGGAGGCTAAGGAATCAGCAGTTGAGAAGGTCCGAACTGTAAGGGAATTCGCTGATGTGTTTCCAGAAGAACTCCCAGGTCTGCCTCCAGATCGGGAAGTTGAGTTCGGTATAGACTTGTTGCCCGGAACGGCACCTGTGTCCATAGCACCCTACCGAATGGCACCGAAGGAGTTGGCGGAGCTAAAGGCTCAAATTTAGGAACTCTTGGATAGAGGGTTCATTCGACCTAATATATCTCCGTGGGGAGCACCTGTGTTGTTTGTCAAGAAGAAAGACGGGTCAATGCGGATGTGTATCGACTACCGTCAGCTAAACAAATTGACGATCAAAAACAAGTATCCGTTGCCTCGGATTGATGACCTGTTTGATCAACTGAAGGGTGCATCGGTATTCTCGAAGATAGACCTTAGGTCGGGCTATCATCAACTTAAGGTAAAGGAGGCTGATGTGCACAAGACGGCATTTCGTACCCGATATGGGCATTACGAGTTTTTAGTGATGCCGTTTGGGTTGACTAACGCACCGGCAGCATTCATGGACTTGATGAATAGGGTGTTCCAGCAATACTTAGATCAATTTGTCGTGGTGTTTATAGACGACATATTGGTTTACTCAAGAACGGATGAGGAGCACGATAGGCATTTGCGTATAGTTCTGCAAGTGCTGAGGGAGGAGCAGTTGTATGCCAAATTCAGTAAATGCGAATTCTGGCTTAGAGAGGTGACCTTCTTGGGTCACGTGGTGTCGACTGAAGGGATTAGAGTGGACCCCCGCAAGGTCGAAGCGGTGTTGGAGTGGAAACCACCTCGGTCAGTGACGGAAATTCGAAGTTTTCTGGGTCTGGCCGGGTATTATCGAAGATTTGTGGAGGGATTCTCCTTAATCGCAGCGCCGTTGACTAAGCTATTAAGGAAAGGAGTCCCATTTTTTTGGTCAGAGAAACAGCAAGAAAGTTTTGATAAGCTAAGAAAGATTCTGACGGAAGCCCCCGTTTTGGTGCAGCCTGAGGCGGGGAAATTGTTCACAGTTTATTGTGATGCGTCCCATAATGGGTTGGGATGTGTGTTGATGCAGGAAGGGAAGGTAGTGGCCTATGCATCCCGCCAGCTAAGACCGCATGAGGTTAACTATCCTACTCATGACTTGGAGTTAGCGGCAGTAGTCTTTGCTTTGAAAATATGGAGGCATTACTTGTATGGAGAGAAATCAATCGTCTATACGGATCATAAAAGTTTGAGGTACCTCTTGACTCAAAAGGACTTGAATCTGAGGCAGCACCGATGGATTGAACTGCTGAAGGACTACGACTGTTCAATCGAGTACCACCCAGGCAAGGCTAACGTGGTGGCTGATGCGTTGAGCCGAAAGGTCGTGACAGACTTAAGAGCGATATTTGCTCGTCTTAGTCTATACGACGACGGAAGTCTTTTGGCAGAGCTGCAAGTTAAGCCAACTTAGATCGAGGAGATTAAGGAAAAGCAATTAGGGGATGACAGCTTAAACGCGCGAAGGTTGCAAGTTCAAGATGGCGGTTTGGAAGGGTATAGTTTGACAGGTGAAGGGGTGCTGTGTTTTCAAGGACGGCCTTGTATGCCGAATGATGTGGGCTTGAGGCAACGAATTCTTCAGGATGCACATAGCAGCCCATACGCTATGCACCCTGGAGGTAGCAAGATGTATGGAGATCTACGAAATCAGTTCTGGTGGCCAGGGTTGAAGCGTGAGGTAACTGAATTCGTAGGAAGGTGTCTCACATGTCAGAGGGTAAAGGCGGAACATCAGTTGCCATCTGGGTTACTACAACCGGTGAAGATTCCTCAGTGGAAATGGGAGAGGATCACTATGGACTTCGTCAGTGGGCTACCCCCCCACGCCCAGCAAGAAGGACGCAGTTTGGGTGATTGTGGACCGTCTGACCAAATCGGCTCACTTCATACCGGTAAGGGTGGATTACTCGCTCCAGAAGTTAGCTAAGTTGTATGTGGCAGAGATAGTGAGGTTGCATGGTGTGCCAATGTCGATCATCTCAGACAGAGACCCCAGATTTACGTCGAGATTTTGGAAAGCACTACATCAGGCCTTGGGTACACGTTTGGATTTCAGTACAGCATTCCATCCACAGTCTGACGGGCAGTCGGAAAGAGTAATTCAGATTTTGGAGGACATGTTAAGAGGCTGCGTTTTAGACTTCAGAGGTAGTTGGGAGGAATTTTTGCCATTAGCTGAGTTCGCATACAACAACAGTTATCAGGCCAGCATTAAGATGGCACCATATGAAGCGTTATATGGTAGGAGGTGTCGCACACCTACCTGTTGGACGGAGTTGGGTGAGCGACAGATGTTAGGACCGGAATTGGTTGCAGAAACCGAGGATAGGGTGAAGAAGATCCAAGCTCGGTTGAAAGAAGCCTCGGATAGGCAAAAGTCTTATGCTGATCTCAAACGGAGGGACATAGAGTTTGCCGTAGGAGACGAAGTTTTTCTGAAGGTCTCGCCATGGAAGAAGGTGCTAAGATTTGGGAAGAAGGGCAAATTAAGTCCCAGGTTCATTGGACCGTTTAAGGTGCTGAGACGAGTGGGACCAGTAGCTTATCAGCTCGAGTTACCTGCAGAACTGAGTCAGATTCACGATGTGTTCCATGTCTCCATGCTTAGACGCTATCGTTCTGATCCATCACACATCTTGGCAGTTGAGAAAGTTGAGGTGAGTCCAGATTTGACGATGGAAGAGGAACCTGTGCAGATCCTAGATCGGGATGAGAAAGTTTTGCGTAGGAAGTCAGTTCCTTTAGTGAAGGTCCTATGGCGGAATCATGGCGTGGAGGAAGCTACATGGGAGCCCGAGGGTGCGATGCGGCAGCAATACCCCCAACTCTTCTGACCCAGGTAATTTCGAGGACGAAATTATTTTAGGGGGTAGAACTGTAACATCTTAAATTGGGGGGGTAGTTCATAATTTCATAATTATTTCATTTCACTTGCTTAAAGAAATAAGGCTTTAAATAAATTTTTCGGTACGAATCATGCCTCAAAGGAGCTGCTGGTAGGATGGTTGAGGCGCTTGAGTGCTTTGAATAGGTGCTGCACGTCTGGGGTTCGAGTCGAGGGCGTGGCATAAGTTTTATTTTGTTGAAAGGGGCAATAACGCCGAGAAAGGCTTTAAAAGAATATTCCAATGCGTTTATTTCCAGGAAATGAACACTGGCCGAGCGGCTTGGGCGCTTGCAGCAAGGCGCAGACTCCAAATGGTCGCGTGTTCGAGTCGCGATTGGAGTACAGGGGTATTTTATTTTTGGCCTTTGGAGATTAAGGCAAAGGACGCTAACAAATGAAGGTTTAAAGGAAAAATACGACGCGATATTGACATGGAAGTCCAGGTGGGAGAGGTGGTTAGGGCGCTAAGGGTGCTCGTGAGGTCACGCGTTCGAACCCTTGGGATAGCATAAGCAGGTTTTATTTGTTTTTGTCTTAGTGACGTGGCAATGGAGTTGCTGAAGGAGTGTTTAAATAAAGTTGTGTTGCGCCTATGCCATGAAAGGAGCGCTGGCCGAGTGGCTGGAATGTGGGGGTTTCTCCCTCACGACCTGGGTTCGAAACCCCTGGGCAGCAGTCAGGCATTTTGTTTTTGACCCCTGGCATTAAATGCGCACGGGAGCCCAGAGATGGAAGATTAAAAAAGAATTTCCGACACATTATAACTGAAGAGGCGTTGTAGCCGAGTGGTCAGAGGCTTGGGCAGACTTCCCCAGGTCTCGGGTTCGAGACCTGGCAGCTGCATAAGGGGGAAATTCGAATTTTTGCTTCGGCCGACATATTTTGAGCGCCAGCATGCACATGCACGTGGGGGGGGGACCAAGCTTGATGGCTGCATCATGTTCAATTTATTATTATTATTATTTTATCCATTTTACTAATTATTTCTATGGTGTTTCATTATTTTAATGCATGGGAGATTGGTCTTATGCGTGGGGAATGAAGCATGCAATTGCTTGATGGGTTACTACTATTATTTTACTTATTTATTGAAGTATGGGTTATATTTTTATTTTGTTTGTACATAGGGTGTTGGGTTAGAATATGGGCATCATTAAACAATGCTTTGTTGCCTCATGGGGAATGATTAGAATATGAGGATTTTCACCCCATGTGGCCGGCCTTGAATTGACAAAAGAGGTGTATGGCCGATTGAAGCATGGCCTAAGCTTATGATATTCTTTTTGGTATGTTTCTCCTTCTTTTATTTATTTTTATTTATTTTATTTTTGCCAACCTTTCAAACTCTCCACGGCCGAATGCAATAGGGACCCTTCATAGACCAAGTAAGTGTTAGCAAGCAAGGCCGAAAACTCCTTGTGTCTCCTGCTTCAAAATTTTGCTGACCGAATGAGGATTTTAGAGGCCTAGAATTCTCGGTCTTGAAGGTGTTTTAAGGGGTGGTTTTGGCTAACATATTCTTCTTTGGTTCTTCCTTGGTTGTACAAGCCAAAATCCATTTTTCTCCTCCTCCTTGCTACCTTATAACTTTCCTTTGAAGCACGCGAAGCCCCTTGTGCCGAAAGTGATATTTTGGTTGGTATTTTACTCCCACTTTTGCTTGGCCGAATCCATCCTAGTCTACGCGTACCTGGTCCCTTAAATCTCTTTTCTTCTTTTGGGCTACGTGGTCGAATCTTTCCTTTTTTTAAAAAAAAAAAAGGTATTTTGAAGGTTGGTAAGTACTCCCCCTCTGACTTCGGTTCCTTACCTCTCTTTTGATATGCCGAAAGCATGAATTAAAGCACTTCTAAGGTTGGCCGATTTTTGCATAGGGTCTTTGTTTTAGCGTACGTGCGTGTAGCCGCCACCAAGGAGTACTTGGGATTTTGATTCTTCAGAGAGTCTCAACGAGTCAAACAATGACTCGGGATTTCGGTAAGCTTAGGAATAGTTGAGCATTTTCGGCCAAAGGCCATTCTTGATATTTTGAGTGATAACCGAATCATGTACTATGATTTTAGGAGGGGACTAATCGGCTATGAAACCAGAAGTTTTCGAGATTTCAAGCCCCGTTAGTTCGTATTAATAAAGGTTCGGCCTAAGGCCCTATTTTATTACACTATGACCTATCCTTTGGACTTGTTGGTTAATCAAACGGGACCCCCTCCTTAATAATAATCTATGATGGCCGAATAATAGGGGCTCTACGAGGACAAGTTCGGGACTTTTTAAATATCACGTAGATCCGGGATTTCTTGTAGATCTTCGATAAATTAGGTGTGTAAGCTCTTACACACTTTATTAGTATAATCTGTTAATTGATAATATTGATAACCTCTCATGTGGAATTTTGTCTAGTAGACATAAGCTTGGTTTCGGGTAAGTTTCCCTATTACTCGATTTACGATATATGTTGTATATGCCATCATATGCTGTAAAATGCTATGCTATATACGATTGCATGATATATGGAATCATGATATTTGTAATATGAGCATGATGGTGGTGGGATTGATGAGAGGGAGTAATATTCGTGTCGACGGACACCAGTGTTTTGGTAACACATTGTGGCTACGGTCACCAGAGGTTTGGTACCTCCAGAGGTTTGGCACCTCATAGCGTCTCGTCCCTGTGGCTTAGTACCATCGTAGGTTGGCCCCACATTTGAGATACGGGATCGACGCCAGTGATTTGGTATCACACGATGGGTTGGCCCCATCATTTGATTGTGACTTCGGGTCACCAGTGGTTTGGCACCACCAGTGGTTTGGCACCACACGTATTGACGGATATTGTGACTTCGGGTCACCAGTGGTTTGGCACCACCAGTGGTTTGGTACCACACGGGGTAGAAAAGGAGCATGGATGGTTAGGTGGGGTTGCATAATTGCATGTCATACCAATATCTTGTGTATGAGTGTTATTTCCCGGGTTGGGGATTTATACACTGAGTCTTGGTGACTCACCCCTTCCCATATCATCTTGCAGGTGAGTAGAGCACGGATGCGGAGCCGAGGAGAGCTCGAGGCGGCCATGTTGGTTTTGTGGACTTGAAATTTTACTTTGCCCCGTTTTAAGTTTAATTATTCACTACAATTCGATTGGGTTGTAATATGGCCGCTTATTATTTTGGATGGTTAGGTAGTTGTTTTTACTTTTCTTTATAACTGATGAACTTACGAACGGTTATGCAAATCGGTTAAAAGTAACGTTTTCAAAAATAAGTACTTGTACGCGTTTTCAAAAAAAAAAATGCTACCATCGGGTAACACAATTTTCTAAGTTATCGATCACTTTATTGTTCTAAAATTTAGGGGTCAAATGGTTTTAAAGGGAGAAAGGAATTTCAACTCAATCGGATTTACCAAATCAACCCACTTGAGATTTAACGAACACCGTTTTATACCCTTAACAAAATTTTAAATTTCTACTATTAATCCAGACCTTTCAAACTTCTTTATCCCGTGACATACCAGATCCGGTCATGGCTTGTGGGCCGGGTTTGGGGTGTTACAATAATAATAATAATAATAATAACAAAATATCAAGTAAATAGACACAAAACGAAAATGTACTTATAATAGAAATAATAATAAGAATATGATAACTTTAAAAAAACTTAAAATAAATAATGGTGATAATGATAACAATAGGGAATATAGTAAAAGGAAATAATAATAATAAACAAAATAATAATAATAAAGTAAAGATGATAATAATAATAATAATAATAACAATAATAGTATAAATATTAAATAATGATAATAATAGTATTAATAGTAATAAAAATAATAGTAAGCAATATACTAATGAGCGAATAACAATAAGCTAAATAAATAAGAGTAATACTAAAAATAAGTATAATAATAACGGTACTAGTAATAAAACTAAAATAATAATAGTAGTAATAATAAAATAAAGAAATTCAAAATAATATGAATTAAAAGTAAAAATAATAAGGAAACAAAAATAAGATTATCCATATATGAAATGAAATAAAAATAAAAATAAAATAATGAAAATAATACATAAAGAATATATAAAATTTAATATTAAAGGAATGCGATATTCAATTGAAGTTATTATAAAATTTAGAGTCTAAAACAAGCAGATAAACAACATAAAGGACTAGATTGAAGTTAAAATAAAGTAAAAGGGATAGATTTTAAAAATAAAAAACTACTCGAAGGGCTTATTTAAAATGCGCACAAAAGGGTAGGTACCACATGGGAAATTATTCCCATTCCCTTTGCTCATCCATGGGTTAAGGACCCTATTGAAAACCAAAGAAATTTGAGGGTAAAATCTATAAAAAGGAAAAATAACAAAAATGGGCCGATTGAATGGTGCTACAATGGGGAGGGATCCATCGCAACAATATCCCTTTTAAGGGACATGCGCAGTAACCTTGAACCAAACGGAGCCGTTTTATTCAAAACCTTAAAACCCATTTTATTCTGTTTCATTTCATTCTCAGTTCAGAAAAAAAAGCCAAAACTTTAAAGCTTCTCCCCTCTCTCCCTTTCGTCTTCCCCACGTCTAGCCTAGGGCCTCCGGTGTCTGTTGCACGACCGTTGTGGGTCGATGGACGGCGTTTGCATGGAAAGGACTTTTCGGCGACGAGGAGACCAAGGTACGTACTCGATTTCCCCTTTTATCGTATAAAATAGATGAAACAAGATTAAAAAAAAAGGACTTAAAGAATGAAGCTTTTGAAATATAAATCACCTTCCGAAAACAGAAAACTCAGTTCTATTGCGATTTAATAATAGGATTTTGCTCTTTTTTGTACTGATTCGTGAATGTATACCCGTTTGAATCTCTGCTTTTGATTTTTATTTCTCGAATATTTGCTTGAATCTCTGTTTTTTTGTGTTCAAAATCTCTTTTTTTTTTATTCCAAACCCCTTTACAATGGTTTTTTGATGGCTTTAAAGCCATTTTACAAGACTTTTAATATATTTTTTGCTGTCATTTCCGTTGCAGGAGCAGTTGGGCGGTGGAGCAGGTGGTGAGGCGGCGCCACTTGCATTAGGGGGCTAGGGTTTTGTTTTTTCTAAAAAATTAGTGTTGGGTTAATTTAGGTTTTAGTGGGCTATCTGACTTGGGCTCCGGGTTTTGGGTAATATGGGTTGTAAAATGGGCCCAAGCAGATTGAGCCTTCTACAAAGAGCATACATAGAAACAAGGTGCAGTTGATGACTAAATGATCTGGTAACTCCAAAACCATGGCCACTGTAATCGGTGGAATTTATCTTTGTTTAGCTACTTTTCAGCTATTTGTTTGGGTATAAATTGTTCAGGAAATGGAAAGTCAAGTGAAGTACATATGGGTTATGGTGTTTATTGTGAGAATAAGCATTGCAGGGTTCCATGGAGCTCAATAGCTTTCAAAAAGTCAAACAAAATTAAATTTTTGGTGGGGATTGAAACTCAATCAATAAAAGTGGGGAAAATCAAAACAACTAATGTAAATAAAAAACCCAAAATTCTCAAAATTTTGAGGGTATACAATGCAAAATTTTGTAATTTCATTTTGTTATGCATTTTAAACTTATATGCATTTCACCACTTTGGAGAATGATATTTTCAAACTATGGAAGAAATCTTAAAGATATCTAAGCAACTAAAACCAAACATAAACTGAATAATTCTCTAAACACACAAACCAGGCAATGGCTAACATCTCGAACATATAATCCAAACAATAATAGCAATATTAAGAAGCTCCCAACTAAAAATTCCTATTACATCTTACACATTTTGTTCTCCCTCTCCATCCATCTTCATATTCAATATCCATTTGATGCATATCCTTCTTCATATTCAGTATTCATTTGATTCATTTCTCGTTGGTTGACGTATTACATATTTCTCAACCTCTTGTATTCCATTGATACGAACCAGGCTCTCAAAATAAGCATGAAGGGAGATGGCGAACCGAAAATGATCTAGATAAGTATTAATCTCAAGCTTCTTAAGCTCTTGGGTGGAGGCGTCAAATAGGAGTACTTCATCATTTGTGTCTCTAAGAAACAAGTCACCATTTTTTCCAAATCCCAATGGGCGTACAACTCCAGAAATGGATTTAATATTGAATTGTTTAGTCCACACTCCTTCACTTGTAACCCATAAATCAAAAGACGTGTCAATTCTTTCCGATGGGTAAACAATAGCACCAAGTGATCCATTAAACACCAATAGATCAACATGGTATTCTAGGAAAGACCCAACGAATTCTGGGATAGGTAAAATTGAGAACTTCTCATTCCCCATGTCAAATGAAAGAATTAGTCTTCTAAAATCAAGATATTCGCCCGTCTTTGTTTTCCAATAGCAAATTCCATCTACATAATTATTTCCTAAAGTTGGTTCAGTATTTCCTAAAGTTGTTTCAGATGGTGTATAATCAGATGGAATTTCCTTCCAGGAATTACTTCTAAGAGAATACAACTCAACTTGATACATAAAATGAGGATGTGAATATACTTCTTCACTATTAACAAAAGTAAGAACAACAAATCGTATGATTTTGTAGTCGTCAGTTTTAGAATCAAACCCAAAAGCAGCGTGCTTCAAAGCAACGCCATCTAAAGTAAGGTAGGTTTCTTCGAATGGGGAAAAATATGGAGGGCGTTGGACTGAAGATGGTGGAAGGATTTTAAAATCTCTGGTTGATGGGTTCCAAATGGCAGCCTTATCCTCTAAAGGATCAAGTAAACACAATAATCCATGACAAGCACCATAAACACAGGGAGGGGTATTCTTAAAAAAGGGCAAATGAATGTTTTGTTTTACTTCATTTTTTTTACCTTTTTTGTTTGAAAGTTGAGAGAAATAAGGTTGGAAGGTGTTACCATCATAGCGTCGGAGAAGTAGATTAAGGTTGTTGTTTTTAAGGTTGTAGTGATGATGTTTGGAAATGAAATGAGGAGTTTGAAAAGAAGAAAACCAATACTTACAAACACATTTGAAGCGAGTAAGGGATTTAACTGGAAGCTTTGACAGAATTTCCATAACCAAAGCTTCTGGCAATTCAAACCTTGGCCTCTGCATCTTGCTATTTTGATTTTCTTTGTAACTGACTCAGAGGAATAAATAAGCAAAGCCAAATGGGAGTTGGTAGGCGTCATTTATGGTCCAAACCTTAACCATGAAGCAAAGAAGCATAAACGGTAAGCATTTAATACGTTTTAGGCAAATTTTCTTATTTGCATTTTTATCCATATTGATGAGAACAAACCAAGAAATCAATCTTATTATGAAGAATTTTTTTTTGTTATCTTTCCAGAATACAAAGCATAGTGTAATAGGCTAATTTATCCCTGGCTCATACAAAAAATAATAAATTCAAAAAAAAAAATAAAGTTTAAGTCTAGTCCAAAATATATCATTCTACTCGACTCATTACTTGAAAAGATTAAAGATCTATCTAAAAGCTTGACGTATATGGAAATACAATCTTTAAGGATATGCAATCTTAGATATAATATGCAAATCTTAGACATGATATGCAATCTTAAAAGATATGATATGCAAATATTAGATATGATATATAATCTTTAGAATATATGGTATGCAATCTTAGAATATATGATTTGGTCCAAACCTTAACCATGAAGCAAACATAAAAGGTAAGCATTTGATACATTATAGTAATTATATGCAATTTAGGAAATTTCCTTATTTGCATTTGTATCCATATGAAGAAGGATTAAGAATACATATAATCTAATATATACCTTTTGAATTTTATCCTCAATTTTTAAAATAATAAATTTAAAGGATACAATATGCTCAACATTTATATACTTCTTTGTATATTTAAAATTTAATCCCTAATTTTTTATTTTTAAAAATTTAATCTTTTATTTTTAAATTTTAAAAATTTAAGTTCGTTAAAATTATTTGACATAATTGTTGAAAATACCCTCAATGTTTATGGGTTTTTAGGTTTGAGCCCTTAACCTTATTTTTTATTGACACCCTTAACATTACAATTTTTTTAGAAATCAAACGGGATACAAGAGTTAATCGTCAGTCAAAAAACAAGTCAACGAAATAACCTATGTGGCGTGCCACATAAGCACGAGATCATAGATGATGTCATCTATAAAAACAAAATTCTTTAACATTTTTTTTATTTTGTTTCAATATTCTTTATTCTTCTCTTCTTTCTCTCTTCCCCTCTAGCTCGCCGTTATGTCCAAACCCTACCACCGTTGCCCTCTCTCTCACTCCTCACCGTTATTCTCACCACAAATGTTAGAAGAAATGTTAGAAGAGATACTAATATATATAGAATTTATCTGAATCCATCCCTCAAAGTCTAAGAAAAAAATACATATTCGATCACCAGTTTAATATCATACAATCATTAAAATCCAAAACGCCATCTAAAAAAACTAGCTTCTTCCTATTAACAAATTTTGAAGAACATGTAGAAAACTCAGAATAAACCTTACCATTAACAATCCACAAAGATCATAAACAAAGCAATACAACAAAGGCATTAAACTAGGGATAGTACTGACTTTATCCATGGAAAAGAAGGGCCAACCCATTTGAGAAAAAACAACCAATAACACTAGAAAGGTAAGTAAAATTCCCAACTTGATTCAGAATAGACCTCGATTGAGAACAAAAACCTGGCTCCTTTAACAAAGAATTATTCTCTTCCGCTTCACATTATTCTAATAATCTCTGTCTCAAACTTACTCTTTCCTCATTAACATCATCATCACCCTCAACTCATAATTTTAGCTCCAGCATCACTTCTCCTCCCTCATCATCATTGTTATCATCATTGAAAGTCACTGAATTTTTAGAATAAGAACCCAAATTTCCACTATTTGGTTCCAGAGAAACTTAGAGAAGGTGAAGCAGTAAATGAATAGATGAATTGAAAAACAAATAAGGATATCAAATATACCGAAAGAAAGTAAACCTAAACCAAACAAAGCAAATTTGTTTTTTCTAATTTTTTTAAATTTAAAAGAAAACCAAAACCCTAAAATGGATTACAATAGTGAGTCTCTTTTTGCTTTTTCTTTATTTTTTTTGTTGTATACAATTTTGAGTGTTTGATGAAATTATCTTTTGTAAGGCTAGCAGAGATGGACTTGACGTTGATGATGATGATGAGGACGGAGATGGAGAAGGTTTTGGGACATTTGTGGTAAAATCAAGGTGAGGTGTGAGACGGAAGGCGACAGTGGTGGGGTCGTCTAGCCATATAGGCTACTTCGTTGACCTGCGATTTGATTGACGATCAACTCACATTTCTCATTAAAATTTGGTTAATTTCTTACTTCGTTGACCCGCAGTTTGATTGACGGTCAACTCACATTGCTCATTAAAATTTGGTTGATTTCTGAAAAAATCGTAACGTGAATAGTGTCAATTCAAAAAAAAAGGTTAAGATCCGCGTAATAATTAATTTTTAACCAAAACCATTAAACCAAAATAAAAACAAAAATAAAGCTAAAAAACCCAATGTCCAGTGTTCATTTTTACAAGTAACAGGGCCCAAAATAAATAAACCCAAATCTAAAATGAACCGACCCAATAGCCTACATCAGAATTAGCCCGAGTGGCCCAAATTGATTTAGGGTCTCGGAAACCCTGGAAAATTCTGGAAACTCTTGCGCCTAGCCCCACGCGCGCCGTTTTTCTCCATCAACCACCATCGACGTCCGCCAGCTGTACCTACAACAAACAGCAACAGAAAATAGCAACGAGAAATACAGAAAAAAAAAGAATAACAGAAAGGAGAAGCGAATAGTATTTTTTCCATTTTTTTCATTCGGCTATATAAAGCCACATTACACATTGTAAAAGGATTCCGATTTTTTCTTTTGAATACACATGCGCACACACACGAAATGAAAGACCAATCAAAAATCAGTTTCTTTTTTAAGGTGATTTCGAATTTTTCTTTTTTCGATTGGTTTCTATTGTGGTTCTTCACTTTGATTCTTTCCTTGCATGTGAAAATAAAAGAGAAAGTAAGTAGGATTTACCTTTATAAATGCGTTGACGGAATCATATTAACTTCGTCGAAATTGAGGCATGGATGGGATCTCATGGCTGAAAATAGCAGCCCTCGAAGCTTGAGTCTGCTAGCCGCCGTTTATGGTGGCGGATTGGCACTTAAGAGGTCCGCGCATTTTTTACAATGGGTTTATTTATGTGATTAGCCCCTCCATTTTGCACTGTCATTTGATTGAACCTGATTTCCATATCTTTTATATTTTAATTTCTCCCTGGAATTTGCGCGATATTTCAATTTGATACCTGCCTAAACGCAGCGTTTTCGCAACTTGGAATATTTTTACTTTTAATCCCTGTTTATTTTCATGAATTTTACTTTAATCCTTATTTTTGTTTATTTGTAAATTAACCTTTTAATTTATATTCAATTCAATTGAGTTTTTCTATTCTTTTATCGCTTTAAATTTATTGATTTCTTTTGGTTTTTAACAAATTGTTTTGAATTATTTTATTAATTTTGATCCGTTTTAAATTACTTATATACGCTTTTATTATATACATTTTTATTTTCTCGCATGAATATAAATATTTATTTTTAATTTCTCTTTTAGACACTTGTTTGACTCAAAATTGATATAATATCAAATATAAATATTTTTTAGCATTATTTTACATATATAAATGTTTACATGTAAAATTTTACCAAAATTGTTTTCATTTCATGTATATATTATTTTATTTATATATTTATATATCCATATATTTTCATTTAAATTTATTTGTGTATATCATATCTTTGAAATACCTCGATTTAAATTATATTTTGCCTATTTTAAACATTACCTATTATTTATTCATATAAATGTATATAGGTTTGCATTAAAACTTTTCTTCAATATATATATATATATTATTACTTTATGCATATATGTTATTTTAAATTTATCTATATGTATATACTTTTTCTTATAAATCTAGTTAAATAACTTATATCTTTTTAAAAACTTCAATCTTATTCATATCTTTGTTTATTTTAAACTTTCATCATACATAAATTACTTATATTAAGTTCAATTGCATGTATATTACTTATATTATTTCTATTTATTATTTTGTATACGATTTATTTTGATTTTCTTTTTACATTCAATTTTCAAATTTATATACATATAACTTATAATTCGTATAACGTTGGTTGCAAATGTTTTTTCCCTTTATGTTTATATATATATATATATATATATATATATATATATATATTGATCACATTTGGTTTGTATTAATTTATTTGATAATTATTTCTTGATTGTCCAAATGTTAATGTTGCATAGTGCATGAGGTATTGCAATTATATAAACTCTAATTAGCACTTTCATATTTCCATTATTGCTTTGAACTACAATTTCGTATTTGGTAATATTATTTTCATCCTTGATATTGTATTGTGGTTAAAACTTCAAACTTATTTATGCAAAGTTTTTATCCAAACAAATTAAATTAAAATATGTTTAGAGTTACCATTCAAAGTTCTTTAAAATAAAGTGATATTTTGGTATTTGGAAATACAAGAAATCGTGCCCTAACGTATTGGACTGCGATTTTGCGTTGGACCAAATAGCCTAATACCCTTTTTAAATCACAAGTTTTAGAAATCGTGAAACGATCTCGACTTTGAGGGTTCAAAATATTGCATCCTAACGTTCAAATTTGAATTATTTCAGCCTTTCAAAGAAATTGCATTTTAAACTTCTTCAAAATTTCAATATTAGGACAACTATTAATCAAGATGATACCTGTTTTGCAAGTACGAGGGTGCTAATCCTTCCTCGTACATAACCAACTTCCAAACCCATTTTTTTGTTCCGCAGACCAAAATTATTTTTACACGGTGATCCAATCACACCTAAACAAAAATGGTTGGTGGCGACTCTACTCTATAATTTTTAAGTCGATCACCATTTTTTCAAAATTTTAAAAATGGCTTCAACAATCCCAAACCCAAAAACCCATAAATGTTGAGGGTATTTTCGACAATTATGCCAAATTCTTTTGTTAAATTTGTTGGTTTGATATTCTAAAATTAAAAAAAAAAAAAAAACCTTACTCCATAATCATATTACTGAAAATCACATTATAATGGACTAGAAGCTAACAAAAAAATTTAACGATGTTAAAGCTTCTTTAAACTTACGTAAAAATTTTAATTAGAATAAAATATTTAGTCAACATTGAAGCACCAAATTATAAAAGAAGTATAAGGGCCAAATCTCGAATTTTAACATAGTATAGAGACCAAATTTGAAATTTAACTATTTTTATATAATTAAAAAGTAGAGGGACTAAAATTAAAAATTAACCATTATTGTTAAGATTTGGGGTGATAGTTTTCGGTCACTTTCACTAAACCATGACAAATTTGCAGAGTTATCATCCCTAGAAAACAATTTTACACCACCTTAAAAAGGAAAACTTGAAATTGGGTCTTTAGATAGAAAACAAGATATATAAATTGTGGATCAATTTCATACATAGGGATTCTTGAGAAAGAGCATACATAGAAACAAGGCATAGTTGATGGCTTAATGATCTGGTAACTCCAAATCCATGTCCATTGTAATAGGTGGAATTCACCTTCGTTTAGCTATTTTTCAGCTATTTGTTTGGGTATAAATTGTTGAGAAATGTCTTCGTTTGGGTTCAAGTTATAGACAAAAATAGTTGAATATTGCATTCAAGAAATGGAAACTCCAGTGAAATACATGTGAACTATGGTTGTAGTTTTAGTTCTGTTGGAACATATTATAAATTGATTTAAAGATTTGGGGTTATAATAGTAGTAGAAATTATATATATAAAGATATTGAATGTTATCATATTGAGTTTGGGTTATTTTAAATCTATGTTCAATTTAGCGTTATTTTAAATTCAGATTATTTTAAGTTTAAATCATTCAAATTTATTAATCAGACTTTATAAAGATAAAAAACATATTAAAAATATGAATTATTAATTGGGTTATTTTAAACCATGACCCAAATACTTGAGTCTCAAAATAAGCACTAGCCCAATAAAACACATATGATAATTTAGAGTACTATAATAAAACATATAGAGATAATATTAAACTAAAGTACACAGTTCTAAACACATATGGGACAATTGTGGCAAACCCAGCTACGGAAATTCTATAATAGGCATCCACTATTACATTGGCCATAAAATAAGTTGGAACTGTTTTGAGGTGTTCCAAGGAAATGGGATGGCCTTGGTCTTACATAACGTATAAACATCTCCCAGAGTAGTAGAACATTAGTTCTTTTGCGTTTACTGCACGAAATTTGGGGAGATGCTCCTATAAGTTAAAAAACTGTATAGGTTTATCCACGTGTGAGTCCCATAGCTAGATCCCAAGATTCATTAAAACAAACAAGAGGATGTTGTGCAAACTATTCGATAGGAATGTGAATGGAAAATAAAAACAAACTATTCGATATACCTGAATTTAAATTTGTCCTAAGTTGTATGGTAGATTGGAAGTAAGACAGAATGTTGTGCAAAGTCCGAACATGTGCCATGTTTCATCCATTCGTCAAACCAAAACTGAGTGTTTGGCCCTGTCAATTTCAAGTCCGGCAATAGTGTGGGCAACTAGTTCCAAAGAGCTACATCACCTCTCAACAATTTCTTTTAAATAAGAAACAAAAAATTTGATTAGATTACAGATAAATTACTTAATAGTTTCAGGCAAAAAATATACGTATTGTTACTTCGAGTTTTTGTTGTAATATAGTAGGTTGTGGATGGGTGCAGGGATTCCTCGCATTGTACAGGGACACCGGCCTATCGTGAGCATCTTGTGCCCAAATTTCACGTACAGTAAATACAGTTGGGATTGAGATTTTACAACTCAGAGTAGATCTGCAAACTGATGGAGGGCATTGAAGTGCCAGCTTGTAGAAGTCTACTGGAATTGTTGTGGGCTGGGGTACTGCAAATGCTACCCATAATGAAAAATGATACAATGCATTTTTAGAAATTTATAAATCAAAAGAGAAGTACTCCATATATAAATATTACATGCATGGATAGTTGGGTTGAGACTGGATGATTGTGCTTTGCAAGCAGCTAGTTTATGATCAGCTTTATAAACTTGACACACATATTTCACAAAATTTTCAAAGTCCTGCAACCATGAAATAAATATTGAAATTACGTGTCACAAAAATGTCTATTTCACAATCACACAAAGAGAGAGAAATAAAGGAACTCACTTGTCTGAGCGGCTGATTATTCACCACCGCCTATGGCACATATTCTTGATGTGGCTCCAGATGTGCAGTCTTATTAGCATATTGCAACAGAAGCTGCATTTTATTAATTTGGAAATTCAATGTTAGAAAAAGCAAAAGAGGAGTGTTTATTAAATACTAAGACATGCAGCCATATCCAAATCTAGTAGTATAACTTTTGTTGATTATCTCCTCATTCAATCTTAGCTTTTCACTACAATTTTTCCACAGTGCTTCAAGAACCCCCCCTTTTAAACTTTGTTGCTCTGTGCAGCGAATGATTTCCAAGTACTCTTTTTACACCACAGTAGAGCAATTAAACACAAGCTGGAGTCGAGGACAAATACTTATGGCTAATAGAAGTTACCACATCAGGCCAAAAATGGATGACACAGCTATGTATAGTGTTTAAGTGGCATTTTTTTTTTTTTGCATGCTGCACATTGTTGCATAAACTATAATTAGTTACAGTAGCAAAAAGAAATTGAACTTCATTTGTTAATAATGGAAATACATTAAAATAAAGAATGGAGTTGTAAACCTGGCAATGGATTTCAGCATTTCCCCAAGGGACCAATCTTAGATTGATAAGGTCAGTGTGGAAGATCTTGATGAGGTCATTGGAGATAAAGGAGGCACAACGTGGGCATAAACTTATTTCATAGTATAGTGACAAAGTAACCCTGCCATTGACAGTATCTAAAGAGGAATGGGAGGGAGAAATAAGCTAGAATATTGCAAGAGCAGCCAGAATATAGAAGATCAATGGTTGAAGATAAGCTATTGTTTTAGTGGTAGCTTTTGCACAATGTTGAACCTCCATTGTGCAAGGCTTCTTATAGTTGAGAATTGGGATGATAAGTATTGTTTTTTTGTCAATTTCAAAAATAGCTAGCAAAACATTATAGTAAAATATGTCATTAACTTTTCTTAACATGGCTTTAAATGTGTCTGTTTTAATCTGTATAAATATGGTGATTCGGCTTCACAAGTAATTGCTTTTAATGGTTTATTGATTCTAGTCAATGTAATAATTTATATATATGAAAGTTATTGAAATATTTGTTTCTTTAAATGTTTAGTAGGGTTTAAATTTTGATTAAGAGTATGGTAATTAATGGTTAGAGGAGAAAATGAATTGATTTGTTTTTATAATTAAGTACCAACCACTACTCTTTCACATGAAATAGTGTAGAATCTTAATTTAACAAAAAATGGATTTGCTTTTACATTTGAACTTATCTACCATAATATTAATGCAAAAGGGATACTATGAATGATTGTTGCAGATCATACCATAGATAGAAATGGACAAAACAATGCGACAACCAGCTAAGCCAAAACTTGATTTATTTATCAAATCCTTGCTATCTCAGCTCAGCCATCAAGATGTAATGTAGTAGTTTATACTTCTTAGTTTAATTTCTCAAGAATTAAATTTATTATCAAAATTATATTCATCCTTAATCGAACTGGGGTGAGATTATCTCAAGTTTTCCTTACGTAACCAATGCCTCATTTATTAGTAGTATATAATCATGTTCTATGTTTTAAAGTAGAAAAAAAATTATTTTATGAAACACACAAGGTTTTATAGAAAAAAATAGTGAGAAGATTAAAAAGGAATATAGCCTTTTTAAGTCGCGATTTGTGATGGGAAAGAAATTCAAACGTTGTTTAGTTTGGCATCAAAAACATCCAAGATGGTGATTCTTGTTTTTGTCTTTCATTGTGTTTGTTTCTTTAACTATTATGAAAAACAATTATATAATTGAATCAAACATTCACACACGGGCCGACATGAAAAATTTTCTATTTATGTTGTTTATAATTTCTAAAATTTTAAATTAATAACGGTAAAATTACACTTTAACCCTTCAAACATGATAAAAATTTGATTTTGTAACACCCCAAACCCGGCCCATTCGTTACAACCGAATTTGAAATGCCACTACGGAAAACGTTTGAAAATATTCTTACTTAAAAGTAAAAACCGTTAAAAATTGTTTCCTTTAATAAAACATTTTCGTAATTTAAAACATTCTAAGAAAATAAAATTAAGTTGTCTTTAGAAAAAAAACATTGTGTATTTAGAAGCCTATTAAAATTAAGTTGTTATAAAAATACCGGATTCAAAACTTTATTATACATAAATTTAAGAAAAATATAACCATTTGCAAATAGTATCTCAATTGTCAATCCATAATAAAACATAATAATAAAGATACTTAATAAAAATACTTAAATACTTTAATGGGCCTTATTACAATAAATAATAATTCACAAGTCTTGAAAGTATAAAATACTTAAAACAGCAAACTTCTTCTGCATGGGCCACCTTGTATCCACTCCAACCCGGTCCAAGCATCATGCATCACTTGTAAGGTTGGTAAAAATTTGGGTGAGTCATACAGACTCAGTGTGCAATTAGACCACTGAATTCCACCCACATGTCAAACCATATAATAACCCATATAACAAATATTAATGTAACTTATTCACATGCTTTCACTTATTGGGCTTGGCCCATATCCACATCACATAGAGTTCACATATTGGGCTTGGCCCATAACCATATGTATTCACATACAAATTATGCAATTATGAAGCCCATCCCAACCTAATGTCCATCCATCACACCTACCATGGCAGACCTGCTGCCCAAGGCCGTGGCTAATCCACCGATCAATTAAGTGATCCCACATATCTTACCTTGGCAGACTTGCTACACAGGGCTGTGGCTAGACCACCGATCACATAAGTGATCCCACATATCAATCAGTCCACGGTGATGCACATAACTATCAACCGCCGAGATGTGACACCTAGCCAACACCTCCCTTGATGAAGCACATAGCTAACATCAAGCGATAATGTAGCACAAGGTTAACATTAGACCACGTACATAATGTACACCCTTTCTTCTTTCACATTCATATCCCATCCCATGCACATGCAACATATGATAATGTCATAACATAATAAAATAATGCATGCACATGCTATTCGGCATACAAACATATTCTTATTGGCATATTCACATTCTTAATATTTAACACTGACCTGATTTTCGATATACCCCTTAAGGGTATCCATTCATAATTGTCACTGCACACATTAGCATTTACACCACACATACAATATAACATAAACCCGGAAAACAGTGGGTTAATCACACACCTGACTATTTAGCAAAATCCCTAGCTACTTGAATTAACACGATCTCGAAATGTGGTTCTTCCTTCCCCTTAAATGCTGATTTGGTCTCCTACCAAATCCCAAATCACACTCTGAGTAATCGGCCATAAATAAACATCTAAACAAATGGCCCTTGGCTGAATACCTTATAGACTCACCTTGATAAATCGAATCCCGAAAGAATCCCTAGTGCTTCCTCCCTTCGACTACACATAAAAGAACATATATTACTATGGCCTCTAAACATATTCGGCCACCCATATAACCAAGGCCTAACCATATGGTTTCGGCACACTCATGAGGAGAATCTAAAATCGATTGCTAGAGAAGGATCTACTTACCACCTCGTAGCTTGAAGAGACTTAAAGAGGAAAGGTTCCACAACAAGATTCGGCTAGCCTTTCAAATGGTAATTGCACATTCAGCTATGGCTCAAAATAATGATGAAGAAGAAAAGGAAATAAGGCTTATAAGGTTCGGCTATGGCCCTCCAAAGAAGAAATTTCCGGCTTTTATGAGGAGTGTTTCGGCTTTGACAATCACAAGCAAAGAAAGAAGAAAATAATGCTACCTATTTTGGCAAGAACTTGGTAGAATTGGGGTTGAAGAAAAGAAAAAGAATGAGAAGGAGGATTGAGAAGAAATTCGGCAGAAGACTAAAAGAACCATAACTAATTTCGGCACTCCCTTCTTATCTAGCTTCAAAATCGACTAGGCACCCACCAAGAATTCCACATTCGGCCACCAACCTTTCTCCTATCATATCCCACTTTCTTTTTCTCCTTTATCACCTTAATTAATAAAAAAAACAAATAATCCACCACATTATCCCTTATCTTTCCACTTAAAATAAATAAAATAATCCACACTTATTCAAAATAAATTAAATAACCCACATCCATCCACTATCTTAATATTTAAAACAAATAAAACAAAATCCTCAATTATCTACCCACTTAAAATAAATAAAATAATCCACACCTATCCCACTCTTTAGCCAAATTTTAAAATAAAAGAAACAAGCCTTATCCAATCTTTTAAAGTCCCATTGCCGTCCCACTTCTTCCCCTTCTCTTGAGGTCACATGCAAAAATAAAATAAAACACGCATTTGCTGCCCCCAAGTTTCGAACATGGGACCTGCTGGAGTCACCACACGCTACCAGCCACTTCGCTGCTAGCTTCTTTGTGTCATAAACTCCCAACAATTCTTTTTAAGGCCTTCTTCTCCCTTAACGCCAATCTTGCAAAAATAAAACACGTTTATGCTGCCCACAGGACTCGAACCCAGGCCCTTCTCCCTTGCTCATGGCGTCATCACCAAGGCCCTTAAGTGGCTTGCAGCCACTTTACCAAGCCCGCTCTCATGTCCAAAATCCCTCGCAATTATTCTTAAGGCCTCCTTAGCCCAATTCCCCTTTTAACTTAAAATTTCCATATTTTTCCAAAGCTTCCTCTTCCATCCTAGAGTTTCCAAAGCCCCTCAAACACCTCCAAACACACTTACTGAGCCCACTAACACATGAATTATGCACTAAATGCATAACCCCTAATCTAGGATGTTACAGTTCTACCCTCCTTAAAAATAATTTCGTCCTTGAAATTACTTACTAACGAATAATCGTACATCTTAACTCACCGCACTACGCTTATGCTGCGCTCTCTGATCTGAATAGAACCATCATACTTCCTAGGCACAATTTTTAAGTTCTCATCTAGGGTTTCAAGCATTTCACTAGTAACACAAGAATGAACTATCTCTAAAGCAATAAATAATATTCCAAAACAAGGAACTTACCCGCTATCACATCCTTGGTTGTCTCACATCCAAACCTTCAACACCTCTGCCAAGTGTTCCACGACCTCGGTCGGAACCATTTCCTCCATGGTTTGGACCACGAACCTTCGTTGCCTGAGGACAATTCTTAACCAAATGAGCCTTAGATCCACATCAGAAACATTTCCTGTTATTGCCCCAGCACTCTCCTGCATGAGCTCTCCCACACTGAGCACATGAACAACTCCGATTCTCAGCAACTGGTACAGGATTCTCTATCCTTGGTCTTTTCTGAAAATCTCCCGACGATGCTGATGGTCCAATACTTCTTTTGTTCCAATTCCTATTCTTTTCTCGGTTCTGTCTCACAGTCCTCTTAACTTCCTCAGCTATCCGAGCTTTCTCCACTAGAATGGCAAAGTCTCTTTCTCTGTGCGGAGCAATCAACTCTCGCAACTCATCTCGTAGCCCATCTTCGAATCGGACACACCTTTCGTAATCAGTAGCCACGATCCCTTTAGCGTACTAACTTAACCGCATAAATTCAGCTTCATACTCTGCTACTGACTTGCTTCCTTGAACCAAGTTTAGAAACACCTTCCTCTGCGAGTCTAAGTAGCTAGCTCCAACGTACTTCCCTTCAAACTTAAGCTTAAAATATTCCCAATCCACTCGATCTGCCGGGACACCTTGCCTGACAGTGAGCCACCATCGATAAGCTTTATCTTGGAGCAACGAGACAGCACTTTTCAGCTTTTCCTCAAGAGTACAGTCCAAATCGTCCATGATTCTTTCGACTGCCTCCAACCAATACTCCGCTACATTCGGAGCTACTCCTGATACTCCTCTAAAAACTTCAGCTCCGTTTGACCTAAGCCTTTCCGATACTGACTTTCGAGTTCCATTTCCCGCACTAGCTCCTGCCACACATTCTAGCACTCATAACATGGCCCGCGATACTGCGTCATCTTCTCCTGTCTGATCTTGATCCTCCGCGCCCACTGTTGGCGGCGGCACTATAACACCCCAAACTCGGCCCGTTTAATCCGACCGAATTTGGAATGTCGCCACGGAACACTTTCAAAAAACATTCTTACTTAAGAGTAAAACCGATAAAAATTTGTTGAGTTCAATAAAACATTTTCGTGACTCAAGATGTTCCAAGTAAAAATCGAAGTTTATTATTAAAATATCGGTTTCGAGCTTTTCTTGAGGAGATAAAACCATTTGCAATCATCCTTAAATCATCCATCCATAATAGGGCATATAATAAAGATGCTTAAATACTTAAGTGGGCCTTTTTACAATACACATTTGGTCAAAATACTGAAAATATAAATATTTAATTAATCACATAAAACGTCCCTTTTCATAAAAGTCCATTTCCTCATAGCCACCTTTGTATCCTCTCCGACCCGGTCCAAGCTTTACGCGCCACCTGAAAGGTTTTATAAAATAGAGTGAGTCACCAAGACTCAGTGTATAGTTAATACACATGTTCTCACATATGGGCTTGGCCCTTGTCCACGCAATCCAAATATATATATATCATATAATTATAAATATGCCATTATGAATATACAATATTATAAATATGCTTTCGAATATACAATTACGAAGTCCAATCCACAAAGTGATCCACGTATCTTTCTTTTGCACATTATTTCTTAAGGTCGTGGCTAAGCCACCGATCCCATAGAGATCCCACATATCTTTCAATTCACAAATCATCAAGCACGAATGCAGCACGCGGCTAGCATTAAACCACTCACATAATGTACACTTTTTTCTCCAATAGTCACATCACAAGTCTCATGCGTACGTATATGTACCATAGCAACATTTTATACTAAACAAGTATGTATACTTTATATATCATGGTCACATATTACTCAGAACAATATACATCACATATCATCCCTTTATTTTACATTCATCAATAATCATTTATAATTTCAAATCACCAAAAGTTAATATTATAACCATTAACTTGATTATTCGATCACTTACCTCGGTATCCATACTTTTAGCCTTTATTTCGGCTAACATGCACAACCCGTACATTTACATAAAACAATACTTACAATACATATATCAAGCAAATGAACAGTGCGATAACTACGCACCTGATTTTAGCGAGATCCTGATTTATCGACTCTAATATCCACTAAAGTCCCGAAAGCTTCTGTTACTATTTATCGATTAGCCCCTAGAACACATAACCGAAATCAATCACCCTTAGTACCAATATCATGGTCTTAGGCCGAATTCCACAACCACTTACCTAGCTTATTTTGATTCCGAAACACCACTCGATCTTGTCGATTTGCTCTCGAAATCATCGAAAGTCCTTGAGCACCTAAATTCCCGAGAGACTCATTTGTGCTCCTTAACACTAGCTACACACAAAAAGAACACATCACTATGGCTTTATACATATTCGGCCATCTCTAAAGCCAAACTCAACATTGTTTATCATCAAAACTCAAATTATAGCCTTTAGCCGAAAATAATACTTCCTTACCTTACTGTATCAAATCCCGAGAGAACCCTTACTCCTTTAAGGCTATCTCCTCTGACTACACAAAAACGAAACATAAAATCAAGGCCTTAATAAGATTCGGCCAATCCCAAATACCAAGGCCAAATACTGATTTCGGCATGCTAAAGAATAAGAGCTCAACCGAATATTTTTAAGGGAGAAATTTCTTACCATAAGATTTGGCTATAGTTCAAGTGTTAATGAAACGTGCGGCTAACAACAAAACAAGCAATATTTGCTAGCCGAAACACTCTTTAGCTCTTTTAAAAACGATACTCAAACTCTTATAGTCCCCATTTCGGCCAAGATTAAACTGAAAGGAAAGGAAGAAAAGAACAAATCAAGCATTCGACACCATCCTTGCTAACCTCAAAACCGAGTATACACCAAAAAGGCAACAAGAAAAAATCGGCCATGCGAGCAACATTTGTTAGCCGAAAAGTTCTCTAGCTCCTCCAAGACCGAAGCTTTATACTTGCTCTTTCACTCTCTCTCTTGGTCAAGAACAAGAAAAGAAAACAGATAAGGCAATGGCCACCTCCCTTGCTACTTGAAAATCGGCCATGCACAAAATGGAGAGAAGGGAGAAACAACAAGAAGCATTCGGCCATGTTTTTCCCTTACAAAGCCGGCCATGCTCTTCCCAAAAACAATAAAATGTAGCCCATCACCTTTGGAATAAACAAATTTGGAATGTAAGAAAAACCCAAGCATGAGTTTCGGTCATGCTTTTCTTTTTACCAAACCAAGGCCGGCCATACTTCCCAAAAGCATGCTTCATTCCCACGGTCAAAGCTCTCTCTCTCTCTCCCTTTTGTAAGTTTCAAATATCAATTTCCAAAATCCCCATGTCTAATCCTTTTTCCCATACATTAAAATAGGCAAACTAACAAAATGTTTCATACTAAAAATATAATAATAAACTCCCAAATTCATGCAGCTTTTGCAAGCAAAATAAAAATAATGGGCACCTCATGAAACTTTGTTCCCGCATGCATGCCCCATGCAATCCCTCTCACCGGCACAAAAAGAAAACCACAAGTGCAACCCCCAGGTCTCGAACCCGAGACCTGGAGAGAATCTTCAACGCCTCAGCCACTCGACCCTTTGCTTATTTCGTGCTATTAAACGCGTCAAAAATTCTTTTAAACCTTACTTCCATGGCTCCTTATACTTTTAGCGCTAAAAAAATAAAATGCTTCAAGCGCGGACTCCAGGACTCGAACACAAGTCCGCCTAGTCGCAGCTTCCCAGCAAGGTCCTTAACCATTCGGCCAGTTTAAATTTCATGACAATGTTGCGGCACAAATTTCTTTTAATCTATGCTTCGCTGGTTCCCTTACCTTAATACCAGGGGCCAAAAATAAAAGCATTCGCGCCCCCAATGGGACTCGAACGCCTGACCTCGAAGCCGCGATCTCCCCCTTGCGCTCTTAGCCACTCTACCACCTGGAATTTCTTATTCACCGATGTTCAGAATATATTTTTAAAACCTTCTTCGGCATTAACGCCCTTTTGCAACAAAATAAAAACTTATGCCGCACAGAAGACTCGAACCCCTGACCTCATTTGGCGCTGTCCCTTAAGTGGTACACGGAAACCACTTCACTACTGGACTTTCATGTCCAAAATTTTACAAAGTTTTTACTTAAGGCCTCCCTTAACCAAATTCCCATTTTTAACCCCTAATTTTCAAAATTTCCAAAATGCTCCCATTTTATCCTCGGGCTTTAGGAACTCTAATAACACATTAAAATCACTCTGAGGCCCACTAACACTCGAGTTATTTTCCAAACTCGCATCCCCTATTTCGGGATATTACAGGCACTTCATTTTCTGACCCATGGTCAGACCCTACTGGTTCCGATACTGTCATTCTACCTCCACCGCGTCCACGACGACCACGTCCCCTAGAACTCATTTTTAACGTCGCGATTTAATCTGATTAAAAATTTTATGCATTAATACCCTTGTTCCACTGATTATCCGCGAACAATCTTATGAAATAAAGTATTTAGAAGTAGTTCTTTCGATCAAACAAAGGTTCAGTTCAAGCTTCTATTCTAATTTAGAGAATCACACATTCACATTCATATTCACATCATCCAACATACTATTATGGGCATTCTTATCCATTCCCCACCCAGGGGTAATTTCGTCATTTGTCCTACAGGGGTATTTTGGTAATAAATCGGGGTCACTTCTAAAATAATCTTAATAAATCAGGGCACTTTGGAATTTCAAAACTCCAGGGTATTTTTGAAAATTTTCTCAAGTCAAAGGTATTGCAGAATTTTTTTGATAATCGGCGTCATTTTGGTAATTTCATAAACCAGGGGTAACTTGGTAAATTTTCCAAATCAGGGTATCTTGCTATTTTGTAAAATAGAGTTTCTGATATTTTGTAAAGTAGAAATATTTTAGCAAAAGTCGAGGGTATTTTTGAAAATCTTAAAAACTAAGGGTATTTTAGTAATATATAATACAGGGGCATTTTTGTAATTTTGTAAATTGGAAAATAAATGTCTTTAAAAATCAAATTTTAGGGTTTATAAACCAAAGGGATAATTTATAATTTAAAAAAAAACTAAGGCTTTTAAAACAGTAAAGCTGATCCCTTTCGGGTTTTAATGATTGAGTTTAGCCGATGGCTAAGTCCTCTTGGTTAGGGTGAACGATTACTACGCACCAGGTAGGATTCAAGTAAAGAGGAGGTGAGTCGCTAGGACTACTTAAATACCAAGCTCTTACTGAATCCACTCCTAGACATACGCACAACAGTTGCCACACCCTAGCTCGGCGACTTAATCACAGGTTTGTTTAATGGTCCTTAAGTCTTATGCACTTGTGTTTGAGTAGACTAGTCCTAGGGTTCAACAGATCCTAGTTCACTAATCTACGTTCCCTTAAAAGCCCATCAAATTCACATATTCAATTCACTTCAGTAGTCAGAGGTACTTACCTGGTGGACTTCGAGTCGGAGATACAGGTGCCATGCCAGAATAACCTGAAATATTATTCATAAAAGTCCATATTTTTCGAAAAATCCATCTTTGAAAACATTTTTGGGCCCACATCCCTCAAATTCGAGTTTTGAACCGGGCTCTGATACCAAATTGTAACACCCCAAACCCGGCCTATTCGTTACAACCAAATTTGAAATGCCACTGCAGAAAACGTTTGAAAATATTCTTACTTAAAAGTAAAAACCGTTAAAAATTGTTTCCTTTAATAAAACATTTTCGTAATTTAAAACATTCTAAGAAAATAAAATTAAGTTGTCTTTAGAAAAAAACATTGTGTATTTAGAAGCCCATTAAAATTAAGTTGTTATAAAAATACCGGATTCAAAACTTTATTATACATAAATTTAAGAAAAATATAACCATTTGCAAATAGTATCTCAATTGTCAATCCATAATAAAACATAATAATAAAGATACTTAATAAAAATACTTAAATACTTTAATGGGCCTTATTACAATAAATAATAATTCACAAGTCTTGAAAGTATAAAATACTTAAAACAGCAAACTTCTTCTGCATGGGCCACCTTGTATCCACTCCAACCCGGTCCAAGCATCATGCATCACCTGTAAGGTTGGTAAAAATTTGGGTGAGTCATACAGACTCAGTGTGCAATTAGACCACTGAATTCCACCCACATGTCAAACCATATAATAACCCATATAACAAATATTAATGTAACTTATTCACATGCTTTCACTTATTGGGCTTGGCCCATATCCACATCACATAGAGTTCACATATTGGGCTTGGCCCATAACCATATGTATTCACATACAAATTATGCAATTATGAAGCCCATCCCAACCTAATGTCCATCCATCACACCTACCTTGGCAGACCTGCTGCCCAAGGCCGTGGCTAATCCACCGATCAACTAAGTGATCCCACATATCTTACCTTGGCAGACTTGCTGCACAGGGCCGTGGTTAGGCCACCGATCACATAAGTGATCCCACATATCAATCAGTCCACGGTGATGCACACAACTATCAACCGCCGAGATGTGACACCTAGCCAACACCTCCATTGATGAAGCACATAGCTAACATCAAGCGCTAATGTAGCACAAGGCTAACATTAGACCACGTACATAATGTACACCCTTTCTTCTTTCACATTCAGATCCCATCCCATGCACATGCAACATATGATAATGTCATAACATAATAAAATAATGCATGCACATGCTATTCGGTTATTGGCATATTCACATTCTTAATATTTAACACTGACCTGATTTTCGATATACCCCTTAAGGGTATCCATTCATAATTGTCACTGCACACATTAGCATTTACACCACACATACAATATAACATAAACCCGAAAAATAGTGGGTTAATCACACACCTAACTATTTGGCGAAATCCCTAGCTACTTGAATTAACACGATCTCGAAACGTGGTTCTTCCTTCTCCTTAAATGCCGATTTGGTCTCCTACCAAATCCCAAATCACACTCTGAGTAATCGGCCATAAATAAACATCTAAACAAATGGCCCTTGGCCGAATACCTTATAGACTCACCTTGATAAATCGAATCCCGAAAGAATCCCTAGTGCTTCCTCCCTTCTTCTACACATAAAAGAACATATATTACTATGGCCTCTAAACATATTCGGCCACCCATATAACCAAGGCCTAACCATATGGTTTCGGCACACTCATGAGGAGAATCTAAAATCGATTGCTAGAGAAGGATCTACTTACCACCTCGTAGCTTGAAGAGACTTAAAGAGGAAAGGTTCCACAACAAGATTCGGCTAGCCTTTCAAATGGTAACTGTACATTCAGCTATGGCTCAAAATAATGATGAAGAAGAAAAGGAAATAAGGCTTATAAGGTTCGGCTATGGCCCTCCAAAGAAGAAATTTCCGGCTTTCATGAGGAGTGTTTCGGCTTTGAGAATCACAAGCAAAGAAAGAAGAAAATAATGCTACCTTTTTCGACAAGAACTTGGTAGAATTGGGGTTGAAGAAAAGAAAAAGAATGAGAAGGAGGATTGAGAAGAAATTCGGCATAAGACTAAAAGAACCATAACTAATTTCGGCACTCCCTTCTTATCTAGCTTCAAAATCGACTAGGCACCCACCAAGAATTCCACATTCGGCCACCAACCTTTCTCCTATCATATCCCACTTTCTTCTCCTCCTTTATCACCTTAATTAATAAAAAAAAAATCCATCACATTATCCCTTATCTTTCCATTTAAAATAAATAAAATAAAACCACACTTATTCAAAATAAATTAAATAACCCACATCCATCCACTATCTTAATATTTAAAACAAATAAAACAAAATCCTCAATTATCTACCCACTTAAAATAAATAAAATAATCCACACTTATTCAAAATAAATTAAATAACTCACATCCATCCACTATCTTAATATTTAAAACAAATAAAATAAAATCCTCAATTATCTACCCACTTAAAATAAATAAAATAATCCACACTTATTTAAAATAAATTAAATAACCCCAATCCATCCACTATCTTAATATTTAAAACAAATAAAACAAAATCCTCAATTATCTACCCACTTAAAATAAATAAAATAATCCACACCTATCTAACTCTTTAGCCAAATTTTAAAATAAAAGAAACAAGCCTTATCCCATCTTTTAAAGTCCCATTGCCGTCCCACTTCTTCCCCTTCTCTTGAGGTCACATGCAAAAATAAAATAAAACACCCATTTACTGCCCCCAAGTTTCGAACATGGGACCTACTAGAGTCACCACACGCTACCAGCCACTTCGCTGCTAGCTTCTTTGTGTCATAAACTCCCAACAATTCTTTTTAAGGCCTTCTTCTCCCTCAACGCCAATCTTGCAAAAATAAAACATGCTTATGCTGCCCACAGGACTCGAACCCAGATCATTCTCCCCTGCTCATGGCGTCATCACGAAGGCCCTTAAGTGGCGCCTTGCAGCCACTTTACCAAGCCCGCTCTCATGTCCAAAATCCCTCGCAATTATTCTTAAGGCCTCCTTAGCCCAATTCCCATTTTAACTTAAAATTTCCATATTTTTCCAAAGCTTCCTCTTCCATCCTGGAGTTTCCAAAGCCCCTCAAACACCTCCAAACACACTTACTGAGCCCACTAACACATGAATTATGCACTAAATGCATAACCCCTAATCTAGGATGTTACAGATTTAGTTCTCTAAAAATTTTAAAGATATAGGTTATTAAAATGGTGAAATTACATTTTTACTATCATAAAAATATATAATTTTATCCCCAAGATAAAACTTTCCTAGATTCACCCCTGATCGACAATACTAATATAAGTTTGTCACAAAAAATTGGCATTATAGTGGACTTGAAGCTAACAAAAAAATTAACGATGTTAATGTTTCTTTCAATTTAGGTCACAATTATAATTAGAATAAAATACTTAGACTAAATAATGACATTATAAATGTCAAAACACCAAATTATAATAGAAGTATAAAGGTCAAATTTCAAATTTTAACATAGTACTGGAACCAAATTTAAAATTTAGCTATTTTTATATAATTAAAAAGTAGAGGGTCTCAAACTGAAAGTTAAGTGTTATTGTTAAGCATTGGGGGTGATAGTTTTCTATCACTTTCAATAAACCATGTGACAAATTTGCAAAGTTATCATCCCTAGAGAACATTAATTATACACCACCTTAAAAAGGAAGACTTGAAATCTAGTCTTTAGATGGAGAAACGAGATATATAAAACAACAAGCTTAAATTGTGGATCAGTTTCATATATAGGGTTGCTTGAGAAAGAGTGTCGTAACCATTATTTTTAAAAAATAGGAATCGACTTTGGTTTTTGAAAACGAATACAGGAGTCGCCACCAATCATTTTTTATGAGATGTGATCGGGTCACCTCGTAAAACAATTATTTTTAATAAACAGTTTGATTTATCAAAACAACGATTTTGGTCTACGAAACTTAGAAAATGGGTTCGGGAGTCGGTTACATACGAGGAAGGGTTAGCACCCTCGATACGCCCAAAATTGGTATGGAATTTATTATTAATGTCCTAATGTCAAAAATTAAAAAAGATTTTAAAATAAAAATCCTTTAGAAAATGTTCGGATAATTCGGATTTGGATATCGAAATTCTCTTGTTTCAAAAAGACGAAATATATCATCCTGTACGATAGGACACAATGTTTCAACCCTCGATACCAAGATCATTTCATGATTTCCAAAACTCATACATTGCGATTTTAAAAAAGGTATTCCACTATTTGGCCAAACCAAAAAAAACAAAACTCAGAACGATTAGGCACGATTCCTTGAATGTCCAAACACGAAATATTGCCTTATTTAAGAAAATACGGTCAAAATCTTAGAAGTATATTTAGTCATTTAGATGAACGGGAAATCGAAACCCAGCACGATTGGGCACGATTTCTCGAACTTCTAAATACGAAATATCGATCATTTTAAAACTTGATGTATCGAATAAAAGTTAATATAATATGATCTGATAAAAAGATAAATTACGAAGTTAGGTTGCGTAATAAAAAATAAGAATAATATACGTAATAATACTAAGTTAACTAATTTAATAATAGAATGATGATAATAACAAAGTTAATAGTAAAGTAAAGAATAATGACAACAATACATTCATGATAATAATAATAGTAATAGAAGGAATAAAAAATAATAATAATAATAATAATAATAATAATTAGTTAATAACAAAATAACAAGTAAATAGACACAAAACTAAAACGTACTTATAATAGAAATAATAATAAGAATAATGATAATAAGTGTACAATAATAACTTTACAAAAACTTAAAATAAATAATGGTGATACTGATAACAATAGGGAATATAGTAAAAGGAAATAATAATAAAAAAGCAAAATAAAAATAATAATAAAGTAAAGATAATAATAATAATACTAATAGTAGAAATATTAAATAATAATAATAGTATTAATAGTAATAAAAATAATTGTAAGCAATGTACTAATGAACGAATAACAATAAGCTAAATAAATAAAAAGTAATACTAAAAATAAGTATAATAATAACGGTACTAGTAATAAAACTAAAATAATAATAGTAGTAATAATAAAATAAAGAAATTCAAAATAACATGAATTAAAAGTAAAAATAATTAGGAAAAAAAATAAAATTATCCATATATGAAATGAAATAAAAATAAAAATAAAATAATAAAAATAATACATAGAGAATATATAAAATTTAATATTAAAGGAATGCGGTATTAAATTTAGAGTCTAAAACAAGCAGATAACCAACATAAAGGACTAGATTGAAGTTAAAATAAAGTAAAAGGGATAGATTTTAAAAATAAAAAAACTCGAAGGGCTTATTTAAAATGAGAGAAAAAGAGTAGGGACCATACGGGAAATTATTCCTATTCCCTTTGCTCATCCATGGGTTAAGGACCCTATTGAAAACCCATAGAAATTTGAGGCTAAAATCTGTAAAAAGAAAAAATGACAAAAAGGGGCCGATTGAATGGCGCTGCAATGGGGAGGGATCCATCACGAAAATATCCCCTTTAAGGGACATGCGCACTAGCCTTGAACCAAACGGCGCCGTTTTATTCAAAACCTTGAAACCCATTTTATTCTGTTCCATTTCATTCTCAGTTCAGAAAAAAAAAAAGCCAAAACTTTAAAGCTTCTCCCCTCTCTCCCTTTCGTCTTCCCCACGTCCGGCCTAGGGCCTCCGGTGTCTGTTGCACCGCCGTCGTGGGTCGATGGCCGGCATTTGCACGGAAAGGACTTTCCGGCGACGAGGAGACCAAGGTACATACTCGATTTCCCCTTTTATCGTATAAAATAGATGAAACAAGATAAAAAAAGGACATAAAGAATGAAGCTTTTGAAATATAAATCACCTTCCGAAAACAGAAAACTCAGGTCTATTGCGATTCAAGAATAGGATTTTGCTCTTTTTTGTATTGATTCGTGAATGTATACCCGTTTGAATCTCTGCTTTTGATTTTTATTTATCGAATATTTGCTTGAATCTCTGTTTTTTTGTGTTTCAAAATCTCTCCCTTTTTTTTATTCCAAACCCCCTTACAATGGTTTTGTTGGGAAGAAACCGAACAGTCGAACAGAAGCGAAACACAACCGGTGTTCTTTCTCTCCCTATAACTCTTGTCAAATATTTTGGCAAGCACAATGGCACAAAAATATTTGTTCTCTAGCAACCTATCAACCACAAATCAACCAATGCAGCCACAAGAAAAATAATAGATAGAGACATCGATATTTTTACGTGGAAAACCCCTCTAAATCAAGGGTAAAAACCACGGGACTTTAGAGTCCGATCAAAAGCTCCACTATAATCAAATGTTCAGCTACAAGATTACAATATCAAGCCTACAACAAGCATTCAACTCCAACAAGGCTAACAATATGTAATCTTTAGCAAAAGAGAAAAATTGGAGAACATCACCAAAATCGAAGCTGTTATAAAACCGGTATTTCTGACGTTACAGGACTCGGATGACAAATCTGACCATACAAAGTCAAGAACACCTTGTCGTCTAGCTGCTGTCAAAAAATCAACTCAATCGAACCACGGATGGACTTCCGATCGAAGAGTTGATCACAGCTGCAAATTTTTCTTTCAAGAAAAAAATTCTGCTATGCTCTCTCTCTGTTTCTCACCTTTTTTTTTCTCCTCTTAAAAATCTGATCTTAGCTCTGACACCTGTTAAAATATGCTGCCTATCATACTTTTTAAAAAAGGCCAAAGAAAAATGATAAAAAGCCAAAAGAAGTTGGCTGCCCAAAAAAAAAGTCACGTAAAAGGACAAAATAAAATGGAGACAAAAAAAATAAAGCATTGCAAAATTTAAGGCAGAATATATGGGTTTCCCACATAGTGGGACCCATACCCATCAGGTTTTTTATGGCTTTAAAGCCATTTTACAAGACTTCAAGTTGTGCTAAATATTACATTCAAAAAATAGAAAGTCAAGTGAAATACATATGGGTCATGGTGTTTATTGTGAGTATAAGCATCGCAGGGTTTCATAACTTTCAAAAAGTCAAACAAAATTGAATTTTTGGTGGAGATTGAAACTCAATCAATAAAAGGGGGGAAAATCAAAACAATTAATGTAAATAAAAAACCCAAACTTTTGAAAGTAATTACCTTTTTTGAGACGGAAAAGATTTAATTTTTTTTCAATTACTTGAATCTGATTGGTGAGTTTTCATTTTCGTTTTATGAAATTTTTTTTTCTTTGTTTTCAAACTTTCAATTATTTATTGTGTGGTTTTTTGAGGGTATATAATGCAAAATTTTGTAATTCCATTTTGTTTTGCATTTTAAACTTAAATTCATTTCACCACTTTGGAGAATGATATTTTCAAACTATGGAAGAAATCTTATAGGTTTCTAAGCAACTAAAACCAAATATAAACTGAATAATTCTCTAAATACACAAACCAGGCAATGGCTAGCATCTCAAACATATAATCCAAACAACAATAGCAATATTAAGAAGCTCACAACTAAAATTCCTATTACATCTTACACATTTATGTTCTCCCTCTCCATCCATCTTCATATTCAATATCCATTTTATGCATATCCTTCTTCATATTCAGTATTCATTTGATTCAGTTCTCGTTGATTGACGTATTACATATTTCTCAACCTCTTGTATTCCATTGATACGAACCAGGCTCTCAAAATAAGCATGAAGGGAGATGGAAAACCGAAAATGATCTAGATAAGTATTAATCTCAAGCTTCTTAAGCTCCTGGGTGGATGCGTCAAATAGGAGTACTTCATCATTTTTGTCTATAAGAAACAAGTCACCATTTTTTCCAAATCCCAATGGGCGTACAACTCCAGAAATGGATTTAATATTGAATTGTTTAGTCCACACTCCTTCACTTGTAACCCATAAATCAAAAGACATGTCAATTCTTTCCGATGGGTAAATAATAGCACCAAGTGATCCATTAAACACCAATAGATCAACATGGTATTCTAGGAAAGACTCAACGAATTCTGGGATAGGTAAAATTGAGAACTTCTCATTCCCCATGTCAAATGAAAGAATTAGTCTTCTAAAATCAAGATATGCGTCCGTCTTTGTTTTCCAATAGCAAATTCCATCTACATAATTATTTCCTAAAGTTGGTTCAGTATTTCCTAAAATTGTTTCAGATGGTGTATAATCAGGAGATGGAATTTCCTTCCAGGAATTACTTCTAAGAGAATACAACTCAACTTGGTACAAAAAATGAGGATGTGAATATACTTCTTCACTATTAACAAAAGTAAGAACAACAAATCGTATGATTTTGTAGTCGTCAGTTTTAGAATCAAACCCAATAGCAGCGTCGTTGAAATAAACGTCATCTAAAGTAAGGTAGGTTTCTTCGAATGGGGAAAAATATGGAGGGCGTTGGATTGAAGATGGTGGAAGGATTTTAAACTCTCTGGTTGATGGGTTCCAAATGGCAGCCTTATCCTCTAAAGGATCATGTAAACACAATAATCCATGACAAGCACCATAAACATAGGGGGTGGTATTCTTAAAAAAGGGCAAATGAATGTTTTGTTTTACTTCTTTTTTTTTACCTTTTTTGTTTGAAAGTTGAGAGAAATAAGGTTGTAAGGTGTTACCATCATAGCGTCGGAGAAGTAGATTAAGGTGGTTGTTTTTAAGGTTGTAGTGATGATGTTCGGAAATGAAATGAGGAGTTTGAAAAGAAGAACACCAATACTTACAAACACAGTTGAAGCGAGTAAGGGATTTAACTGGAAGCTTTGACAGAATTTCCATAACCAAAGCTTCTGGCAATTCAAATCTTGGCCTCTGCATCTTCCTCTTTTGATTTTCTTTGTAACTGACTAAGAGGAATAAATAAGCAAGCAAAATGGGAGTTGGTAGGTGTCATTTATGGTCCAAACCTTAACCATGAAGCAAAGAAGCATAAACGGTAAGCATTTAATACGTTTTAGGCAAATTTCCTTATTTGCATTTTTATCCATATTGATGAGAAATATGGAATTATGGATTAAACCAAGAAATCAATTTTATTGATGAAGAAAATTTTTTTTGTTATCTTTCCGGAATACAAAGTATAATGTAATAGGCCAATTTATCATCGGAATGATCCATTACTTGAAAAGATTGAAGATCTATCTACAAGCTTGGCGTATATGGAAACACAATCTTAAAGGATATGTAATCTTAGATATGATATGCAAATCTTAGATATGATATGCAATCCTAGAAGATATGATATGCAAATCTTAGAAGATATGGTATGTAATCTTAGAATATATGATTTGGTCCAAACCTAACCATGAAGCAAACATAAAAGGTAAGCATTTGATGCATTATAGTAATTATGTGCAATTTAGGATATTTCCTTATTTGCATTTGTATCCATGTGAAGAAGGATTAAGAATAAATATAATCTAATATATACCTTTTGAATTTTATCCCCAATTTTTAAAATAATAAATTTAAAGGATACAATATGCTCAACATTTATATACTTTTTTGTATATTTAAAATTTAATCCCTAATTTTATATTTTAAAAAATTTAATCTCTCTGTTTTTAAATTTTAAAAATTTAGGATCGTTAAAATTATTTGACATAATTGTTCAAAATACCCTCAATGTTTATGAATTTTTGGGTTAACCTTATTTTTTATTGACACCCTTAACATTACAATTTTTTTAGAAATCAAACGGGATACAAGAGTTAATCGTCAATCAAACAACAGGTCAATGAAATAGCTTATGTGGCGTGCCTCATAAGCACGAGATCATAGATGATGTCTGTAAGAGCCCAATTTTGACCGGGCTAGAATAAAACCAAAATAAAAAATAAAATTAAAGTCCCTTTTCAGTCCATTTACAAAACCAAGACCCATTACCAAATTAGCCCAACAAATTAAACCCAAAGCTAACTACACCCTTGACCCAGACCTAAAACTTAAACAGACCCAATACCCCATTACACCGAGGCCCAAACGAATGACCCAAACCGAAAGGCCCAGACATTAAGCCAGAGTCAGGAAACCTAGGGTTTCCTGACTACCTTCACGCCGCAAACCAGTATCCCAAAGGCCGCGACTTAACCGTCGCCTCCATCAGCCCTCAGTCACTCCGCCATCAACGCAGTTAGCTCCTTGCGCTTTCGTCTCTAACCTGCAAACATGGAAAGGAAACAGACAGCAAGCAAATAGGCAAAAACAAGAGATTTATTTCCTTTTTGTCTTTCATTTTTTGGGTTATAAAAACCCCTGGATTAAACTTGTAAACAAAAGGAGGGATTCACACAGGACACAGAGACAAAAATACAGAAATAAAAGCACATATTTTCATAATACAGATGTTATATTCTTATTTACGCATTCTTTATATTCTTTTCATACACGCATATTTTTATATATATATATATATATACAAAAATAGAGAACGATGGTTTTACCCTTCGATTCACGTCCGAGAAATAAAGCTTCCGACCTCCGGCCTCCGGACCCGGCCACGGAGGCGCGAGAGGCGCGTGCGCACTCAGTCCCTAATTTTAAAAAATTAAGCTCTCTGTTTTTAAATTTTAAAAATTTAGGATCGTTAAAATTATTTGACATAATTGTTCAAAATACCCTCAATGTTTATGGATTTTTGGGTTTGAGCTCTTAACCTTATTTTTTATTGACACCCTTAACATTACAATTTTTTTAGAAATCAAACGGGATACAAGAGTTAATCGTCAGTCAAACAATAGGTCAATGAAATAGCCTATGTGGCGTGCCACATAAGCACGAGATCATAGATGATGTCATCTATAAAAACAAAATTCTTTAACATTTTTTTTTATTTTGTTTCAATATTCTTTATTCTTCTCTTCTTTCCCTCTTCCCCTCTAGCTCATCGTTATGTCCAAACCCTACCACCGTTGCCTTCCCTCTCACTCCTCACCGTTGTTCTCACCACAAATGTTAGAAGAGATACTAATATATATAGAATTTATCTGAATTCATCCCTCAAAGTCTAAGAAAAAAAATACATATTCAATCACCAATTTAATATCATACAACCATTAAAATCCAAAACACCAACTAAAAAAAACTAGCTTTCATCCTATTAACAAATTTTGAAGAACATGTAGAAAGCTCAGAATAAACCTTACCATTAACAATCCACAAAGATCATAAACAAAACAACACAACAAAGGCATTAAACTGGGAATAAAAAAAAGGCACTGACTTTATCCATGGAAAAGAAGGGCCAACCCATTTGAGAAAAAACATCAACCAATAACCCTAGAAACCCATTTGAGAAAAATCATCAACGAATAACACTAGAAAGGTAAGTAAAATTCCCAACTTGATTCAGTACCAAATAGACCTTCTCGATTGAGAAAAGCCTGGCTCCTTTAACAAAGAATTATTCTCTTCCACTTCACATTATTCTAATAATCTCTGTCTCAAACTTACCCTTTCCTCATTAACATCATCATCACCCTCAACTCATAATTTTAGCTCCAGCATCACTTCTCCTCCCTCATCATCATTTTTATCATCATTGAAAGTCACTGAACTTTTAGAAAAAGAACCCAAATTTCCACTGTTTGGTTCCAGAGAAACTTAGAGAAGGTGAAGCAATAAATGGATAGATGAATTGAAAAACAAAGAAAGATATCAAATATACCGAAAGAAAGCAAACCTAAACCAAACAAAGCAAATTTGATTTTTCTAGTTTTTTTTTAAATTTAAAAGAAAACCAAAACCCTAAAATGGGTTACAATAGTGAGTCTCTTTTTGCTTTTTCTTTATTTTTTTTTTGGTTGTATAGAATTTTGAGTGTTTGATGAAATTGTCTTTTGTAAGGCTAGCAAAGAACTAGAGGTTGATGATGATGAAGAAGAGATGGAGAAGGTTTGGGACATTTATGGTAAGATCGAGGTGAGGTGTGAGAGGGAAGGCGACAGTGGTGAGGGTTGTCTAGCCACATAGATTACTTCGTTGACCTGCGATTTGATTGACAGTCAACTCACATTTCTCATTAAAATTTGATTGATTTCTGAAAAAATCGTAAAGTTAATAGTGTCAATTAAAAAAAAAGTTAAGATCCCTGTAATAGGCCCAATTTGCTAGGGCCCAGTAATCAATTTTTAACCAAAACCATTAAACCAAAATAAAAACAAAATAAACATAAAAAACCCAATGTCCAGTGTTCATTTTTACAAGTACCAGGGCCCAAAATAAATAAACCCAAATCTAAAATGAACTGACCCAATAGCCTACATCAGAATTAGCCTGAGTGGCCCAAATTGATTTAGGGTCTCGAAAATTCTGGAAACTCTTTCGCTTAGCCCCACGCACGCCGTTCTTCTCCACCAACCACCATCGCCGTCCTCCAGCTGTACCTACAACAAACAGCAAGAGAAAATAGCAACGAGAAATACAGAAGAAAAGAATAACAGAAAGGAGAAGCGAATAGTATTTTTTCCATTTTTTTCATTCGACTATATAAAGCCACATTACACATTGTAAAAGGGATTCCGATTTTTTCTTTTGAATACACATGTGCACACACACGAAATGAAAGAGCAATCAAAAATCAGTTTCTTTTTGAAGGTGATTTCGAATTTTTCTTTTTCCGATTGTTTTCTATTGTGGTTCTTCACTTTGATTCTTTCCTTGCATGTGAAAATAAAAGAGAAAGTAAGTATGATTTACCTTTATAAATGCGTTGACGGAATCCTATTAACTTCGTCGAAATTGAGGCATGGATGGGATTTCATGGCTGAAAATAGCAGCCCTCGAAGCTTGAGTCTGCTAGCCGCCGTTTATGGTGGCGGATTGGCACTTAAGAGGAGGGATTTGGTGAATCGGCAACAGGATTTGGGGGCTGATTTGCATACCTTAGCAGAGAACAATAGCCCCTTTTAATTTTTTTGTGTTCTATAAAAAAGTTTTAAAAAAAGAGAGAATTGTGGTTTAAAGAATGAAAGGGAAACGACACCGTTTCATTTGGGTAAGGAGCCCGCGCATCTACCCGAACCCGCCCCAGGATCCGCGCATTTTTTACAATGGGGTTATTTATGTGATTAGCCCCTCCATTTTGCACTTTCATTTGATTGAACCTGATTTCTTTCTTTAATATATGTAACATATTTCAAAATTTACTAGTCATTCTTAATTTACTAATAATTCTTATTATGTGCTTCACATATCATTTTTTTTTTCATTTTTTTTTCAATTCCAATTTCACTTCAATTTATTCACAACTAAATTTAATTTCACTTTCTCATTAATATACAATTCAATACTAATATTTATCCATCACTTAATTCAATTTCCATTTAATTCAACAATAACACTTACCTCATACTTCACTTATTATACGCATAATTTAAATTTAACATTTAATATTAAATAATAGACATCAAACATGTAACAATATAAGTCATATGTGTTAATTTATATTTTAATTTCATACCTCAACAATAGCCTTTCATCAAATAGCATCATATATAATCTATATTATCTAATCAAATTATGAACCTTTGGTTCAAGTTTTCAATTTTATATATCAATTTTAATTCATAATTCCACTTTTTTTTTGTACTGTCAATAATTCAATCGATCAAATTCATTCAATTTTCTCATTTCATTTATTCAACTGATTTCAATATCAATAAATCGATATTTTAGCAAATTTATGAACCTTAAGTTCATACTTCAATTCTCACATTTTAATTCGATTCACAATTCAACTCATAATTTCTTACTCATATTTTCAATAGTTCAATCGATCAAATTTATTTAGTTTTTCTCATTTTAGTTATTCACCCTATTAACAATCCGGACTTTAATGGATACATGGATTCCAACCCAAACACACCAGTACGGCACATTGTGCCTAAAACGATACATAGTACCTGATCAGTATACGACACATAAGTGCCTGAAATGACACACGAGGTGCCTGATACGACACATAAAGTGCCTGATTTACGACACATAAAGTGCCTGATCGGCAAAGCCGATAAATCCTGTACTCTTCCAAATCCTATGGCATGCCAATTATATCCGACTAATCCGACAAGTTAATAGGGAAATCAATTCTCATTTTAATTTCACTTAATATTCATATTTACCCCTATTAACAAGACTCGGACTTTGGCGGATACACGGATTTCAACCAATCACACTAGATTGGCACCCAGTGCCTCATCGGATAGTTCGAAGCAATATAGTGACACCCAGTGTCTCATCGGCAGAGCCGAAGAAAATTGGTACCCAGTACCTCATCGAAACTATCCGAAGAAATATAGTGACACCCAGTGTCTCATCGGCCTAGCCGAAGTAAAGTGGTACCCAGTACCTTATTGAATCTATCCGAAATAAATAATATGACACCCAGTGTCTCATCGACTCAAGGTCGAAGAATCCCTGAACACTTCCAATCCTATGGCATGCCATTTGTATCCAATCTAGCCCGATAAGTTAATAGGGTATTCAAATCATTTTTTTCCTATTTCAAATTCACTTTTCCATTTTCTAATCAGTATACAATTCAGTACCAATAAATATTTCAAATATTCACATATAATCAGACTTCGATTCAATTCCAACCACTTTTCAATCAATACACGATTCATATATTTACACATATTCATAATTTAATGCATTTTTATTCAATTCGTATTTTTAATTTATTGTCCAATCAAATTTAAAATCACTAATTACTTTTCAATCAATATACATTTCAATTACTCGCATATTTTCTTTATTTAATTCAATTTGATTCAATTCAAATCACTTTTAGTTTCCTATAAATATACCTTCAAATATTCACATAGTTCATAATTCAGTTACGTAATTTAAATAACTTTCTAATTTCCAGTTCATTCTATTTTCACTTCTTATTTCAACCAGTTTCACAGTATTGCAGTAATTCATTACATCAATAATTTCATAGTTTAATGCAATACACATAACAATATTCAGTAACTTCACAATTCAATTCAGTACTCAAAATAATATTCAGTATTCCATAATTCAGTTCAGTATCAGTCTCAATTTTCAGTACCCAATCTTAAATTTATCATTTTACTAAACACTTACCTTAAAATACTTACCACACATAATTAATAAATTACACATAATAATGATAAAGTTTGAATAATAGTGATACAAATATCATCAACGTCTGAAGATATCACATTATCTCAAGTTATATATTATTAATGGCATATATTTCTAGACTTCACACATATTACGTTTGGTCCGAGAACCGACTAAACCTAAGCTCTGATACCACTAAATGTAACACCCCTTACCCGTATTCAACGTCGGAATAGGGTACGAGGCATTACCGGAATTACAAATTTATTTATCAGACATTTTATTTCATCTAGCATTTATATTTGAAATCAATCAAAATCAAACATATTGTCCCTTAAATATATTTATTTTTATCGACGTGTCTTACTTGAATTTATTACTCGTTTCATCATACTTAATTACCTTGTTTTATCATAATTCAAATTATAGATAATCACATATTTACATATCATGATAAATATCATTCACTTGCCGTTTCTTCATAAACATAAAACAGTTAATTCATCATATCAAAATTTCACGTACCATCAACTTATATTTCCTTATATCACATAATTAAGTTACACGAACTTACCTGGTTAAATTTGCAGAAATATCAAAATTCAGGGACACTTTGGAAATTTTCTATTTTCATTGATTTTTCAGTCGATCTTAATCTAAATTAATAATTTCATTCAATTTTGCAATTTTAAATAATAAAATAATTCATTTCATGCAAATTGGTTATTTCCACATTTTTACAAAATTAATCACAAAGTTTTACTTTTATTCAATTTAGTCCCTGATCCTAAAACATTACAAATTAGCCATGCTAGCTGAATATTCATACATATTTTCCTCCTCCTCCTCTCCATTCCACATCCTTAATGTATATAACGTGCTATAAATAACATTATCAATAATTTCATTAATTACTCATAAGTATATTCCAAACTGTCCATTTGAGTTATAGTCACTAAATTATTTATTTCCAGAGCTACAGAACTCCAAATGAAGAAATGTTAATTTTCCATAAAACTAGACTCACATATCTTCTTGCCATAAAATTTTCAGAATTTTTGATTTAGCCAATTAGTACAGTTTATTCTTTTAAGTCACCCCTGTTCTGCTGTCTGGCAGTTCCGACCCTTCTTCACTAAAAATTAATTATCTTTTTATATAGAATTCAGATGATGTTATAGTTTATTTCTTCTAAAACTAGACTCATTAAGGAATCTAACCATATAAATTATGTTCCAAAATTATTTTTATACAATTTTTGATGATTTTTTCCAAGTTAGAACAGGGGATCTCGAAAGCACTCTGAACCAGTCTTACCAAAATCGAAATATCTAAAAATACAGAATTTCTTTTCTTTCTCTGTTTCTTTCATATGAAAATAGACTCAATAAGCTTTAATTTCATATCTCACTCAACTTCTAATTCAATTTCTACCATTTTTGGTGATTTTTCAAAGTTACCTTACTGCTGCTGTCCCAAAACTGTTTTCATATAACTCATTTTACAATTTAATCCTAATTAAGTTTACTTACTTTCCTAACTTAATTCATACTTCTTTTCTATTCAAATTCCATCCAAACTCAAATTTAACTACTAAATTTTTAGCATATTTTCCTCAATTTAATCCCTACAGCATAAAACTTACATCTTACTTCTCAATTAAATCCATTTTTCAATTCTAACTTGAAATTCATTCAATTAAGTCCCTAATTCATATTTTTGTTCAACATAAACTATACTTGATAACTCATAAACTTTCAATATGGCAACTTAGCTTCATCAAAACCTTGTTCCAAGGCTTCTAAAACATCAAAATTAAGTAAAAAGGGCTAAATTGACTTACCTATCAACTTCCAAGCTTCAAATTTTTAATTATCCCTTTCTTCTTTCTTTTCTTTCCTTCCTTCTTTCCTTCTGTAACATCCTGCGACTGGGGTTGTTTGTATTTTATTTTATTTTTATTTTAGTGATTGCCTGAGGAAACCTTATTTTTATTTTGGTGCGAACCTGGCTATAAGAAATGATTTGGTAGAGTGGTTGAGGCGCTAAGGAGCTCTAGGAGGGAAGGGGTTCGAGCTGCATGAGTCGCTTTGGGGAGTTTTATTTTTGGCGTGAGGGAGAGCTTAATGCGAAGGGTTAAAGAATAAAAATTTGTGCGTAAGACACAAATGAACGCTCTGGCCAGTTGGTTCGGGGCGCTATGGTGCTTAGGGACTTCAGCAAGACTGAAGTTCGAATCACAGTGGCCGCATGGCGTAAAATTTTTATTTGGGCCTTGGCGTTATGAAATAAGAGGGCTAAGAAGACTTTAAAAGAATATGGTGACGAGTCATGTCACAAAAGGCGCCTTGGCCGAGTGGCCAAGGGCGCTGTTTGAAGACTGCGGCAGCGAGGTCCGGAGTTCGAGTCTTAATGGGCGCGCGGGCATTTTAAATTTTTGTTTGGTGAGGTGAATGGGCGCGATTGAAGGAGTGTTTAAAAGTTTCTGGGACGGGCTAATGTCATGAAAGTCAAGGTGGCCGAGTGGCTGGGGCGCTGGGGAGTTCTCTCCAAGTCTGGAGTTCGAAACCCCTGAACAGCGTTGGGCGTCTTATTTTTGCATTTGGCCATTAATGCGTGCAGGAGCCCAGGGACCGAAGGTTTAAAAGAAATTTCCGACGCGTTTATATCAGGAAAGGCGCAATGGCAGAGTGGTCAAAGGCATGGGAAGTCTTCCCCAGGTCTCGGGTTCGAGACCTGGGGGCAGCAAAGCATGGCCTTCTTTTTCTCTTTTGGCCGACTTGGTTGGGGGGCTGCATGGGGCGCACGCATGCTGCCTTTGTTTCTTTTTTTCAGCTGCACGGTATGGGGAAGGGGTAGTAGTAATATATATATTTATTGTTATTATATATAATTATTATTATAATTATTATTATTATTATTATTTAGTGATGGTATGGGTAAGATTTTTTTTTTTTACTATTATTCTATGGGATAGTGATGGGGGATGGATTAAATAATGGATTTGTTATTTCAATGGTGATAGGAGTTTCTAATAAACAATGTTTTATTATTTTCATGATGTGCAAATGCTTCAAACTATGTTCTCCCCCCCCCCCCGGATTGATTGCTTGGACGAATGAAGTTTGGTTAGGGGAGCTTAGTCGGCCTAGAGTTGGTAAAGGAGAGCTTGTATTTGCTTTCTTTCCTTGCCATATTGTTTAGCCGAACTAGGGAGACTTTAAGAAAGTGTTGTTGGGTTCAAAGGTTGGTAAGTACCTTTAGTTAGCATTCAGTTTTTTCTTCCTTTTTCCTTTTTGTATGCCGAATGCAAGTGTCCAATCCTTGGTAAGGAGGGCCGAATCTGTTCTCAAGACACTAAGAGTTTTGCTCCCTTGTGTGTAGTAATCGTAAAGGAGCATCGAAGGAGTGGCTTCCCGAGACTTCGTTTCGTTTTGGTAAGGTATATATATATATATATATATACTATTCGGCCAAAGGCCATTTTGGGTACCTAAGTATGACCGAAATTTGTACTTTGATTTTAGGGGGTAAATCGGCTAAGAAATCAGAAGTTTTCGGGATTTCAAATCACGTGGTTTAGTGCTAATAAAGGTTCGGCCTGAGGCCCTATTTTGTTATGATATGACCGATCCTTTGGAATTGTTAGTTAATCAATGAGACTCTTTAATAATAACTTATAGTGGCTGAATATTGGTGCAATACGGGATACGGTTCGAGACTTTTGTGATATCGGATAAATTCGCAATTCCTCTCTAGATCTCCGATTAAATAGGTGTGTAAGCTCTTACACACTTTATTAGTATAAATTGTTATTTAATGATATTTATAACCTCTCATGTGGTAATTTTGCCTGGTGGGCATAAGCTTGGTTTTCGGGTACGTCCCCTATTACTCGATCTACGATATATGTTGTGTATGCCATCATATGCTGTTAAATGCTATGCTATATACAAATGCATCATATATAGGATCACGATACTTGTTATGTGAGCATGATGATGGTGGGATCGATGAGAGGGAGTAATAATCGTGTCGACGGACACCAGTGGTTTGGTACCACATTTCGTGACTACGGTCACCAGAGGTTTGGCACCTCCAGAGGTTTGGCACCTCATAGCGTCTCGTCCCTGTGGATTAATTCCACCGTGGGTTGGCCCCACATTTGAGATACGGGATCGACGCCAGTGATTTGGTATCACACGATGGGTTGGCCCCATCATTTGATTGTGACTTCGGGTCACCAGTGGTTTGGCACCACCAGTGGTTTGGCACCACACGTATTGACGGATATCGTGACTATAAGTCACCAGTGGTTTGGCACCACCAGTGGTTTGGTACCACACGGGGTAGAAAAAGGAGCATGGATGGCTAGGTTGGGTTGCAAAATTGCATGTCATACTAATATCTCGTGTATGAGTGGTATTTTTGGGTTGGGGATTTACACACTGAGTCTTGGTGACTCACCCCTTCCCATATCATCTTGCAGGTGAGTAGATCGCGGAGACGGAGCCGGGGAGAACTCGAGGCGGCCATGTTTGTTTTGTGGACTTCAAATTTTACTTTGCCCCGCTTTAAGTTTATTGTTCACTACAATTCGATTGGGTTGTAATATGGCCGCTTATTATTATTTTGGATGTTTAGGTAGTTGTTTTTACTTTATTATATAACTGATGAACTTATGAACTGTTAAGCAAATCGGTTAAAAGTAACGTTTTCAAAATAAGTACTCGTATGCGTTTTCAAAAATGTTACCATCGGGTAACAAAATTTTCTAAGTTATCGATCACTCTAATGTTCTAAAGATTTAAATGATCAAATGGTTTTAAAGGAAGAAAGGATTTTCAACTCAATCGGATTTATCAAATCAACCCACTGGAGTTTTAGCAAAAACCGTTTTATACCCTTAACAAATTTTTTTAAATTTTCTACTATTAGTCCAAACCTTTCAAACTCCTTTTTACTCCGTAACATACCAGATCCGGTCAAGGCTTGTGGGCCGGGTTTGGGGGTGTTACATTTTGGTATCAGAGCCAGGTTCAAAAACTCGGCTGTGAGGGCCCAAGGCCTAAAAATGTTTTCCTAGATAGGCTTTTGAGAACCTCTATGAAAATGGTTTTATTTGAACAACATGGCATCGAGTCTCCGGCACCAATCCGCTATTGTAAGTATCTCTAATCTATGTGTGAATGATTATCTGTAAAAGGGGTAGAAATGGGACGTAGATAGTATGAAAGGTATGTGAACCTTAGGACTAGTTTAACAATCGCATAAGATTTATAATTGCCTAATTAAACAAACCCATAACTAAGTCACCGAGTTAGGGCGTGGTAACCCTTGTACGCATGTCTAGGATTGGATCCGGAAGAACTTGGTATTTAAGCAGTACTAGTGACTCACCTCCTCTTCGCGGGAATCCTACCTGGTGCGTAGCTTCGGTTCACCCTAACCGTGAGGACTTGTTCGTGGGCTAAACCCTATTATTAAAACCCGAAAGGGAATTAGCTGCATTTTTATAAAAACCCTAGTTTTAAACACTTCCCTCAAACTTGTGAGATTCATATTACAAAATTCTCTTGATTTATGGACATTTTAAAATACCCTTAGTGGTAAATTACAAAAATGCCCCTAGTTTTAAAATTTACTAAGCTACCCCAAAATTTTAACAAAATTTTCCTTATTTTACAAACATACCCAAAATCCTTAATTTGCAAATATCAAAAATACCATGATTTTGGAAAGTTACGAAATTGCCCCTAATTTGCAAATTACCAAAATGACCCTGATTTTCAAAGTTTTTGCAACACTACCAATTTGGAAAAAAATTTCTCAAAAGAACCCCCAAGTTTTACAAATTTTTAATTTCCCTTGATTTGTCAAGATTTACAAACTTACTTTGTTTTATTACCAAAATACCCCTGTAGGGTAAATGACGAAAATACCCCGGGTTAGAAATTGGACAAAAAAGGTGATGGAATAAGTGAATGTGTATCTTCGAATTACAATAGAAGACTTGAAACTTGTTTGATCGAAAGAAAAACTTCTTGACTTTGCCCATAAAATTCTTTGCTAATAATTAGTGGAACGTTGGCTAACTCATAAAACTTTTTAAGACAGATTGCGCTATAAGAAATGAGTTCTAGAGGTCGCGGCTGTCGGGGACGCGGTAGAGGCCGGATGGCCATGTCAGAACCAGTTAGGTCGGGCCAAGGATCAGATAATGAGATACCACCTCCACCACCACTACCAACCTTTGGTGATGGACATCAGGATCAGACGGGAGGTGAGTCAGTATCGCAGGCTTATGCTGTGTGTTCTAGAAATGATGGCCGGGACCGGTAGAGGTACAAGAGCTCGGAAGTCTGTATCTGAACGGCTTCGATCCAACGGAGCTGAAGTATTTCGGGGTGTATCAGGTGTCGCACCTAGTACGGCCGAATATTGGATAGAATTGACGGAGAGGATCATGGACGATCTCGATTTAACAAATGATGAGAAGCTGAAAGGAGCAGTGTCGCTTCTAAAAGATGAGTCATACCAGTGGTGGCTCACGGTTCGAGATGGTGCTACGGCGGATGACCTTACTTGGGAATACTTCAAAGCTACTTATCAGAAGAAGTATGTAGGCACCAACTACACTGATACTCAGAGGAAAGCTTTTCTGGGATTAGTACAAGGAAATAAGTCGGTATCTGAGTATGAGGCAGAATTCCTGAGGCTGAGCCGCTATGCTCGGGGAGTTGTGTCAACTGAGCATGATCGTTGCGCTCGTTTTGAAGACGGACTTAGGGATGATTTAAGATTGTTGATTGCTCCACAGCAGGTGCGTGAGTTTGCTGTTTTGGTAGAGAAGGCTAAGGTAGCCGAAAGGGTCAGGGAGTCTGTGAGACAGAACTATGATAGGAGCAAGCAGAAAAGAGGTTTTGGGTTATCTGGATCGGGTAACAGTGCATAAAAAAGGGCCAGGCAGAGTGGGCCGAATCAGGCTGGAAGGCCCATGGCTTCTAATCAGAGACCGGCTCAGTGTAATCGTTGTGGGAAGTCACATTGGGGAGGTTGTTGGACCGGTGAGAGGGGTTGCTTTGAATGCGGATCTTTGGATCACCGTGTAAGGGATTGTCCTCGGAAGCTAGCTAAGAATCAGCCAGAGGGTCAGAACCGTACTCAGGTTAGAAATGTGGGACCACCGCAGAGGGGTCGTGGTAATGGTAGAGGAGGAAATGGTCCTAATCGAGGTCGCGGAATTCAGGGCAGAGGTGCAGGCAACACAGAAGCTAGGCAGCCTGGCTTGGTCTACGCAGCGAGGCGTCGCGAGGAGGGTGACGCACCGGACGTCATAACCGGTACGTTCCTAATTTTTGGTCTTCCATATGTTGCATTAATCGTTGTGGGTTCGACGCATTCATACGTTGCTAGTAGTGTGGTAGAGACTATGAACTTGAACTTCGAGACTGCTTCTAGGGAGATGACTGTAATTAGCCCTCTAGGACACTCTGTGGTAGTGAACAAGCTATATAGAGATATACCCCTAGAACTCCAAGGGGCAGTATTTGTGGCTGATCTGATGGAACTGCCATTTGGGGAGTTCGATCTAATTCTTGGAATGGACTGGCTAGTTAAGTATCAGGCAAGGTTGGATTGCGCCGCTAAGCGCATGGTTCTAAAGACGGCTAAGGGTGATGAAGTGGTCATGATAGGTAACAGAAGAGATTATCTATCCAATGTGGTGTCTGCCTTAAAGGCCGAGAAAATGGTCAGAAAAGGTTGTGAGGCGTTGTTGGTTTGAATTTGTGCCTTGGAGGCTAAGGAGTCAGCAGTTGAGAAGGTCCGAACTGTAGGGGAATTCACTGATGTGTTTCCAGAAGAACTCCCAGGTCTGCCTCCAGATCGGGAAGTTGAGTTCGGTATAGACTTGATGTCCGGAACGGCACCTGTGTCTATAGCACCCTACCGAATGGCACCAAAGGAGTTGGTGGAGCTGAAGGCTCAAATTCAGGAGCTCTTGGATAGAGGGTTTATTCGACCAAGTATATCTCCGTGGGGAGCACCTGTGCTGTTTGTCAAGAAGAAAGACGGGTCAATGCGGATGTGTATCGACTACCGTCAGCTAAACAAGTTAACGATCAAAAACAAGTATCCGTTGCCTCGGATTGATGACCTGTTTGATCAACTGAAGGGTGCATCGGTGTTCTCGAAGATAGATCTTAGGTCGGGTTATCATCAACTTAAAGTGAAGGAGGTTGATGTACACAAGACGGCATTTCGTACCCGGTATGGGCATTACGAGTTCCTAGTGATGCCGTTTGGGTTGACCAACGCACCGGCAACGTTCATGGACTTAATGAATAGGGTGTTTCAGCAATACTTAGATCAATTTGTCGTGGTGTTTATAGACGACATATTGGTTTACTCAAAGACGGAGGAGGAGCATGATAGGCATTTGCGCATAGTTCTACAAGTACTGAGGGAGGAGCAGTTGTATGCCAAATTCAGTAAGTCCGAATTTTGGCTTAGGGAGGTGACTTTCTTGGGTCACGTGGTGTCAGCCGAAGGGATTAGAGTGGACCCTCGCAAGGTTGAAGCGGTGTTGGATTGGAAACCACCTAGGTCAGTGGCGGAAATTTGAAGTTTTCTGGGTCTGGCCGGGTATTATCGAAGATTTGTGGAAGGATTCTCTCTAATCGCAGCGCTGTTGACTAAGCTATTAAGGAAATGAGTCCCATTTGTTTGGTCAGAGAAACAGCAAGAAAGTTTTGATAAGCTAAGGAAGATTCTGACGGAAGCTCCAGTTTTGATACAGCCTGAGGCGGGGAAGTTGTTCACGGTTTATTGTGATGCGTCCTATACTGGTTTGGGATGTGTGTTGATGCAGGAAGGGAAGGTAGTGGCCTATGCATCTCGTCAGCTAAGACCGCATGAGGTTAACTATCCTACTCATGACTTGGAGTTAGCGGCAGTAGTCTTTGCTTTGAAAATATGGAGGCATTACTTGTATGGGGAGAAATTGATAGTCTACACGGATCACAAAAGTCTGAGGTATCTTTTGACGCAAAAGGACTTAAATTTGAGACAGCGCCGATGGGTTGAACTGTTGAAGGACTACGACTGTTCAATTGAGTACCATCCAGGCAAGGCTAACGTGGTGGCTGATGCGTTGAGCCGAAAGGTCGTGACAGACTTAAGGGCGATGTTTTCTCGTCTCAGTCTATACGACGATGGAAGTCTTTTGGCAGAGCTGCAAGTTAAGCCAACTTGGATCGAGGATATTAAGGAAAAGCAATTAGGGGATGACAGTTTAAACGCACGGAGGTTGCAAATTCAAGATGGTGGTTTGGAAGGGTATAGTTTGACTGGTGATGGTGTGATGTGTTTTCAAGGGCGGCCTTGTATGCCGAATGATGTGGGATTGAGGCAAAGAATTCTTCAGGATGCACATAGCAGCCCATACGCTATGCATCCTGGAGGTAGCAAGATGTATGGAGATTTACGGAAGCAGTTCTGGTGGCCAGGGTTGAAGTGTGAGGTAACTGAATTCGTAGGAAGGTGTCTCACGTGTCAGCGAGTAAAGGCTAAACATCAGTTGCCATCTGGGTTACTTCAACCGGTGAAGATTCCTCAGTGGAAATGGGAGAGGGTCACTATGGACTTCGTCAGTAGGCTACCCCTCATGCCCAGCAAGAAGGACGCAGTTTGGGTGATTGTGGACCGTCTGACCAAGTCGGCTCACTTCATACCGGTAAGGGTGGATTACTCGCTTCAGAAGTTAGCTAAGTTGTATGTGGCAGAGATAGTGAGGTTGCATGGTGTGCCAGTGTCGATCATCTCAGACCGAGACCCCAGATTTACGTCGAGGTTTTGGAGAGCGCTACATCAGGCTTTGGGTACACGATTGGATTTCAGCACAGTATTCCATCCATAGTCTGACGGGCAGTCGGAAAGGTTATTCAGATTTTAGAGGACATGTTAAGATGCTGCGTTTTGGACTTCAGAGGTAGTTGGGAAGAGTTTTTGCCATTAGCTGAGTTCGCATACAACAATAGTTATCAGGCAAGCATTAAGATGGCACCATATGAAGCGTTGTATGGTAGGAGGTGTCGTACCCCTACTTGTTGGACAGAGTTGGGTGAGTGACGGATGTTAGGACCGGAATTGGTTGCAGAAACTGAGGATAAGGTGAAGAAGATCCAAGCCCGGTTAAAGGAAGCCTCGGATAGGCAGAAGTCATATGCCGATCTCAAACGGAGGGACATAGATTTTGCCGTAGGAGACGAAGTTTTTCTAAAGGTCTCGCCATGGAAGAAAGTGTTAAGATTTGGGAAAAAGGGCAAGTTAAGTCCAAGGTTCGTGGGACCGTTTAAGGTATTGAGACTAGTGGGACCAGTAGCTTATCAGCTCGAGTTGCCAGCAGAACTGAGTCAGATTCACGATGTGTTCCATGTCTCCATGCTTAGACGCTATCATTCTGATCCATCACACGTCTTGGCAGTTGAGGAAGTTGAGGTGAGTCCAGATTTGACGGTGGAAGAGGAACCGGTGCAGATTCTAGATCGGGATGTAAAAGTTTTGTGTAGGAAGTCAGTTCCTTTAGTGAAGGTCCTATGGCGGAGTCATGGCGTGGAGGAAGCTACGTGGGAGCCCGAGGATGCGATGCGGCAGCAATACCCCCAACTCTTCTGATCCAGGTAATTTCGAGGACGAAATTATTTTAAGGGGGGTAGAACTGTAACATCCTGCGACTGGGGTTGTTTGTATTTTATTTTATTTTTATTTTAGTGATTGCCTGAGGAAACCTTATTTTTATTTTGGTGCGAACCTGGCTATAAGAAATGATTTGGTAGAGTGGTTGAGGCGCTAAGGAGCTCTAGGAGGGAAGGGGTTTGAGCTGCATGAGTCGCTTTGGGGAGTTTTATTTTTGGCGTGAGGGAGAGCTTAATGCGAAGGGTTAAAGAATAAAAATTTGTGCTTAAGACACAAATGAACGCTCTGGCCAGTTGGTTCGGGGCGCTATGGTGCTTAGGGACTTCAGCAAGACTGAAGTTCGAATCACAGTGGCCGCATGGCGTAAAATTTTTATTTGGGCCTTGGCGTTATGAAATAAGAGGGCTAAGAAGACTTTAAAAGAATATGGTGACGAGTCATGTCACAAAAGGCGCCTTGGCCGAGTGGCCAAGGGCGCTGCTTGAAGACTGCGGCAGCGAGGTCCGGAGTTCGAGTCTTGATGGGCGTGCGGGCATTTTAAATTTTTGTTTGGTGAGGTGAATGGGCGCGATTGAAGGAGTGTTTAAAAGTTTTTGGGACGGGCTAATGTCATGAAAGTCAAGGTGGCCGAGTGGCTGGGGCGCTGGGGAGTTCTCTCCAAGTCTGGAGTTCGAAACCAATGAACAACGTTGGGCGTCTTATTTTTGCATTTGGCCATTAATGCGTGCAGGAGCCCAGGGACCGAAGGTTTAAAAGAAATTTCCGACGCGTTTATATCAGGAAAGGCGCAATGGCAGAGTGGTCAAAGGCATGGGAAGTCTTCCCCAGGTCTCGGGTTCGAGACCTGGGGGCAGCAAAGCATGGCCTTCTTTTTCTCTTTTGGCCGACTTGGTTGGGGGGACTGCATGGGGCGCACGCATGCTGCCTTTGTTTCTTTTTTTCAGCTGCACGGTATGGGGAAGGGGTAGTAGTAATATATATTTATTGTTATTATATATAATTATTATTATAATTATTATTATTATTATTATTATTTAGTGATGGTATGGGTAAGATTTTTTTTTTACTATTATTCTATGGGATAGTGATGGGGGATGGATTAAATAATGGATTTGTTATTTCAATGGTGATGGGAGTTTCTAATAAACAATGTTTTATTATTTTCATGATGTGCAAATGCTTCAAACTATGTTCTCCCCCTCCCCGATTGATTGCTTGGACGAATGAAGTTTGGTTAGGGGAGCTTAGTCGGCCTAGAGTTGGTAAAGGAGAGCTTGTATTTGCTTTCTTTCCTTGCCATATTGTTTAGCCGAACTAGGGAGACTTTAAGAACTTGAGGATTTGGTTTTGGAAGGAGGGTGAGGGTGGTATTTGCGTTTTGAGGTAGACTCACTTGGGTGCCGAGATTTCTTCTTCTTTCTCCCTCTTTTTCGTTGGAGTAGCCGAACATTCAACCTTCTTTTACAAGCTAGGCCGAACCCCCACCCCCCCAAAGGAAAGTGTTGTTGGGTTCAAAGGTTGGTAAGTACCTTTAGTTAGCATTCGGTTTTTTCTTCCTTTTTCCTTTTTGTATGCCGAATGCAAGTGTCCAATCCTTGGTAAGGAGGGCCGAATCTGTTCTCAAGACACTAAGAGTTTTGCTCCCTTGTGTGTAGTAATCGTAAAGGAGCATCGAAGGAGTGGCTTCCCGAGACTTCGTTTCGTTTTGGTAAGGTATATATATATATATATATATACTATTCGGCCAAAGGCCATTTTGGGTACCTAAGTATGACCGAAATTTGTACTTTGATTTTAGGGGGTAAATCGGCTAAGAAATCAGAAGTTTTCGGGATTTCAAATCACGTGGTTTAGTGCTAATAAAGGTTCGGCCTGAGGCCCTATTTTGTTATGATATGACCGATCCTTTGGAATTGTTAGTTAATCAATGAGACTCTTTAATAATAACTTATAGTGGCTGAATATTGGTGCAATACGGGATACGGTTCGAGACTTTTGTGATATCGGATAAATTCGCAATTCCTCTCTAGATCTCCGATTAAATAGGTGTGTAAGCTCTTACACACTTTATTAGTATAAATTGTTATTTAATGATATTTATAACCTCTCATGTGGTAATTTTGCCTGGTGGGCATAAGCTTGGTTTTCGGGTACGTCCCCTATTACTCGATCTACGATATATGTTGTGTATGCCATCATATGCTGTTAAATGCTATGCTATATACAAATGCATCATATATGGGATCACGATACTTGTTATGTGAGCATGATGATGGTGGGATCGATGAGAGGGAGTAATAATCGTGTCGACGGACACCAGTGGTTTGGTACCACATTTCGTGACTACGGTCACCAGAGGTTTGGCACCTCCAGAGGTTTGGCACCTCATAGCGTCTCGTCCCTGTGGATTAATTCCACCGTGGGTTGGCCCCACATTTGAGATACAGGATCGACGCCAGTGATTTGGTATCACACGATGGGTTGGCCCCATCATTTGATTGTGACTTCGGGTCACCAGTGGTTTGGCACCACCAGTGGTTTGGCACCACACGTATTGACGGATATCGTGACTATAAGTCACCAGTGGTTTGGCACCACCAGTGGTTTGGTACCACACGGGGTAGAAAAAGGAGCATGGATGGCTAGGTTGGGTTGCAAAATTGCATGTCATACTAATATCTCGTGTATGAGTGGTATTTTTGGGTTGGGGATTTACACACTGAGTCTTGGTGACTCACCCCTTCCCATATCATCTTGCAGGTGAGTAGATCGCGGAGACGGAGCCGGGGAGAACTCGAGGCGGCCATGTTTGTTTTGTGGACTTCAAATTTTACTTTGCCCCGCTTTAAGTTTATTGTTCACTACAATTCGATTGGGTTGTAATATGGCCGCTTATTATTATTTTGGATGTTTAGGTAGTTGTTTTTACTTTATTATATAACTGATGAACTTATGAACTGTTAAGCAAATCGGTTAAAAGTAACGTTTTCAAAATAAGTACTCGTATGCGTTTTCAAAAATGTTACCATCGGGTAACGAAATTTTCTAAGTTATCGATCACTCTAATGTTCTAAAGATTTAAATGATCAAATGGTTTTAAAGGAAGAAAGGATTTTCAACTCAATCGGATTTATCAAATCAACCCACTGGAGTTTTAGCAAAAACCGTTTTATACCCTTAACAAATTTTTTTAAATTTTCTACTATTAGTCCAAACCTTTCAAACTCCTTTTTACTCCGTAACATACCAGATCCGGTCAATGCTTGTGGGCCGGGTTTGGGGGTGTTACACCTTCTCTGTTTCGTTTGCCTATTCTCTCTGTTTCTCTCCCCCTTTCCTTTTGTTTTTGTTTGTATATATAATAATATATAATATAATAATAATAGTATAATATGATATAATATAGTATAATATAATAATATAATAATATAATAATATAGTAATATACCTTAAAAATCTCAGATTTTTCTATGTTATACCGCCTCAACTATACAAAATGGTATAATTACTATTTTGGTCCTTCATAATTTCTTTTAATCTATAATTTAACTTTTACTTTCATTTCAATTTAGTCCTTTTCATTTAATTTCCTACCCAAACGTTAAAATTTTCTAACGAAAGTTTAATAATAACTTAATGACATTCCATAAATATTTTTAGAAATATTTATGGCTCACTTTATGAATTCGAGGTCTCAATACCTCGTTTTTGGCCCAATTTTTTAATTAATTCTTTCAGTTCACAAAATTCACTAATTTTAAAATATTTCTAAAATCACACTTAACTTATAATTATCGATTAACAAAATTTTCTAACTTTTCGTCAAATTTAGTGATCTCGAATCACTGTTCCGATACTATTAAAATTGGGCTGTTACAACTCTTCCCCCCTAAAAAAATTTCGTCCTCGAAATTTCCTTGTTATTTTGATCATGAGCTTCATTATTTCTATAATTCTATAGCTCCTTTACGCACATATTTATCTAGTTTACCATTTATATCCATTTCATATCCTTTCAGTTTGCAATTCATTTTTAATTCAATATTGCGAGCATACCTTATAACAAAAATTACTTACCTTTTTATAAGAGGCCCAATAGATTAAACAAAACACTTAAGATATATGAAACAAATATAGAAGTGTATTATTATGTACTATTAATCAGATAGCACTTGATGAGTATCAAAGTGTTATTATCAGAGAATGCGCTAGAGTTCATTAATGGTATACCACTAATATCTTAGTAGATCTAATCTTATTTACTTGGGAAAATTACATTACACACGCATGTCACTTTTACAATTTAACCATTGTACTAAAAACCTATATGTTTATATCTTTTCTTTCTTTAATATATGTAACATATTTCAAAATTTACTAGTCATTCTTAATTTACTAATAATTCTTATTATGTGCTTCACATATCATTTTTTTTCATTTTTTTTTCAATTCCAATTTCACTTCAATTTATTCACAACTAAATTTAATTTCACTTTCTCATTAATATACAATTCAATACTAATATTTATCCATCACTGAATTCAATTTCCATTTAATTCAACAATAACACTTACCTCATACTTCACTTATTATACGCATAATTTAAATTTAACATTTAATATTAAATAATAGACATCAAACATGTAACAATGTAAGTCATATGTGTTAATTTATATTTTAATTTCATACCTCAACAATAGCCTTTCATCAAATAGCATCATATATCATCTATATTATCTAATCAAATTATGAACCTTTGGTTCAAGTTTTCAATTTTATATATCAATTTTAATTCATAATTCCACTTTTTTTTCGTACTGTCAATAATTCAATCGATCAAATTCATTCAATTTTCTCATTTCATTTATTCAACTGATTTCAATATCAATAAATCGATATTTTAGCAAATTTATGAACCTTAAGTTCATACTTCAATTCTCACATTTCAATTCGATTCACAATTCAACTCATAATTTCTTACTCATATTTTCAATAGTTCAATCGATCAAATTTATTTAGTTTTTCTCATTTTAGTTATTCACCCTATTAACAATCCGGACTTTAATGGATACATGGATTCCAACCCAAACACACTAGTACGGCACATTGTGCCTAAAACGGTACATAGTACCTGATCAGTATACGACACATAAGTGCCTGAAATGACACACGAGGTGCCTGATACGACACATAAAGTGCCTGATTTACGACACATAAAGTGCCTGATCGGCAAAGCCGATAAATCCTGTACTCTTCCAAATCCTATGGCATGCCAATTATATCCGACTAATCCGACAAGTTAATAGGGAAATCAATTCTCATTTTAATTTCACTTAATATTCATATTTACCCCTATTAAGAAGACTCGGACTTTGGCGGATACACGGATTTCAACCAATCACACCAGATTGGCACCCAGTGCCTCATCGGATAGTTCGAAGCAATATAGTGACACCCAGTGTCTCATCGACAGAGCCGAAGAAAATTGGTACCCAGTACCTCATCGAAACTATCCGAAGAAATATAGTGACACCCAGTGTCTCATCGGCCTAGCCGAAGTAAAGTGGTACCCAGTACCTTATTGAATCTATCCGAAATAAATAATATGACACCCAGTGTCTCATCGACTCAAGGTCGAAGAATCCCTGAACACTTCCAATCCTATGGCATGCCATTTGTATCCAATCTAGCCCGATAAGTTAATAGGGTATTCAAATCATTTTTTTCCTATTTCAAATTCACTTTTCCATTTTCTAATCAGTATACAATTCAGTACCAATAAATATTTCAAATATTCACATATAATCAGACTTCGATTCAATTCCAACCACTTTTCAATCAATACACGATTCATATATTTACACATATTCATAATTTAATGCATTTTTATTCAATTCATATTTTTAATTTATTGTCCAATCAAATTTAAAATCACTAATTACTTTTCAATCAATATACATTTCAATTACTCGCATATTTTCTTTATTTAATTCAATTTGATTCAATTCAAATCACTTTTAGTTTCCTATAAATATACCTTCAAATATTCACATAGTTCATAATTCAGTTACGTAATTTAAATAACTTTCTAATTTCCGGTTCATTCTATTTTCACTTCTTATTTCAACCAGTTTCACAGTATTGCAGTAATTCATTACATCAATAATTTCATAGTTTAATGCAATACACATAACAATATTCAATAACTTCACAATTCAATTCAGTACTCAAAATAATATTCAGTATTCCATAATTCAGTTCAGTATCAGTCTCAATTTTCAGTACCCAATCTTAAATTTATCATTTTACTAAACACTTACCTTAAAATACTTACCACACATAATTAATAAATTACACATAATAATGATAAAGTTTGAATAATAGTGATACAAATATCATCAACGTCTGAAGATATCACATTATCTCAAGTTATATATTATTAATGTCATATATTTCTAGACTTCACACATATTACGTTTGGTCCGAGAACCGGCTAAACCTAAGCTCTGATACCACTAAATGTAACACCCCTTACCCGTATTCAACGCCGGAATAGGGTACGAGGCATTACCGGAATTACAAATTTATTTATCAGACATTTTATTTCATCTAGCATTTATATTTGAAATCAATCAAAATCAAACATATTGTCCCTTAAATATATTTATTTTTATCGACATGTCTTACTTGAATTTATTACTCGTTTCATCATACTTAATTACCTTGTTTTATCATAATTCAAATTATAGATAATCACATATTTACATATCATGATAAATATCATTCACTTGCCGTTTCTTCATAAACATAAAACAGTTAATTCATCATATCAAAATTTCACGTACCATCAACTTATATTTCCTTATATCACATAATTAAGTTATACGAACTTACCTGGTTAAATTTGCAGAAATATCAAAATTAAGGGACACTTTGGAAATTTTCTATTTTCATTGATTTTTCAGTCGATCTTAATCTAAATTAATAATTTCATTCAATTTTGCAATTTTAAATAATAAAATAATTCATTTCATGCAAATTGGTTATTTCCACATTTTTACAAAATTAATCACAAAGTTTTACTTTTATTCAATTTAGTCCCTGATCCTAAAACATTACAAATTAGCCATGCTAGCTGAATATTCATACATATTTTCCTCCTCCTCCTCTCCATTCCACATCCTTAATGTATATAACATGCTATAAATAACATTATCAATAATTTCATTAATTACTCATAAGTATATTCCAAACTGTCCATTTGAGTTATAGTCACTAAATTATTTATTTCCAGAGCTAAAGAACTCCAAATGAAGAAATGTTAATTTTCCATAAAACTAGACTCAAATATCTTCTTGCCATAAAATTTTCAGAATTTTTGATTTAGCCAATTAGTACAGTTTATTCTTTTAAGTCACCCCTGTTCTGCTGTCTGGTAGTTCCGACCCTTCTTCACTAAAAATTAATTATCTTTTTATATAGAATTCAAATGATGTTATAGTTTATTTCTTCTAAAACTAGACTCATTAAGGAATCTAACCATATAAATTATGTTCCAAAATTATTTTTATACAATTTTTGATGATTTTTTCCAAGTTAGAACAGGGGATCTCGAAATCACTCTGAACCAGTCTTACCAAAATCGAAATATCTCAAAATACAGAATTTATTTTCTTTCTCTGTTTCTTTCATATGAAAATAGACTCAATAAGCTTTAATTTCATATCTCACTCAACTTCTAATTCAATTTCTACCATTTTTGGTGATTTTTCAAAGTTACCTTACTGCTGCTGTCCCAAAACTGTTTTCATATAACTCATTTTACAATTTAATCCTAATTAAGTTTACTTACTTTCCTAACTTAATTCATACTTCTTTTCTATTCAAATTCCATCCAAACTCAAATTTAACTACTAAATTTTTAGCATATTTTCCTCAATTTAATCCCTACAGCATAAAACTTACATCTTACTTCTCAATTAAATCCATTTTTCAATTCTAACTTGAAATTCATTCAATTAAGTCCCTAATTCATATTTTTGTTCAACATAAACTATACTTGATAACTCATAAACTTTCAATATGGCAACTTAGCTTCATCAAAACCTTGTTCCAAGGCTTCTAAAACATCAAAATTAAGTAAAAAGGGCTAAATTGACTTACCTATCAACTTCCAATCTTCAAATTTTTAATTATCCCTTTCTTCTTTCTTTTCTTTCCTTCCTTCTTTCCTTCTCTGTTTCGTTTGCCTATTCTCTCTGTTTCTCTCCCCCTTTCCTTTTGTTTTTTGTTTGTATATATATAATAATATAATATATAATAATAATATAATATAATATAATATAATATATAATAATATAATAATATAATAATATAGTAATATACCTTAAAAATCTCAGATTTTTCTATGTTATACCGCCTCAACTATACAAAATGGTATAATTACCATTTTGGTCCTTCATAATTTCTTTTAATCTATAATTTAACTTTTACTTTCATTTCAATTTAGTCCTTTTCATTTAATTTCCTACCCAAACGTTAAAATATTCTAACGAAAGTTTAATAATAACTTAATGACATTCCATAAATATTTTTAGAAATATTTATGGCTCACTTTATGAATTCGAGGTCTCAATACCTCATTTTTAGCCCAATTTTTCTAATTAATTCTTTCAGTTCACAAAATTCACTAATTTTAAAATATTTCTAAAATCACACTTAACTTATAATTATCGATTAACAAAATTTTCTAACTTTTCGTCAAATTTAGTGATCTCGAATCACTGTTCCGATACTATTAAAATTGGGCTGTTACAGTCCCAATGGTTCGGTACCACAGCGGGTTGGCCCTACATGTCTTCATCAGGGATTGTCAACAGTGGTTTGGTACCACAAGTGGGTTGGCCCCACATATTATTATTTGTGACTTTGTCACCAGTGGTTTGGAACCACCAGTGGTTTGGTACCACGGTGGCTGGGTGCCACAGATGTTGGGTAGATTCAAGAGAAGTGAAGGATGGAAATAATAGATTATTTGGGATGCATTACATACATACTTAATATATATAGTTGTGTGTGGGCTAAGGCCCAATGGGCCTTTGTGTGCGAAAAGCCCAGAGTACGTTTAACGGGGATTTACACACTGAGTCTCGGTGACTCACCCCTCTGTTAAATTTTGTAGGTAATCATTATTTGGGTTTTATTATGAAAATGTTATAGCATGCCTAATAAATTATCATAGTGGGAGCTTTTCTAAAATTAAAAACTTTGATTAAATGATTTTCTAATTGGCTAATGAAAGATGGGTATCGAGTAACAAATTGACTAAAATTTTCAACTAAAAACCGCAATATTGTTTTCAACTGATAGCTTAAACGGAATTCTCTTAAAGTTCGATTTTGGATTAAGGAACCTGATTTGTAACACGACCTAAGTTAAACAATTGTTTTGAATTTCCTCTAGAGGCAATAATGACACACAAAATTTTTCTCAACTCGTAGTTTTTAGTTGTCTTTTCCAAAATTTTCTTTCCTGTAACATACCAGATTCGATTGTAGCGTTTTGACTAGATTTGGGGTGTTACAATCAATACAAACACTCCAACCTATGATTGTTCTGGTGGGAATTAGTTCATTCTTCTCGTTGGCTACCACATTCATGCCTCCTTTCTTCGGAATAACCTGCACAAGACTTACCCATTTGCTGTCAGAAATAGTGTAATATCCCGGGTTAGGGGCTATTTTGGTGTTGCAGGATATTGCATGTTTGTAGTGTGTTATGTTGCTATTTCTATGTTTTAGGGGCTTAATTATAGCCTAGGTGTATGCCTGAGGTAATGGAAGAATTTTTGGTTTTTGGGTATTAAGTGAAGGGAGCTGAGGAAGCTGGGGTTTAAGAGTTTTAATTGTGGTTTTGTTGCATAAAAAAGGGAGCAGGTGTAGTGGCAAGCTAGACGCCACTAAGGCTTGGTGTGGGTAACGCCTAAAGCAAGCAAGGTGGTCTTGTGTTCGAGCTGCGAAATTCTCCATTTTGGGCATTATTTTGGACGGCATGGAGGAGGAGTTTGTAGCAGTTCAAACTCTGCTTATGACTTGGTCAAATGATGAGGTGGTGGGAAGAGAGGAGAAAGTGGAGGAGGACTTGGTCTTCACATTTGAATGAGTGGATGGGAGTTATTTGGGGATCATGGCCGAATTTTGGGAGAGTTTGGGGGGAGGAAGTGACGGCTTGGGATGGGGTTTGTGTGTGCCGAAATTCATTTTGGAATTTTGGTACACTTTTGGTCACATTTTGTTAGCCGAAATTCAAAAAGTTCTCATTCTTTTTTCTTAGAAAAAAACCTCTTTTTGCCAAATTTTGCTTGGTTTCTTTTGTTGGATGTGACCGAATGCTCTCCCCCTATACCTTTTTCTTCTTTTCCATTTTGTTGAGCCGAAACTTGACCTCTAAAACATTTTCTCCATCTTCTTTATTGTTCAAAACCGAAAGTGCAACCTCTATCCATCGTTGATTTCTTTCTTCTTTTCCTTCTCAAACCCCATTGCCGTAACCTCATTTCACTTCAGCTAAACTCTCTTTGCTTCTCATTTAAAGCCGAAAGTAGAGGGGTTAAACACTTAAGCCGAACCCTTCTCATCTGTTGGCCGATTTCTTCTCATCTCTTAAACAATATTTCCTCCGTTGTACTTCTGAGTACTAAGCCGAATACCTCCCTTCCCTTAGTGTTTTGTTGGCCGATTCTATTCACCCTCTTTTAGTATTTTTGGCCGAATATCAGTGGTGTAATTGGGGCTTTGTTTCAATCGGTTGGAGGTTGGTAAGTCTTAGGCCGAATGGCCATATCTCCCTCTTTTGGTTCTTTATTGGTTGTGTTTGTTTAAGGGCCGATTATGGTCAGTTGGAAGGGTGTTAACCTTTTATTTTGGAACCGAATTCATGATAGGGCAATCAGGGATTTCGAACAGTCAGGTGGAGCCTTCTCTCGCTGTGAACCGATTAGGTAAGTGAAGGTATGATATCATTCGCAGTTATTCGTTTAAATCTGACTAAGTCAAGGTGACAAAGGATTAACCATTCTCTCTTAAGGTGTAGCCGATTGGTGATTAAAGAAGGGCCGTTGTGGTTCAGGTTTGGTAGGAAACCAAACCAATAGCAAGGGACTTGATAGTCAAGGGATTCAGAGTGATTCGTAGGGATCTTTAGACTCGGTTTTACCAGGTGTGTAAACTAACACACTTATATTTAGTAATATTATTATTAAACCTGTATGCCTATTAAATTATGACAGTTGATGGATTGATATGATACCCATTTGGGTATGGGCTTGGATTCGGGTAAGTTATTACTAATATCATTATGAGTTATTGATGATTTATATGCTATCATGGCTATGGATATATGTGATATGGGATATGTGGTTAGACATATTAGCATGAGATGCATGATTTGTAGGATATGCATGATCATATGAGCATGGTATGTTGATGGGTGATACGAGAGGAGGGAGCAGTGATATATTGTGCTGACGAGCACCAGTGCTTTGGTAGCACAACTTTGTGACTTTGGGTCACCAGAGGTTTGGCACCTCCAGAGGTTTGGTACCTCAGCGTCTCGTCCCAGTGGCTCAGTACCACAGTGGGTTGGCCCCACAGATGATTATACGGGATTGACGCCAGTGTTTTGGTAACACACGATGGGTTGGCCCCATCACCAGATTTGTGACTACGGTCACCAGTGCTTTGGTAGCACATTGTGTCTTTGGGACACCAGAGGTTTGGCACCTCATTGCGACTTGTCCCTGTGGTTTGACCACCGTGGGTTGGCCCCACTTGAGATATGGGATCGTCTGCTAGTGTTTTGGTAACACACGATGGGTTGGCCCCATCATTATTGGATTTGTGACTTCGGTCACCAGTGCTTTGGTAGCACAATTGTGTCTTTGGGACACCAGTGCTTTGGTAGCACATTGACGGATATTGTGTCTTTGGGACACCAGTGCTTTGGTAGCACATTGTGACTATATGTCACCAGTGGTTTGGCACCACCAGTGGTTTGGTACCACACGGGGTAGAAAAGGAGATACGGATGGTTAGGTTCGGGTTGCATTAATCATGTTGCTATGTATGATGTGTGTTAGCACGTTGTTTTATCGGGAGCGGGATTTACACACTGAGTCACTCGACTCACCCTCTCCTTTGACATTTCAGGTGACTCGTAGATGCGGACTTGGAGCCGGGATGGACTCGGGGTGCTTATGCCATGCTGAACAAAGTCTTTACTCAGACTCTAAAATTTTTGGTACTTTAGCTTATTACTTTTATTTGGGTTTTAATTTGTTCTGTAAAAGGCCTTTAGATTATGTTTTAAGTTGGTGGATATTTTAATTAGGTTTAATATGCCTTAACAAAATTAAGTCGGTATAAATTTTCCTAAAACCTGGAAAGATAATGTTTTCAAAACTATAACGCATTGTGTTTTAAACTATACCATCGGGTATCACACAAGGTCTTTTGATAAACAAATTCAACTGGTTTCCAATTCTAACTTGTAATACACTTAAGTTTAAAAGTGTTTTCTGAATCATTAAGAAACTAATAAGGCTTTAAATAGTAATAACTCGTTTTAACTACAAATTCTGGCGAAGTTTTCAAAATCCCTGGATTTCAAATACATCAACTGTTTTTCAAACAAGACTGCTCAAATCTGTTTCAAACACACTGTGTTTTCACTCAGCTTTTAAACGAAAAATCTAGTTTTTCAAAATGTTTTTCCCCGTAGCATACCAGATTCGGACGTGGTGTCTTGTCCGGGTTTGGGGTGTTACATTTGTGGTATCAGAGCCAAGTTCAAAGGCTCGGCTGTGGGCCTGAGGCCCAAAATGGTTTTCAAAAGTCTGTTTGGGTGTTGTGTTGGAAGTATGGTTTTGAAAGGCATGGCACCGAGTCTCCGGCACCAGTTCGCCCAGGTAAGTACCCCGAACTATTCTCTGTGATTTGATTGGATGTTATATGATTGATGATAGCGATAGTGTGCTACCTTAGAGATTGAAACTGATAGGATTCTGTGAACTTGCGAGAACAAATCCTCTTTAAATATTCATAAGACTTGCTTTTTAAACAAGTGGAATAAACACTGATGCATAAAATTCTCTAATCAGATACGTAGAAAGATTAGACATGAGCACTCGAGGTGGACGTGGTCGTAATACTCGCGGTAGAGGTAGGGGTAGAATGACGGTTTCTGAGCCCGTAGGATCTGGGCAGGGTTCAGAAAATGAGGTACCGGTTTCGCCACCAGCTGGAGGTGGTGAGTTCCAAGATCAGACTGGAGACGACGCAGTGTCACAAGCGATGCTGCGAGTGTTGGAAAGGGTAGCTGGGGCTAGTGGTAGTGCAGGAGTTAGGAAATCAGTTCCTGAGCGACTCCGGGCTAATGGGGCTGAATTCTTTCGAGGTGTTTCTGGTGTTGCTCCTAGCACTGCTGAATATTGGCTGGAGGCAACTGAGCGGATCATGGATGATCTGGACTTGACGGCTGAAGAGAAGCTGAAGGGTATTGTCTCGCTTCTCCGGGATGAGTCCTATCAATGGTGGCTCACGGTGCGAGACAGTGTGGTAGCAGAGGATTTGACATGGGATTATTTTCGGGCTGCTTATCAGAAGAAGTACATCGGGGCTAGTTATATTGACTCCCAGAGGAAGGCATTTCTGAGGCTTGTTCAGGGGAGTAAATCTGTTGCTGAGTACGAGGCTGAGTTCCTGAAGCTGAGTAGGTATGCCAGGGGCATTGTAGCCACTGAGCATGAGAGGTGTGTTCGTTTCGAGGATGGTCTCCGAGACGAGTTGAGGCTGCTGATTGCTCCACAGCAGGAGCGCGAGTTTGCTGTCTTGGTTGAGAAAGCTAAGGTGGCTGAGGGTGTTAAGGAGTCAGTGAGGCAGAGTATGGACAGGAGTAGGCTTAAGAGGAGCTTCGGGTCTTCTGGTTCATCGGGTAATCCGCAAAAGAGGGCTAGACCGAGTGGGCAGAATCAGTCTGCTAGATTTGTTGCTGCTAGGCAGGGACCACCGCAGTGTAATCAGTGTGGGAAAACTCATTGGGGTGGTTGCTGGACTGGAGGTAAAGGTTGCTTCGAGTGTGGTTCTTTGGAGCATCGCATTAGGGATTGTCCGCGTAGGATGGCCAGGATTCAGTCGGAGAGTCAGGGCCGTAATCAGTTCAGAGGTAATGGACCGCCACCGCAGAGGGGCCGTGGTAATGGCAGAGGTGGTAATGGATCTGGTCGGGGTCGTGGAGCACCGGGCAGAGGTGCAGGTAGTTCTGATGCTAGACAGCCTGGATTGGTGTATGCGGCGAGGCGCCGAGAGGAGGGCGACGCACCGGACGTCATAACCGGTACGTTCTTGATTTTTGGTACTCCTTATACTGCTTTAATTGATGTGGGTTCTACGCACTCTTATGTTGCCAGTAGTATAGTAGAGACAATGGACTTAGACTCTGAGATATCTTCTAGGCAGATGACTGTGATTAGCCCTCTAGGTCACTCTGTAGTAGTAGATAAACTGTTTAGAGAGGTACCCCTAGAACTCCAAGGGGTAGTGTTTGCTGCTGATCTGATGGAACTGCCGTTTGGGGAGTTCGATCTGATTCTTGGGATGGATTGGTTGGTCAAGTACCAAGCGAGGTTGGATTGCGCGGCCAAGCGCATGGTTCTTAAGTCGGGTGATGGTGATGAGGTGGCTATGATAGGTAATAGGAGGGATTACTTATCAAATGTGGTATCTGCTTTGAAAGCGGAGAAGATGGTCAGGAAGGGCTGTGAAGCGTACGTGGTTCATGTGTATGCCTTGGAGGCCAAAGAGTCTGCTGTCGAGAAGGTGCGTACTGTTAAGGAATTTGCTGATGTGTTTCCTAAGGAGCTTCCGGGTTTGCCGCCAGATCGAGAGGTAGAGTTCGGGATTGATCTGTTACCCGGGACTGCGCCAGTGTCTATTGCTCCGTATAGGATGGCACCAAAGGAATTGGTGGAGCTTAAGGCTCAGATCCAGGAGTTATTGGATCGGGGTTTTATCAGGCCAAGTGTTTCGCCGTGGGGTGCGCCGGTTCTTTTTGTCAAGAAGAAAGATGGTACGATGAGGATGTGCATAGACTACCGCCAGTTGAACAAGCTGACGATTAAAAACAAATATCCGTTGCCACGGATAGATGATTTGTTTGATCAGCTGAAGGGTGCTGCGGTATTCTCTAAGATTGATCTGAGGTCTGGGTATCATCAGTTGAAGGTTAAGGAGGCTGATATCCATAAGACAGCGTTTCGGACTCGGTATGGGCACTACGAATTCCTGGTAATGCCGTTCGGGTTGACTAACGCACCGGCAGCGTTTATGGATATGATGAACAGGGTGTTTCAACAGTATCTAGACCAGTTCGTGGTGGTTTTCATAGACGATATTTTAGTGTACTCAAGGACGGAGGAAGAGCATGATAAGCATTTGAGGGTGGTGCTGCAGATTTTGAGGGAAAAGCAACTCTATGCTAAGTTCAGTAAGTGCGAGTTCTGGCTTAGGGAAGTGACGTTCTTGGGTCATGTAGTGTCAGCAGAGGGGATTCGAGTAGATCCTCGCAAGATTGAGGCAGTTCTGGACTGGAAGCCACCTAGGTCAGTGGCTGAGATTCGTAGTTTTCTGGGTTTGGCTGGATACTACAGAAGGTTTGTTGAGGGTTTCTCGTTGATAGCAGCGCCGATGACCAAGTTGTTAAGGAAAGAGGTTCCGTTTGTATGGACTGAGAAACAACAGGAAAGCTTTGACAAGTTAAAGAAGATTTTGACTGAGGCTCCGGTTCTAATTCAACCTGAGGCTGGTAAGGAATACACAGTCTACTGCGATGCATCACATACGGGTCTGGGTTGTGTGCTGATGCAAGAAGGTAAGGTTGTGGCTTACGCTTCTAGGCAGCTGAGGCCACACGAGGTCAACTATCCGACGCATGATTTGGAGCTAGCGGCTGTAGTGTTCGCCTTAAAGATTTGGAGGCACTACTTGTATGGAGAGAGATCGATAGTCTACACCGATCACAAGAGTCTAAAGTATCTGCTGACTCAGAAGGATTTGAATTTGAGGCAGCGTAGATGGGTTGAGTTGCTAAAAGATTACGATTGTTCTATTGAGTATCACCCGGGCAAGGCTAACGTGGTAGCAGACGCGTTAAGCCGTAAGGTTGTTTCAGACTTAAGAGCTTTGTTTGCCCATTTGAGCTTGTATGACGACGGGAGTATTGTGGCAGAGCTGCAGGTTAAGCCTACTTGGGTTGAGCAGATCAGAGAGAACCAATTAGAGGATGAGGTTCTGAGTGCGCGAAGGTTGCAAGTGCAGAATGGTGGTTTGGAGGGTTACAGCTTGTCTAGTGACGAGGTGTTGTGTTTTCAGGGTAAGGCTTGTATGCCTAAAGATGTTGAGCTGAGGCAGAAGATTCTTCAGGACGCACATAGCAGTCCTCATGCTATGCATCCTGGAGGTAGCAAAATGTATAAGGATCTTAGAGAGCAGTTTTGGTGGCCTGGTTTGAAGAAAGAGGTGACAGAGTTTGTTGGAAGATGTCTGACTTGTCAGCAGGTCAAGGCTGAACACCAGTTGCCGTCGGGTTTGCTTCAGCCTGTGAAGATTCCGCAGTGGAAGTGGGAAAGGATAACCATGGATTTTGTCAGTGGGTTGCCGCTTACGCCAAGCAAGAAGGATTCAGTTTGGGTAGTGGTGGATCGTCTGACTAAATCAGCTCACTTTATTCCGGTGAGGGTTGACTACTCACTTCAGAAGCTAGCAAAGCTGTATGTTTCAGAGATAGTGAGGTTGCACGGTGTACCAGTTTCGATAATCTCGGATAGGGATCCCAGGTTTACTTCAAGGTTCTGGAAGGCATTGCATCAGGCTCTGGGTACTCGTTTGGATTTCAGCACGGCTTTTCACCCGCAGTCTGACGGGCAATCAGAAAGGGTTATTCAGATCTTAGAAGACATGCTGAGAGGTTGTGTCTTGGATTTCAGGGGCAGTTGGGAGGAGTTCCTACCATTAGCTGAGTTTGCCTACAACAACAGTTACCAAGCGAGCATTAAGATGGCACCGTATGAGGCGTTGTATGGCAGGAAGTGTCGCTCACCTACGTGTTGGACAGAGTTAGGTGAACGTCAGTTGTTGGGACCCGAGTTGGTAGCTGAGACTGAGGACAAGGTTAAGTTGATTCAGGCTCGTTTAAAGGAAGCTTCGGACCGGCAGAAGTCTTATGCCGATCTTAAGCGAAGAGATATAGAGTTTGCTGTTGGGGATCGAGTTTTTCTGAAGGTCTCGCCGTGGAAAAAGGTCTTGAGGTTCGGAAGGAAAGGCAAGCTTAGTCCAAGGTTCATTGGGCCGTATAAGGTGTTGAGGCGAGTTGGACCAGTGGCGTATCAGCTTGAGTTGCCAGCAGAGCTTAGTCAGATTCACGACGTTTTTCATGTTTCGATGCTTCGGAGGTATCGTTCGGATCCGTCTCATGTGGTAGCAGTGGAAGAGATCGAGGTAAATCCAGACTTGTCTATGGAAGAGGAACCTGTGCAGATTCTTGATCGAGATGTGAAGGTTCTGCGTAGAAAGTCTGTGCCTTTGGTTAAGGTACTTTGGCGGAATCATGGCGTAGAGGAAGCGACGTGGGAACCCGAGGATACGATGAGACAGCAATACCCGCAACTCTTTTGACCAGGTAATTTCGAGGCCGAAATTGTTTTTAAGGGGGGTAGAACTGTAATATCCCGGGTTAGGGGCTATTTTGGTGTTGCAGGATATTGCATGTTTGTAGTGTGTTATGTTGCTATTTCTATGTTTTAGGGGCTTAATTATAGCCTAGGTGTATGCCTGAGGTAATGGAAGAATTTTTGGTTTTTGGGTATTAAGTGAAGGGAGCTGAGGAAGCTGGGGTTTAAGAGTTTTAATTGTGGTTTTGTTGCATAAAAAAGGGAGCAGGTGTAGTGGCAAGCTAGACGCCACTAAGGCTTGGTGTGGGTAACGCCTAAAGCAAGCAAGGTGGTCTTGTGTTCGAGCTGCGAAATTCTCCATTTTGGGCATTATTTTGGACGGCATGGAGGAGGAGTTTGTAGCAGTTCAAACTCTGCTTATGACTTGGTCAAATGATGAGGTGGTGGGAAGAGAGGAGAAAGTGGAGGAGGACTTGGTCTTCACATTTGAATGAGTGGATGGGAGTTATTTGGGGGATCATGGCCGAATTTTGGGAGAGTTTGGGGGGAGGAAGTGACGGCTTGGGATGGGGTTTGTGTGTGCCGAAATTCATTTTGGAATTTTGGTACACTTTTGGTCACATTTTGTTAGCCGAAATTCAAAAAGTTCTCATTCTTTTTTCTTAGAAAAAAACCTCTTTTTGCCAAATTTTGCTTGGTTTCTTTTGTTGGATGTGACCGAATGCTCTCCCCCTATACCTTTTTCTTCTTTTCCATTTTGTTGAGCCGAAACTTGACCTCTAAAACATTTTCTCCATCTTCTTTATTGTTCAAAACCGAAAGTGCAACCTCTATCCATCGTTGATTTCTTTCTTCTTTTCCTTCTCAAACCCCATTGCCGTAACCTCATTTCACTTCAGCTAAACTCTCTTTGCTTCTCATTTAAAGCCGAAAGTAGAGGGGTTAAACACTTAAGCCGAACCCTTCTCATCTGTTGGCCGATTTCTTCTCATCTCTTAAACAATATTTCCTCCGTTGTACTTCTGAGTACTAAGCCGAATACCTCCCTTCCCTTAGTGTTTTGTTGGCCGATTCTATTCACCCTCTTTTAGTATTTTTGGCCGAATATCAGTGGTGTAATTGGGGCTTTGTTTCAATCGGTTGGAGGTTGGTAAGTCTTAGGCCGAATGGCCATATCTCCCTCTTTTGGTTCTTTATTGGTTGTGTTTGTTTAAGGGCCGATTATGGTCAGTTGGAAGGGTGTTAACCTTTTATTTTGGAACCGAATTCATGATAGGGCAATCAGGGATTTCGAACAGTCAGGTGGAGCCTTCTCTCGCTGTGAACCGATTAGGTAAGTGAAGGTATGATATCATTCGCAGTTATTCGTTTAAATCTGACTAAGTCAAGGTGACAAAGGATTAACCATTCTCTCTTAAGGTGTAGCCGATTGGTGATTAAAGAAGGGCCGTTGTGGTTCAGGTTTGGTAGGAAACCAAACCAATAGCAAGGGACTTGATAGTCAAGGGATTCAGAGTGATTCGTAGGGATCTTTAGACTCGGTTTTACCAGGTGTGTAAACTAACACACTTATATTTAGTAATATTATTATTAAACCTGTATGCCTATTAAATTATGACAGTTGATGGATTGATATGATACCCATTTGGGTATGGGCTTGGATTCGGGTAAGTTATTACTAATATCATTATGAGTTATTGATGATTTATATGCTATCATGGCTATGGATATATGTGATATGGGATATGTGGTTAGACATATTAGCATGAGATGCATGATTTGTAGGATATGCATGATCATATGAGCATGGTATGTTGATGGGTGATACGAGAGGAGGGAGCAGTGATATATTGTGCTGACGAGCACCAGTGCTTTGGTAGCACAACTTTGTGACTTTGGGTCACCAGAGGTTTGGCACCTCCAGAGGTTTGGTACCTCAGCGTCTCGTCCCAGTGGCTCAGTACCACAGTGGGTTGGCCCCACAGATGATTATACGGGATTGACGCCAGTGTTTTGGTAACACACGATGGGTTGGCCCCATCACCAGATTTGTGACTACGGTCACCAGTGCTTTGGTAGCACATTGTGTCTTTGGGACACCAGAGGTTTGGCACCTCATTGCGACTTGTCCCTGTGGTTTGACCACCGTGGGTTGGCCCCACTTGAGATATGGGATCGTCTGCTAGTGTTTTGGTAACACACGATGGGTTGGCCCCATCATTATTGGATTTGTGACTTCGGTCACCAGTGCTTTGGTAGCACAATTGTGTCTTTGGGACACCAGTGCTTTGGTAGCACATTGACGGATATTGTGTCTTTGGGACACCAGTGCTTTGGTAGCACATTGTGACTATATGTCACCAGTGGTTTGGCACCACCAGTGGTTTGGTACCACACGGGGTAGAAAAGGAGATACGGATGGTTAGGTTCGGGTTGCATTAATCATGTTGCTATGTATGATGTGTGTTAGCACGTTGTTTTATCGGGAGCGGGATTTACACACTGAGTCACTCGACTCACCCTCTCCTTTGACATTTCAGGTGACTCGTAGATGCGGACTTGGAGCCGGGATGGACTCGGGGTGCTTATGCCATGCTGAACAAAGTCTTTACTCAGACTCTAAAATTTTTGGTACTTTAGCTTATTACTTTTATTTGGGTTTTAATTTGTTCTGTAAAAGGCCTTTAGATTATGTTTTAAGTTGGTGGATATTTTAATTAGGTTTAATATGCCTTAACAAAATTAAGTCGGTATAAATTTTCCTAAAACCTGGAAAGATAATGTTTTCAAAACTATAACGCATTGTGTTTTAAACTATACCATCGGGTATCACACAAAGTCTTTTGATAAACAAATTCAACTGGTTTCCAATTCTAACTTGTAATACACTTAAGTTTAAAAGTGTTTTCTGAATCATTAAGAAACTAATAAGGCTTTAAATAGTAATAACTCGTTTTAACTACAAATTCTGGCGAAGTTTTCAAAATCCCTGGATTTCAAATACATCAACTGTTTTTCAAACAAGACTGCTCAAATCTGTTTCAAACACACTGTGTTTTCACTCAGCTTTTAAACGAAAAATCTAGTTTTTCAAAACGTTTTTCCCCGTAGCATACCAGATTCGGACGTGGTGTCTTGTCCGGGTTTGGGGTGTTACAAATAGGATAAATTATTCCAACATCTAGAAGTTTAATTACCTCAGCTTTCACGACTTCTTTTATGTTGGGATTTAATCGTCTTTGAGGTTGCACACATGGCTTGTACTCATCTTTCATTAAAATTTTGTGGGTACAAAATGATGGGCTTGTTCCCTTAATATCAGAGATTTTCTAAGCTATGGCTTTTTTATGTTCTCTTAGTACCTGTAGCAACTCCTCTTTCTCCTTGGGTTCTAGTTCTGAAGAGATAATTACTGGTAATATAGAATTGTCCCCAAGGAATGCATACTCTAAATGTTTCGGTAACTGTTTTAATTCTAATTTGGGTGGCCCATCAATAGAGGGTTTTTGTTTTAGTTCATCATTAACTTCAATGCTCTCTTTTTTCGTATGTCTAGATGAATGTGTATTCAAATTCAGTTCGTCGACTTCATCTTCTTCCCACTCTTCTTGAGTAAGGCACAGTTCCATCTTGTCATCCTGTATGATTTCCTGTAAAGAGTTTTGAATAATATGATCAGTAGTATCAACAAAATAACATGAATCATCTTGTTCTCTAAAATATCGCATGGCATCATAAATTTGAAAAATAATTTCCTAATCGCCTATCCTACATCGATAACAGTACTAGCAGTAGCTAAAAAAGGGCGCCCTAATATTAAAGGAACCTCAATGTCCTCGTCCATGTCAAGCACAACAAAATCAACAGGGAAAATAAATTTATCAATTTTTACCAAGACATCTTCGATGACTCCTCTAGGATATTTAATAAATCTGTCGGCTAACTGAATACTCATCCTAGTGGGTTTTGGTTGCCCAAGATCTAGTTATATATGTAACACCCCTTACCCGAAACCCTTGCCGGAATCGAGTACATGGCATTACTAGACTTGACTATTAACTCGGGGTGTAAGATTTTAAAGCTGTCCAACTGCGTCATGCTGACTAAATCGACCATAACTCGAGTTACAAAACTCAAAATTTAGATCCGTAAATTTTCCTTGAAACTAGACTCATATAACTTTTCACCATAATTTTTCCAGAATTTTTCATATGTCCAATTAGTACAGTTTATTCATCAAAGTTACCCTTATTACACTGCTTAACAATTCTGACCTGTCTCTACAAAAATACAGTTATCTCATTGCAAAAATTTCCTATAATGTTCTTGTTTATACCAATGAAAAATAGACTCATTAAGGGTTTTACACATATAAACCATGCTTCTTAATTATTTTTGTACAATTTTTCCAAAACAGAACAGTGACTCACGAATTCATTCAGAGCAGGTCTCAGTAAAACTTAATTTTCTCATAATATATAAATCTTTTGCCTACTCTGTTTCTTTCATGTAAAAATAGACACAATAAGGTTTTATTTAATATCTCATTCACCTTCTAATTCAGTATACCCTATTTTTTGTGATTTTTCTAACTCACATCACTGCTGCTACTACAAGCTGTTTTGTTGCATTTTATGAAAGACTAGCTTCTAACCGAACCTACCTACATCCCTAATTCAAGGATTCATTTCGTATACAAACATTTCCTTAACAAAACGATTAAACTTAGATTAAGAATGCATAAACATTGCCATCATGAACCAACATACATATCAAGACACAACAGCGTACTTAACTAAAAATTTAGCCATATTCGCATGGCTATTATATACATGAACCTTAAGATTTCATCAAACAAAGACCAAGTCTTTCCTATACATGCCTTCGTTTAAAACCAAAATGAAAGAGTACCCAAAATGTAGATTGATAGTGTGAGCGACTTTCCGAACGATCCCGACGAGCTTGTAGCTTGCACCTAATCTATAAAACAGAGGAAACATTTCACACGATAAGCTTGCTAGCTTAGTAAGTCCTAATTTCATAAAAATAACATTTGAATTTCAACAATTAAATTACTATAATTCAACTTGTGGACTTGTACTCATACTTATTTTCAAACTTTAATTTTTTATACCCATATTAACAAGTATGAATTCGTAGAAACGATATATCTTCACCACATGCTTATGATCAAAATACTTGTTTATAAACCAACCTTTCGAAACCCAAAATGTCATCGTATAATCATAGGTACATGCATTTATATACTTAAATGTCAATTACTATAACATGGCATCAATTACACAACCACTCATGTGGCCGAATATGCCTAGTCATGTATCCTCATATTAGAAGACCAAAATACAACAATCATATCAGTCATTAGTAAAGCCGAGAACACATATTATAACCATATATATATATATATGTATATATTCCACACTCGTAACACATGCCATTTGTAATAAATTACTGATTTTCCTTGTCTTATATAAGTAAGAAATTCATTCCTACTTCACATACTCACCTGAGCCGTTAACTCGATAAGTTTGCTTTAGTTCGCCTTGAACATAAATTTCGGTTTCTATTTTGTAAAATACATCACCGGCATCAAGCCTGCTAGGCATAAAAGCCGGATAAGTAACACCGACACAAGGCCTGCTAGGCGTAAAAGCCCGATACGAATCACCAGCACAAGGCCTGCTAGGCGTAAAAGCCCGATACGAATCACCGACACAAGGCCTGCTAGGCGTAAAAGCCCGAGTCATGTCAATACAGTTAGACATTCCCAACACACTTCATAACTATTATATACTCATCTACTTCAATTGGGCACGCTCACATCGAACCAACGAAACCATTTTATCATTATACGTTCCATCAATTCCCAACACATACTCAACATAAATCATCAACCTAATATGCCAAAATACATTCGACCATGAGGTAAATGGATACTAAAATTCATCAATTTTTAATATTCAAGATAACCATAATTAATTCTTTGACATGATTTAACTAAAGGACTTACCTTGACAGTTGGAGGGTAAGAATGTCCCGGCTACTCACTCGTCTAGTTTAGCTTTCCCCCGCTCCTTTTCCAACTCTTTCTTCCCTTGATCTAAACAAGGTTTGAAAAGAGTCTGTTCAATTGAATTCCATTCATCTCAATTCTAAACACATCATTGTACAACTCTCCCAATTGACTATGCCCAAATACTCATAATTAATCATTTAAATTCCATCGTACTTTGCCTCATAATCCACATATATTTAAAATAAATTCACATCAATTCATTTAACTCTAAAACCTTAGTTATATACATGATCCAACTCACATTCGGCCTTTACATAAACTAAATCCCTTACCATGTTACATTCAATAATTGTATGTATACACATTTACAAATACACGTATATAAAATTATAAATACTTCAAGAAATCAAAAGTTACATAAATCACCACATGCATATATTTATATCCCATTTGGCATATATTATTAAAATTTCCATATTATATTCGGCAATTGGGGTTTATACCTTAAACTCCCTAAAAAAATGAATTCAATTTAGTATATCATTTACAACCGATCACTTTTAGCTAAAAAAAAAATCTTCTATCAACATGAATAGATCAATATGCTCATTCATGGCCGAACCTAAGACAAGCTCCAAGCTCCAAAATTTCCACATGTATTTTAAAGTACTCATGATAGCTAGCTCAACCATGCAAGAATTTACAAAAATGAAGCTAAATTCCTTACTTTAAGAGGATATGCATGAACCGGCCATGAAGTTCAAATTTTCACTTCCTTTCTCCTTGTTTTCGTGGAGAAGATGAAGTAAGTGGGGAGAGAATATGTTTTTCTTAATCATATATAAATTATTTCCATCAAGTAAAGCAAACCAGAACATTCAACATTAGCCGAATGGATAGCATACTCAATCAAAAAAATTTCAACATGGTTTCAATAATCCTTAAGACAAGGGACTCTAAGATGTAAGAATTTTCAATAATCACATTCAAATACTAACCTTAGGATAACATGCAAGTGTTGAAAATGAAAGCTCAAGCTCTTCTTTTACCTTCTAAATTTCGGCAGTGAAAAAGAACCCAAGGTAGCAGATGAGCATTTCCATTAATTGTTTTTTTTGTCTCTTTATTTTAATTAAATTATAAAACTAATATAATACCACTACTTAAAATAAAATAATTGAATTTAACATATTAACAATCACCATGCCGTCCATTACCATATGGAATGGGTTATTTGACATGCAAGTCCATTCTTGCAAGGTACATTAAAATTAAATCCTTCCACTTAATAATGGCTACTTTTACCTCTTTAACTATTTAATCCTTTCACTTAAAATTAATCACCCAAACATACAAATTTGTAATTAACATTTTAACAGATGCTTGACCACTCAACATAGACCTCAATTTAAATAAATAAATAAATAAATAAATAAATTATTATATATATATATATATTTTTGGTTCGTGGTCCCGAAACCACTGTTCCGATTAGGGTCAAAATTGGTCTGTTACAATATAAACATTTTATAAGGCATTAAATTAATACTGGCACCTAGATCAGCTAATGCTTGCTTAATATTTAAACTACCAATTAAACATGGAATAGTAAAACTTTCCGGGTCTTTTAATTTGGTTGGTAACTTGTTTTGGAGGATGGCTAAACATTCTTCATTAAGCTCCACTGTTGATATTTCTTCAAGCTTCCTTTTATTCGTAAGGAGTTCTTTTAAGAATTTTGCGTACGTCGGCATCTGTGAAATGACTTTAACAAAGGGTAAGTTAATATGTATTTGTTTAAAAAGTTCAAGAAATTTACCGTATTGGGCATCTAATCGGTCTTTCTTCAACTTTGCCAGATATGGGATTGGTGGTTTACTTTCTTTCCGTACTAGAGTTACATCCTCAACTTCCTCACCCTTTGCTTTGTTATCTTCGTGTGAAATTTTTTCTTTGGTTCGACTAACTCCTTTCCACTTCTCAGTGTAACTGCCTTTACCTGTTTTTACAAAGACATCTTCGATGACTCCTCTAGGATATTTAATAGATCTGTCGGCTAACTGAATACTCATCCTAGTGGGTTTTGATTGCCCAAGATCTAGTTGTTTAAACATTTTATAAGGCATTAAATTAATATCGGCACCTAGATCAGCTAATGCTTGCTTAATATTTAAACTACCAATTAAAAATGGAATAGTAAAACTTCCTAGGTCTTTTAATTTGGTTGGTAACTTGTTTTGGAGGATGGCTGAACATTCTTCATTAAGCTCCACTGTTGATATTTCTTCAAGCTTCCTTTTATTCATCAGGAGTTCCTTTAAGAATTTTGCATATGTCGGCATCTGTGAAATGACTTTAACAAAGGGTAAGTTAATATGTATTTGTTTAAAAAGTTCAAGAAATTTACCTTATTGGGCATCTAATCGATCTTTCTTCAACTTTGCTAGATATGGGATTGGTGGTTTACTTTCTTTGCGTACTGGAGTTACATCCTCAACTTCCTCACCCTTTGCTTTGTTATCTTTGTGTGGAATTTTTTTCTTTAGTTCGACTAACTCCTTTCCACTTCTCAGTGTAACTGCCTTTACCTGTTCTGTTCCTTTAGAAAAAATCTCTAATCGAATTTCAGAAACTAACTTAGTAAGTTGTCCAACTGACTTAGTAAGTTCCCCAACTTGGTTCTCGGTCCCTTTGATCAATGCTTGTTGGTTTTTAAGTGTTATCTTAGTGTCTTAGAAATGGGTATCTGTGGCTGCCATGAATTTTGTCAACACCTCTTCAAGGTTCAACTTTTTTTCCTGTGGATAGGGCTGATTTTGGAAATTTAGAGGAGGTTGTTGTCCTTGATTCCCTTAATTTCTTTGACCTCCCCACGAAAAATTTGGGTGTTTCCTCCAACCTGGGTTATAAGTATTGTCGAAACCATCCTTTTTGAAGAAAGCGGGAATCGAACTTGGGTTTTGAAAATAAAAACGAGAGTCGCCACCAACCTTTATTTGGTGTGATCGGATCACCTTTGTTTTAATAAAACGTTTTGATTTACTAAAACAGTGTTTTTGGTCCACGAAATTCGAAAACAGATTCGGGAGTCGATTACGTGCGAAGGAGGGTTAGCACCCTCGTCACGCCCAAAATTGGTACCAAATTGATCAATTGATGTCCTTACGTCGAAAGTAGAAAATTCTAAGGAGAATTAAAAAAAAATAATCTCTTTGGAAATACTTGAGCTTTCTAGAATTGAATTAAGATTTTCTCATTTCGAAGGAATAAAATATCACATCCAATACTTTAGGACACGATAATTTAAATCCTCGAATCCAAGATCATCTCGAATTGAATACCAAAACTTTCTTGTTCTGAGGGAATAAAAGATCGCATCCAATACTTTAGGACATGATGATTTAAATCCTCGAAACCAAGATCATCTTGTAAATTTTTTAAAAAGATTGAGTATCAAAATTTTCTCGTTTCGAAGGAATAAAAGATAACATCCAATACTTTAGGACACGATAATTTAAATCCTTGAACCCAAGATGAATATTGCATTATTTGAAAACTTTCACTTTGGAATGAAATTATAAAGAATGCGGTTATGTTTTAAAGAAACATTATTCAAAGCGGGGATGGGATTATGCGACGGAAGAATGACAATGTAACACGAATTTGGCATAATACGTGTAATACGTAACATCGGGATCGTTAATCTAAAATGTTAACATACATGAGTAATGACAGTAATAATAGGACGATGATATAAACAACAATAGTGCTGATGATAATGTCAAAGGTAAGTAAATGTGAATAAACAAAATCACAATGCATGCAAGAACGATAATCACATGGCTTACATTACTTAAATACTAATATTAATAGGCATAGAATAATGAATTAAACAATCTTAAAAATAACAATACTTAAACAATTTTAATAAGGGTAAATTAACAAAAATGATTGCAGGTAAAGAACACGTAAATAAACAAAGTAGATAATATTTGGAATAATTTAAGATAATATCAAAATTTAAAATCAACTATATGCATAAAGCTTAATAATATACAAAAACATTTAAATAGATATGTAATAATAATAGCACAATTTTAAGAAAAAATAGATAAATAATAAACTCATTAAACATGTTAAGGACTAAATTAAAAATGGGCTAACATCTGTGGTATACGTTTAAAATAAAGGAAAAGCCATTTTGGGTCGGATTGGAACGCGCCCAAAACAACAGGGGTCGAATGGGTAAAATTCCCAGCCCTTTTGCACACAATGTTTTAACTGACATGGGCATGGACTAGATTGAGGCGCGCGGGAAGTAATAGGGTGTGATTTTAGAAAAATAGCGCCGCGGGAAGTAATTAGGCATCGACTAGATTGAGGCGCGCGGGAAGTAATAGGATCTGATTAATTAGCGCCGCGAAGATGGGGGACCAATGGCGCAATTATCCTATTTAAGGGATATGCGCAGTCCCCCCTAGAAATGGCGTCGTTTCATTCCTTTTAAAACCCTAAATTTGCTTAGACATTTTAACCCTAATATCTTCTAAATGCAGCAGCCGCAAGGCCCTCCTCTTCCCTCACTTTCTCTCTATCCTGCGAGGGTACCCAAACACCGCACAGCCACTAAGTCTGGCAAACGACGGGCCACGCGAATGACCCTTGGAGAAGGTAGGCCTTCGACCCCCCTTTTTAGATCGAACATCGGCGACGGAGGGAAAGTGCTCCGACGCCGCGACCGTGGGTACTCTGGTGAGTCTACTTTCCTTTGTCTTTTGTTTTTTTTTTTGTAAAAAGGTTTTCAAACTAATAGAATCCAAAACACCAAAACAACGTGAATAACAGTAAATGATAATAGAATGAAACAGGATCAACCTTTGGTTTTCTGTTTTTTTTTATTTCTTTTTCTCCTGTTCGTAAAAAAATAATCTACAGTGATTTTGGTTTTTATAACCGATTTACAAAGGTGTTGGTTTCCCGTTCTTTTCTATTTCCTTTGTTTCGTTTTTTATTGCTTTGCTCGCGTGCCATCATCGCCCTTGTCCTTGTAGGTTGCAATCGGTTCAGAGGCATGCTAAGAGTTTTGACCGAGGCATGTGAAGGCGGTGTTTGGTCAGAAACTCGCGAAGCCATAGGTGCATGGGCGCGAGGAGCAGAAGCGCCTAGGGAGCGGTGCTGATAGCGAATGGCCAATGGGGCAACGGCGACATCAAACGCTAGGGTTTCTTCTCTGCCAGAATTTTTTAGGTTCTTGGGCCATTGGGCCATTGTAAATTTGGGTTAATGGGTTAGGTTAAGTGGGCTGGTTGTTTTTGGGTTTGTTTGGGTTTATTTGGGCTTTGGTTGTTTCTAACGGGCTGGGGCAAATTAGGGGTATTACAAGTATTACTATAAGGGTTATTATTAGGTCTGAAATTGTTATCTATATAGTTCATCTGTTCATTTTCTGTGCCCGGTTGGTAGGGTGGGTACTCAAGATTCGCCACACTTCCACTTGCGTCACACTGCATTACTAGATGTACCCGCGAAGAACACAAACTATCAATCTTTTTATTCATCATCTCTACCTGATTTGATAGCATGGTTACTGCGTCGAGGTTGAAAACTCAGGCCGATTTCGTTGGCCTTGTCCTTGTAACTTGCCACTGATAGTTATTCAGCGACATCTCTTCTATAAACTCATAGGCCGCTTCAGGAGTTTTGTTGTTCAGAGTTCCACCGACGGCCGAATCAATTAATTGTCTCGTTGAGAGATTTACACCGTTGTAAAAAGTTTGGACTTGAAGCCACAAAGGTAATCCGTGGTGTGGGTATCTCCTTAAAAGATCCTTGTATCTCTCCTATGCATCGTATAATGTCTCTAAATCCATCTGCACAAAAGAAGAGATATCATTCCTTAATTTGGTCGTTTTGGCTGGCGGAAAATATTTTAATAAAAATTTTTCAGTCATTTGGTCCCATGTGGGGATTGACCCTCGTGGTAACAAGTTTAACCACTGTTTGGCTTTAGTCCTTAATGAAAAGGAAAATAACCGAAGCCGTATGGCATGTAATAGCCCAAATTTTAGTGATGTTAAAAATAATGGTTCGAGACCACCAAATCTGAGAAATGGACTTGTAGATTATATTTATTTAATATTTACGAGTCAAATGTAGCTTTTAAAATGTTTTTAAAATAGTAAATTGTGTTTTATAAAGATTTATTTGGTCAAGAAATTGAGAAAAAAAAGTATCGAGATCTCGGTGTTATAAACCGAGTCATAAATATTTTTATGAATATTTAAGGAATGTTAATAAGGTAGTATTAAAATTTCGTTAGAAAATTTTGACGTTTGGGTGGTTAATTAAATAAAAAGGACTAAAATGAAAAGAGTATAAAAGTTGCTAAAAGGATTAAATAGCCTGATTGTCAAATGAGGACGGACCTAAAGTGAAAATAAGCCCAAAGGAGATATTTTGGGCTGCAATAGCTGAGAAAAATCAGGAAATGGATGAAATAAGGGTAAAATTGGAAAATTGCCAAAATTAGTTAAATAAGTATGTGACCAAATTGGAATTATCTAGATTTCTCTTCATTTCTCTTCATTTTCTTCAGCTGAAAAACAGCCATGGGAGAGAGTTTCAAGCTGGTTTTCATACTCAAGCTTCATGTAAGTTTAATTCTTACTTTCTCCTTGAAATTTCTATGTTTTTGGACTTTTACAATTGGATCCAACCTACTATGTCATTAGTTTTTGATTCTATAGCTAATTTTTAAAGTTTATGTGGATTAGTGCTGGAAGAATATGATGAATAAATATTGAATTGAAGCTTTAATTTTGTTATATGATGATTTTATTAAGTAAAATTGATGGAAATTGATTTTAGGACCTAATTGTGAAAGAGTTGAAATTAAGGCCTAGAGTTAAAATTCTGATTTTCAAAGGTTATGAAGTAGTTTAAAATGATAGAGAAAAGTATTAAATGAGAAAATTAGCTAAATTGAGGGGTTAATTGAGCAAGGATTGAATTGTATGAAATGTGGAATTTGGGACAAAATAGAAATCAACATGTTATACTAAAGCAGTTTTGGACAGCAGTAGTTGTCTAACTTTGAAAAATCACCAAATATTGTATAAATCGAACTAGAAGCTGAGTAAGATATAGAATTAAAGCTTGTTGAGTCTATTTTCATATAAAAGAAACAAAGCAGGTAAAGGAAGTCTACATATTGAGATATTTAAATTTTTGTAAGACTGGTTTAGAACAACTTCGTGATCCCCTGTTCTTACTTTAGAAATTCACTAAAAATTGTACAAAAATAATTATGAGTTATAATTTATATGTTTGTATTCCTTAGTGAGTCTGTTTTTATTAGAAATGATCAGAAACACTATATGAAAACCGTACTATGAGATAATTGATTTTTAGCGAAGAGAGGTCAGAGCAGTAGGACTGTGTAACAGGGGAGAACTTAACTAATAAACTATACTAATTGGCCACACCAAAAATTCTGTAAAAATTATGGTAAGAAGATATGTGAGTCTAGTTTCAAATAAAATTAACGGTTTGAAATTTAGAGCTCTGTAGCTCGAGATAAAAATATTTTAGTGAATATAACACAGATGGACAGCTTGAACATTCACATGAGTAAATAGTGAAAATTATAGAAAATGTTACTTACAAGTGTGTTGTTTATACTAAGAATGTGGATGGAGAGGAGGAGGAGGGAAAATAATATATGAATGACTTGTGTATAAATTGATTACATGTTCGATTATAATTGATATAATGTTTTATTTGGAATATTTATTATGAAATTATGATTATCGTTATAATACAAGAATTGAACTTGTGAGTTTATATGGCTAAATTTTAGTGATCATTTGTTAATTTTATGAATTTCATGATGTGTTATTTCATATATTGATGATCAAATTGAGCATTTCAGTTCAGTGACAACATGAATTGACGGAAAATACAATGGTTGAACCATGGCAACAAGTGATAAGTGATAGCTTCGGCTACACTTATCTGATCAAGGCTACCTGATCAAGTGAAAAGTGGTAGCTCCGGCTACCTGATCAAGTGAAAAGTGGTAGCTCCGGCTACCTAATCAGTGAAAAGTGGTAGCTCTGGCTACCTGATCAAGTGAAAAGTGGTAGCTCCTGCTACCTGATCAGTGAAAAGTGGTAGCTCCGGCTACCTGATCAAGTGAAAAGTGGTAGCTCCTGCTACCTGATTAGTGAAAAGTGGTAGCTCCGGCTACCTGATCAGTGAAAAGTGGTAGCTCCGGCTACCTGATCAGTGAAAAGAGGTAGCTTCTGCTACAAGTGACAAGTGATTTCCGTGTAAGACCATATCTGGAATATGGCATCGGTGTGGTACGTGTTTAAGATGAAAGACCATGGCTATGTTATGGCATCAGTGAAATTTAATGCATACTGGTGCAGAACAATTCCGTAAGACGTTCACTAATTTGACGAAGTTGGTAAGTGTTATATAGAATTATGTGATATAAGGAAATATGAGTTGATGATACATGAATATAGAACTTGGTTGATGAATGAGCTCATTTGTGATTATATATTTGTACACCCTTGAGTGTATTATCCGTATGAAATGGTATTCCGAATGAGTTAATGAGAAGAGTTCTAAAATGACATAATCTAAATTCGAAATGAAATATTATGAAAATGTACTTGGAATGTATTGGTATATCTTGTGAATGTTATTTGAGTTCATAATATGGAAAGTAAATGTATGTAAAAATATGAGGTGATGATATCTGTACATGGAATTTATTGATGGATACATACATCCTAATGGATTTTAGAGAACATTGAAATTGGGCTCTATAAGTGAGTTGCCAATTTAAATTGTAATTGGCAGGAAGAGTTAGTGAATTGCATGATTATGAGTTGTTATATGTATTTGTCAAAAATACGAGGAAATGATGGTAAATGATACATGGAAATATGAGACTATAATATATAAAAACATGGAATGTGTTTGATAAATGTGTTCATTCATAATTATAGAATTTTTGCATCTCAAGTGCACTATATGTATAAAGATGATGTTTCAAATGATTGGATAAGTAAAACTCAAATATGAAGTAGTTTGAAACCAAGACAAATTGTTATAAAAATGTATATGAAAAACAGAGGTGTGATTGTTATATGCTATATGAATACATAGGATGAAATAGTACAAGTACAAGAGAAATTTAATGAGAATTGAGCCCATATACGTTTCTTGTTATTTATATGAAGTGTACGACTAACAAATCGTATTAAGTATAAGGCTCAGTTGAATATCTTAAATTGGTTTTTGTATGTATTAAATGTGGGTGAAGAATAAGGATCAAATGAGTGAGAAATACGGCTTGAAAAATAGCATAATTTATGAAAATTGACTTTACCACACGACCAAGCAACACGGGCGTGTACTAAGGCCGTGTGACTCAAGTTTCTCCACAGATGCAAGTTAGAGAGTTATACGCCCTATAGGCACGGCTATGTGAGCCACACGGGCGTGGGACCCTTGTAAATGAGATAAATTTAAGAATTTAAAAAAAATTATACGATTCTAATTTAGTCCCGACTCAATCCCAATGCATGATTTGGACTTCAAGGGTTCGTTAAAGGAACTTTTATAATCAATTTTGATATTTGAGTGATAAATGGTTTAAATAATCTGTAAGTGTTTCGTACTCTTCGGTAATGCCTCATACTCTGTTCCGGCGTCGAACACGAGTAAGGGATGTTACATGGCATCATCAGAAATGCCATTTATTTTGAAGGTATCACAGAACTCTAGAAAATTAGCTATATGAGTATTTGGGTCTTCGTCCTACAAACAATTAAATTGAACAAATTGTTGAATCATTTGTATAGTGTTAGGCTTTAATTCAAAATTATTAGCAGCTATAGCAGGCCTAGCAATACTCAATTCTGCTCCTGTTAAATGTGGTTTAGCATAATCATACATAGTACGAGGAGCATTATTTTCTTCCACATCTCGCTGTGGTGGATTATTCTCATCCATCCCTTCAGTAGGATTGGTTTAACCTTCCCGCTCTTCTTCTTTGTAATTTAGGGCTCGCCTAATTTCTCTACGATTTCTGCTAGTGGTAGCTTCAATATCACTATCGTATACTAGGGGTCCTTTCGGGTTCCTTCTAGTCATAAACTAGAGGTACCTACTAGGAAAAGAAAGAAGGAAAATTAGCGGAATTAAAAATAAAATAAAACAAAATAAAAGTAAATTGCAAAAAATAAAAATGGCTAAAGTAATAAAAATTGAGCTTTCTTAATTTTTAGATCCCCGGCAATGGCGCCAAAAACTTGATCGTTGTGTCTGTCGAGTTTTAAAATTTATAAAGAGAATGATCAAACCTGGAACTAACTCAGACAATGACTTAAGACAAGTGCACCTATCAAACAGTAGTATAGCTTAGGCAAGACCGAATTGTCGAACCCAAAGGAACTAAAAGTACTAATATTAACTTTTTTTTTATTATCTAGCCTAAATATTAAGTGAATGGTTGTTTAATCTAAAACTAACTAACTACTAAGCTAAGACACAAACACAAAAAGAATAAATTGAGGAAATAACTTTAGGAAAACTCAGTTGATTAGGACGATACCCTAAGAGGAATCCACCTAGACTTCACTTGTTATCTAACACTGAACCAGATGATTTATTCACTTAACTTGATCCGCAGGATTCTCTAATTTATATTAAACCCTCTCTCGAGGCGAATAACGTCTAATCGTAGGTTGATTAATTGAAATCTCTTTCTAATTAAAACCCCTAGAATTGCATTAACTCAATCTATGGACTCCCATATTAGGTTTGACCCTAATCCGGCAGATTTTCGTCACCCTATCTCTAGGTGCGTGATCAACTCCGCTTAACTATGCTAGATCTACTCTTAAGCATGGACTTTTGCTCCACCACCTAAGCACATCAACTTGAATCAATATCCCAGAAATATCAACACAAGAATTAAGCACACATAATTAAGAACAAACTAAGTATTTATCATATAGTTCAGAAAACAATAACAAGATCCATCTTAGGTTTTATCCCCTTCAGGTATCTGAAGGGTTTAGTTCAGAACTGTAAAAGAAAACATCTCAAAAGAAAAGATAAAACAAAACATAAGAAAACCCTAAAACCCCCTGAATGAATTGAAAGAGAGATCCGTCGTCTTGAGTATGATTCCGGCTTCTTGAGATGGATCAACTGGCTATCTTCGAGCGATTCCCACGAATCTGACTTTTTTGGCTCGACTTCTTGGCCTAGCTAACTGCCCCTCTTCTAGGTTATAGGTGTTTATATAGGCTTTTGAAAAAGGTTTCTTTGTCCCTAAGTATCCTTTTCCGAGTAGAATTGATCTTGCCCACGGCAGGAACACGCCCTATGTCACACACCCGTGTGAATCATGGCCAGGCCGTGTTCAGACTTTTAATGAGGCACGGCTGTGTGGTCTTGAGCCTAGGTCGTGTTGATTTCGTAAGTTTGGCCCATTTGGCCCATTTTACGCCCCTTTCTTGTTCTTTTCATTTTTCGGTGCTTTCCTGAGTATAAAACATGAAAAGAAAGGATTAAGAGCACCTTTTTACATAAATCAAGGTATAAATCATCCAAAAACATGCTAAATATGGGATTAAAATATATTTCTTTTACAGTTTATCACCATTATGAATGCGCCCCACCAATAATATGGTCCCTGTGTTGATGTCCTTCACAAAACAATGGAGAGGATGAAACTCAAAATAAACACAATTGTCACTAGCAAACTATGCAACAGACATTAGATTTTTTGCAGATCCGAGGAACATGTAGCACATTTTTCAAATGAAAAACTCTGTTGGAACTGACAAAGGAGGAGGAGCCAACATTATCCATTAGTACAAAAATACCATTTCCCATAAGGAGTCTATGTTTACATGTATACGGAGTTACCTCTCGCACACCATCCAGATCGTTAGTAACATGGTTGGAAGCGCCTGAATCTAGATACCAAACTTTGAAGGTCATAGTGTTTGAAGGCAACTAACCTAAAGTAGAGACCATATTAGCCTACAGACCAGGAGTTGACATAGGACCCTTATGAGTGAAACAATGAAAATTAGCACAAAACAGATTAGAATACTCTTGAAACTAATGACAATGCACTTGCATGGACTAATGAGAGACACCCTCAAACGATTCATCAAAATGATAATAGCATTTGTGCACAGTGTGCCCAATACGACCGCAAAGTTGGCATTAAGGCTTTCTATGAGTGAACTTCCTTCTGTGGCCTCTGGCTCGAAAGGCCCTAGAGCAACCACCCCTATAGGATGATCGAGAGCCTTGATCAAACTGTTTAACATATCTATCATTAGGCTCATTATGTTGAGAAATATTAGCCTACAAAGAGATACTTGAAACAAAATCTTGCTGTCGAGCCTCACACTCAGTAAACATCTCAATAAAAAGATCAAGAAAAATATTCATCGTTGATGCTACAATGCGAATTGACTCATATTCAATAGGCAAACCAGTAAGAACGATGCTAACCTATTCTTGTTCAAAAATAACATTTCCTGCAGCTAGTAAAGTATCACACTGACCTTTAATCTTGGCAAGTATTCTTGAATGGTTAGTTGTCACTTCTTCTAAGAGTACAAAGAATGTCTCATAGTCGATACTGGCAAAGAAGATTTAGTAGCAAATCACCTGACAATAGTATTCCACACATCAAAACTCGAACAAGCACTAGTAAGATGGACTAGAATACCATCAGAAATGGTGGACAAGAACCAAGAAGCTAACAACTTGTCTTGTTGCTTATGAAAGACAAAATCAGGATTAGGAATAGGAGTACCATTGCTATCAAGAACAGATTGTGGAGGAACCTGAACAGTTCCAAGAACAAATTTATGCAGGCCATATCCTTCAAGAATTAGTAAAATCTGCTATTTCCACAAAAGAAAATTGTTGTAACTAAGTTTCACTTTATCATGTTGGGGAAATTGATGAAGTTTTCACGAGGAAGCATATCCAGGATCAGGAGAAGAAGTAGCTACAGGTGTGGCCGTGTGAATGGACTGATGATCATCATCATTACCAAAGACTGCTTCTGTTGCCATAGCCGAAAACCAAGAGAAAGAAAGAAAGAAAGAAAAAATTTATGGCTCAGATACCATGATGAGAACTATGGATTAAACCAAGAAATCAATCTTATTGATAAAGAATTTTTTTGTTATCTTTCCAAAATACAAAGCATAGTCTTTATAGTACAAAGCATTATCAACTTAACTAACCATTGACTAACAAACTACCAAGACTTCTAACTAATACCTACTAACTACCATAACTCCATAATTGTCTTCATACTCTAATGCATATCAAGAAATAATGTATTTTCATAAAATAACTAACGTAACCAATGCCACATTTATTAAAAGTATATAAGCATGTTTTAAAGTAGAAAAAAATGATTTTATGAAACACACAAGATTTTATAGGAGAAAACAATGAGAAGATTAAATAGGTACACAACCTTTTTAAGTTGTGCTTTGTGATGGGAAAGAAATTCAAGCATTGTTTAGTTTGACATCAAATACATTGAAGACAATTATTCTTGTTTTTGTCTTTCAATGTGTTTGTTTCTTTTACTTTTATGAAAAACAATATATAATCAAATCAAAGATGCACACACAGGGGTTGGCATGAAAAGTTTTCTATTTATGCTATTTATAATTTCTAAAATTTTAAATTAATAATGATAAAATTACACTTTAGGCCCCTAAAAATCATAAAAATTTAATTTAATTCTCTAAAAATTATAAAGATATAAGCTATTAAAATGGTGAAATTGTATTTTTATTATAGTAAAAATATACAATTTAATCCCCCAAAATAAAACTTTCCTAGCTTCACCCCTGATCGACAATGCTTAAATTTGTCACAAAAAATGGCATTATAGTGGACTTTAACGGCTAAGAAAAAAATTAACGATGTTAATGCTTCTTTAAATTTACGTCAGAATTTTAATTAGAATAAAATATTTTGACTAAATAATGATATTATAAACATTGAAGTGCCAAATTATAAAAGAAGTATAAAGGCCAAATCTCAATTTTTAACACAATATAGGGACCAAAATTTAGATTTAACTATTCTTATATAACTAAAAAGTAGAGGGACTGAAACTGAAAATTAACCATTATTGTTAAGAATTGTGGTGATAGTTTTTTGACACTGCCTCTAATAATGACAATTTTTTATCGAGCTACTTAATTCAAAATTTGAATTTTTTATCGAGTTTTTTTAATCGAATCAGATTTTGCTCACCCCTAGTTTTGAGAGTTTTTCTTGGAAAAATTCTAAATAAAAATTTTAGGGTTTGAAAGATGAACTATTTATAAAACATTTTCCCTAACTGAAATAGAATTAAGAATTAGAATTGATTTAAATTAAGGACTTAATTAATAAAAACAATTTTTTATTTGGGCAAGGAATTAGTTTAAAATTAGGAATTCAGTACCTTATGGGGTAAAAATAAGAAAATAGAATATTTTAATTGAAAATGCAAAAAAATTCCAAACTTAGGACCAAAGAGAATGCTAAGTTTTAACACTAGCAAACTTAGTCTTAACATAAGCCTTCAAGAAATTGGTTTTAAGGGATTTGGCCAAGTAGAGAAAATGAATAAAAATCAACAAAGGATGCGATCAAGGGAGTTTGAATATAAGACCTTAGCTTGCTTAACACTTTAACCATTAAGCCTAGTAATCTATTCTTATCAACAATTAATTTTTACCCTATTCTTATTATTCTTTTAAAAAATTTAAATTTTATCCCTATTTTTTCTACCCCTAATTTTGGGATGTGACAAGGCAACTCAAGCTGTTTTGACTGAGTATAAAATGTAAGTTTAGCAATTACGGTTATCCACAATCGAATTGAATTCTTTTTTATTTAATAAATAATTGATTTTAATTTTTTATTATAAAAAATAAATATTATAAATTTAAAATAATGAAAATAATTTCAAAGTTTTTGAAAAATCATAATTTTTTAGAACTATTTATGGAAAGGGCTTTCTACATAAATTTACATAAATATTTATGGTGAGGATTGAAACTCAATAAAAAAAAATCGAAAATTGGAATAATAAAGTAAATAAAAACCCAAACTTTTGAAAGTAAATATTTTTTGAAAGGAAAAGATTTGATATTTTTTGTTCAATTGCTTGAATCTGGTTGGATAGTTTCTATTTTCCTTTTATTAAATTTCCTTTTTCTGTGTTTGAAGACGACTTAAAAGAAAAGAGTAACATGCGAAGGAATTGCATTGGACATTGCAAAGATAAAACACATATTAAAAATATGTATTATTAGTTCTGTTGGACTTAAAGATTTTGGGTTATAACACAATAGTAGAAATTATATAAAGAAAGATATTGAAGGTTATGGGATTGGGTTTGAGTTATTTTAAATCTATATTCAGATTAATGTTATTTCAAAATTGAATTATTTTGAGTTTAAATCATTCAAATTTGTTGATCGGATTTTATAAAGATAAAAGAACATATTGAAAATATGTAATATTAGTTGGATTATTTTAAACTATGATATAAATACTTGAGTCTCAAAATAAGCACTAGTTCAATAAAACGCATATGATAATTTAGAGTACTCTAATAAAACACATATTGATAATTCAGATACTATATAAAACATTTTTAAACATATATGAGACTATAGTGGTAAAGCTAGCTATGGAAATTCTATGGTATCGGATTCACTCCTGCACAGGCCGTAAAATAAGTTGGAACAATTTTGGGGAGCTCCAAAGGTATAGTATGGCGTCGGTCTTCCATAACAAATAAACATCTCCCAGAGTAGTAGAACTTGAGTTCTTCTGTGTTTACTGCATGAAATTTGTGGAGATGCTCCTATAAGTCCGAAAACTATATCCGCAACTTGCCGGACCGTATAGGTGGATCCTCTTGTGAGTCTCATAGCTAAATCCCAAAATTCATTAAAACAAATAAGAGACAATAAAGTATATTAAACACAAATATGAATGTGAAGGGAAAATGAAAACAATTTATTCGATATACCTGGATTTAAATTTGTCCTAAGTTGAATGGCCGATTGGAAGTATGACAGAGGATGATGTGCAAAGTCGGAACATGTGCCATGTTTCATCCATTCCTTGTACCAAAAGCCAAAGTTTGTCCCTGTCGATGCCAAGTTCGGCCATAGTGTGCGCAATTGGTTCGAAAGAGCTACATCACTTCTCAACGTAATCTTTTAAATAAGAAACAAAAAATTTGATTAGATTATAGATAAATTACTTAATAGTTTCAAGCGAAGAATGTACGTATGCGTACAAGGAGTAGTTGCGGGTCTATAACAGGTGGTGGCTGGGTGCAAGGATTCCTTGCATTGTATGGGGGCACAGGCGTGTCCAGAGCATCTTGTGCCCAAATTCCATGTATTTTGAATTCAGTTGGGATTGGGAGTTTACAGTTGAGAGTAGAGCTACAAACAGAGGGAGGCCACTGTAGTGCCAACTTGTAGAAGTCTACCACTGCAATTACTGGCGGCTGGGGTACTGCAAAGGCTACCCACAATGAAAAATGATGCAATGCATTTTTACATATTTACAAATCAAAAGAGAACTACTCCATATATAGATATTACATGCAAAGTTGGTTGGGCTGAGATTGGATGATTGTGCTTTGCAAGCAGCTGGTTTATGATCTCCTTTATAAGCCTGGCACACATATTTCACAAAATTTTCAAAGTCCTGCAACCATGAAATAAATATTGAAGTTACTTGTCACAAAATTTTACTTCACAGTCACACCAAGAGAGAGAAATAAAAAAACTCACTTGTCTGAGTGACTGATTATTCACCACCACCCATGGCACATATTCTTGAGGTGGCTTCAGATGTGCAGTCTCGTTAGCATATTGCAGCAGAAGCTGCATTTTATTAATTTGGAAATTCAATGTTGGAAAAAGCTAAGGAGAAGTGCTAAATAAATACTAAGACATGCAGCCAACCTTATATCCAAATCCAGTAGTATAGCATTTGTTGATTATCTCCTCATTCAATCTCATCTTTTCACTGCAATTTTTCCACAGTGCTTCAACGGGCCCCCCTTTAAGCTTTGTTGCTCTGTGCAGCAAATGAATTCCAAGTGTTCTTTCTGCACCACAGTAGAGTAATTAAACGCGAGTTGGAGACGAGTACAAATACTTATGGCTAATAGAAGTTACCACATCAGTCCAGAAATGGATGACACAACTATGTATAGTGTTTAAGTGGCATTCTTCTTCTTCATGCTGCACATTGTTGCATAAACTATAATTAGTTACAGTAGAAGAAAGAAATTGAACTTCATTAGTTAATAATGAAAATATATTTAAAATGAAGAATAGAGTTGTAAACCTGGCAATGGATTTCAGCATTGCTCCAAGGGACCAATCTTAGATTGATAATGGTATGGAGGTCAGTGGGGAAGACCTTGACGAGGTCATTGGAGATAAAGGAGGCACAACGTGGACATAAACTTGTTTCATAGTACAGTGACAGAGTAACCTTGTCATTTACATTATCTAAAGAGGAATGGGAGGGAGAAATAAGATAGAATATTGCAAGAGCAGACAGAATATAGAAGATCAATGGTTGAAGATAAGCCATTGTTTCAGTGGTAGCTTTTGCACACTGCTGAACCTCCATTATGCAAGGGTTCTTATAGATGAGAATTGTGATGGTCACTATTGTTTTCTATCACTTTCAGAAATCATGTGACGTATCATCCCTAAAAGAACAATTATACACCACTTTAAAAAATTATTTACATGAAGATTGTTTATTTATGTATGAAGGTTTTTTCTTTTTCTAATTTTATTTTGGAAATTACAAAAATTATCAACATTGTAGTTATAACTAATACTAGTTTCAATCACATGTAATAAATTCCACGTTGATAAAATAAGTCTAATTTTTCTTAACATGGCTTTCGGTTTGTCTGTTTCAATATTTATAAATATGGTGAATCAACTTCACAAGTAATTGCTTATAATGGTTTATTGCTTATAACAATTGATATATATAAACTAAACCAAACATCCTCAAAGTTGTTGGAATCTTTGTTTCTTCAAAATTTTAGTAGGGTTTAAATCTTGATTAAGAGTATGGTAATTAATTTGGTTAGAATAGAAAATGAATTTATTTATTTTTATAATTACTGCTATTTTTTCACATGAAATAGTGTAAGAACCTCAGTTTAATAAAGATGGATTTGCTTTTATCAAAGTCTCAAGGTTATAAGGTAGCATTGGTTGGCTGGTATTTTCATGCGTAAAAATATATCTATTTTTGTTAAATTGTGATTTTTTCTACATTTATATATGATTCACACTGGCAAGTTCTTTCGTTTGTTGAGTAAATTAAATTATCGAAGGTGTTCAAAGTCAAATATTAACTTAAATGTTGCAATAATTAATGCAACAGAGAGATTATGAGTGATTGTTGGAGATCATACCATAGGTATAAAGAGAGGAAACAGTGGGACAACCAACAAAGCCAAGACTTGATCCATTTATCAAATTAATCCTTGCTATCTCAACTCAGCCATTAAGATGTAATGTAGTAGTTTATACTTCTGAGTTTGGTTTCTCAAGTATTAAATTTATTAATTAGATTTATCCATATTGAAATTATCTCAAGTTTTCCTAGCATAACCAGTGTCACATTTATTAAAAAGTAAATAATCATGTTTTAAAGTAGAAAAAAAAGATTTTACAAAACACACAAGTTTTTATAAGAGAAAATAGTGAGAAGATTAAAAGGGAACATAGCCTTTTTAAGTTGTGATTTGTGATGGGAAAGAAATTCAAGCATTGTTTAGTTTGGCATCAAACACATGATTCTTAGTTTTGTCTTTCCTTGTGTTTATTTCTTTTACTATTATGAAAAACAATTATATAATCAAATCATAGATGCACGCACAGGGGGCTGGCACAAAAATTTTAGATTAGTAATAGTAAAATTGTAACTTAGTGCTAAAAAATGATAAAACTTTAATTTAATTATCTAAAAATTATAATGATATAAGTTATTGAAATGGTAAATTACATTTTGACTATCGTAAAATTATACAATTTAATCTCCCCAAAATAAAATTTTCCTAACTTCGTCCCTAATTGACAATACTAATTTAAATTTACCCCTAGGTCGTATTTCTAGATCCGTCAGTATGCACACAAAATTTCCATCACCAAAGCTTCATGTAGTTGAAATCTCCGCCTTTGCATCTTTTTGTTTTGATTTGTAAAAAACTTGCAAGTATAACTATGCCATTTTGGAAGGATAATCAGAATGCTTTTGAAGGAAACCTTAACAATGAAGCAAAGAAGCATTTAATACATTAATGTTTAAAAGTTACTAAAACTCTTTATTTGCAAGTCAATGGTTATCCGAAATCGAATTAAATTCTTTTTTATTTAATATATAATTAATTTTAATTTTTATTATAAAAAATAAATATTATTTCTTTAAAATAGTAAAAAATAATTTAAAAATTCGTGTAAAATCATTATTTTTTGCAAATATTTATGGAAAGGGCTTTCAAATATGTCAAATAATATTTAAAAAAAAGCATAAAACAAAGTCAATTTTGTTAAAATAAGTTTAAAAATCTAAAAGAAAGATTAATATGAAAAAATTTAACAACTCTTCATAATTTCTATTTATGCCCAAAAATGATAAAAATTTGATTTAATTCTCTAAAAATTATAAATATATAAGTTATTAAAATTGTGAAATTACATTTTTACTATCATAAAAATATATAATTTTATCCCCCAAAATAAAACTTTCCTAGCTTCACCCCTGATCGACAACGCTAATATAAGCTTGTTACAAAAAATTGGCATTATAGTGGACGTGAAGCTAACAAAAAAAAAAACTAATAATGTTAACGTTTCTTTAAATTTAGGTCAAAATTTTAATTAGAATAAAATATTTAGACTAAATAATGACATTATAAACGTTGAAGCACCAAATTATAAAAGAAGTATAAATGTTGAAATCGGGTCTTTAGATAGAGAAACAAGATATATAAATTGTGGATCAGTTTCATATATCGGGTTGCTTGAGAAAGAGCATACATAGAAACAAGGTGTAGCTAATGACTTAATGATCTGGTAACTCCAAATCCATGTCCATTGTAATCGGTGGAATTCATCTTTGTTTAGCTACTTTTCAGCTATTTGTTAGGGTATAAATTGTTGAGAAATGTCTTCGTTTGGGCTTTAAGTTGTGCTGAATATAGCATTCATGAAATGGAAACTCAAGTGAAGTAAATGTGAGTTATGGTGACTCAATAGCTTTCAAAAAACAAAATTAAATTCTTGGTGGTGATTGAAACTCAATCAATAAAAAAGGGGAAATTGGAAAAATGGAAGAATAAACAATTATTAATGTAAAAAAAAAAAACCAAACTTTTGAAAGTAAATACTTTTTTGAGAGGGAAAAGATTTGATTTTTTTTGGTCAATTGCTTGAATCTGGTTAGTGAGTTTCAATTTTCGTTTTATGAAATTTCCCTTTTCTCTATTTCCAAACTTTCAATTATTTATCTATTTATGTATGAAGGTTTAATCCCAAAGCTTTGATGGACAAAAGAAAACATGTGTAAAACTATCAAAGATTCCATTGACAGTAAACAAAAATGGATTTGCTTTCACATATCAACTTATCTACCATAATATTAATGCAAATTCCTTTATCAAAACAATGCTTTGAGTCTCAAAATTATAATGTAGAATTGGTTAGCTAGTATCTTTATGCATCAAAATATCCTTATTTGCAGGTTTATCCATGTGTTGCAGGTCTAACCACTGCCAAATTTACTGGCAAAAATAAAGTAAATTAGTTTTTCAAGAAAATCAGTCAATTTTAATTTTATACAAATAAATATTAAAATATGATCACTCGTTGGACACCATCAATAAAAATTAATAATTATTTAAAGAGATATTGTCATATTTATGAAAAGGGTTTTCAAAATTATCAAATAATATTCAAAAATGCACAAAGCAAAGTTAAATTTGTCAGAATAAGTCTAAAAATTCAAAACCAAAAATTAATATGAAAAAATCGAGAACCGAACTATAATGGACAGTTTAGAAACTCCAAAACCCCCGGCTGTATATTAATACTCTATTTATTTATAGTAAAGAAGACGCACCTATGTATTACTAAAATATTTGAATTCAACATTAATTATAATCATACCACAGAAAATAAAATTATAATGGACTTAAATTTAACAAAAAAATTTAACGATGTTAGCACTCCTTTAAAATTACGTCAGAATTTTAATTAAAATAAAATATTTAAACTAATTAATGACATTAAAAATATTGAAACACCAAATTATAAAAAATAAAGATAAAAATTCAAGCATAAAGTTCAAATCTCAAATTTTAACACAGTATAGGTACCAAAATTGAAATTTAACTATTTGTATATAATTAAAAAGTTGAGAAATTGATTAATCATGAAGGTTGCACTTTACAAGCACTCATGTATTTCTTTCAATAAACCACATGTACATATTGATTATAACATTCTAAAATAAACACAACATTTTAACATAACTCTTATAATTACTTTAATACTTGCTTTCAACTCTAACATATAATATCATATCATTACATTAATTACACATAAAATATTCCATTACACATAATCTGCCAAAATATTGTTTGTTGTTATCATCATACTGTAAAATGAATCCGACTACAAATTCAATGCATTTAGGGAATATTATTTGAGAAATGTCTTCATTTGGGGTTCAAGTTGTGCTGATTATTGCATTCAAGAAATGGAAACTCAAGTGAAGTGCATGTGGGTTATGGTGTTTATTGTGAGTATAGGCGCTGCAGGGTTCCATAGAACTCAATAAATTTCAAAAAGTGTGGGGATTGAAACTCAATCAATAAAAAAGGAGAAAATCGAAAATTGGAAGAATAAACAATTAATGTAAAAAAAAAAAAAAAAACCCAAACTCTTGAAAGTAAATACTTTTTTTGAGAGGGAAAAGATTTGATTTTTTTGTACAATTGCTTGAATCTGATTGGTGAATTTCCATTTTCGTTTTATGAAATTTCCTTTTTCTCTGTCTCCAAACTTTCAGTTGTTTAGCTATTTGTGTACGAGGGTTGCAGTTTATAAGATTATAAGAACTCAAGTGTTTGATAAAAAGGATTTAAATTAATCCCAAAGCTTTAATGTACAAAAGAAAACATGTGCAAAACTGTCAAAGATTCCATCGACAGTAAACAAAAACGGATTTGCTTTCACATGTGAACTGCAAATTCCTTTATCAAAACAATGCTTTGAGTCTCAAAATTATAATGTAGCATCAAAATATATCTATTTTTGTTATGATTCACACCAGCTGATAGAAAGATTCCTTCATTTGTTGAGTAAATTAAAATTATTGAAGGTGTTCAAGGTCAAATATTAACTTAAATGTTACAATAATTAATGCAAAAGGAAGACTATAAGTGATTGTTGCATATCATACCACAGATAGAAAGGAATAAAACAGTGGGACAACCAACAAAGTCAAGACTTGATTCATTTGTCAAATCCTTGCTCTTGTTTGTTTTTCTTTTTACATATATAGATATTACATGCATGGATGGTTGGGCTGAGACTGGACGATTGTGCTTTGCAAGCAGCTGGTTTACGATCACCTTTATAAGCTTGACACACATATTTCACAAAATTTTCCGAGTCCTGCAACCATGAAATAAATATTGAAGTTACTTGTCACAAAATGCTACTTCACAATCACACACCGGGAGAGAAATAAACAAACACACTTATTCGAGTGGCTGATTATTCACCACCACCCATGGCACATATTCTTGAGGTGGCTTCAGATGTGCAGTCACGTTAGCATATTGCAGCAGAAGCTGCATTTTATTAATTTGGAAATTCAATGTTAATTAAATGCTAGGACATGCAGCCAACCTTATATCCAAATCCAGTAGCATAGCATTAATTTGTTGATTATCTCCTTGTAAGAACCCATTTATGCCCGGGCCCATATTAACCAAAAATACCGATTAAAACCAAATGAAAACCCAAATAAATTAAAAATCCATTACAGTCCATAGTCCATTTACAATGGCTCAATAGGCCCAATCAACCACCTAACCTTTAGCCCACTTACGACCCAAACACACTACCTAAACCCAATTGCATTAATAGTCCCATGATTGAGCCCAATAAACCCAACTCTGAAACCAGCCCAAATGGCCCAACAGCCTAAACTGAAACACCCCACACCCGGCCCACGAGCTTGGACCGGATCTGGTATGTTCCTTAAGTACCGGTTCAAAGTTCTTTTGTTACTTAGGAAAAACTTATGTGATTTTTTTTTTTAAAAAAATATTATTTAGGTTGGGCTTGTGCTGAAAACCAATTTATCTAACATTGAAATCCATTTATTTAAAGTGACAAAACATTTAGGGTTTATTTTTAAATAAATTTACTTGATCTTTACTTAATAAAAATTCGTAAACATAATAACTAAAAGTAAAAAGAAATAAAGAAATCCAACTTGGGCCTTATGGCCTTATTACATTAAATAAAACCCAAAATAAAATTATAAAGTACTTAAATGAAATAAAATGTCCAAATTCAATAAAACTTCAAGCTGAGCATGGCCACCTTTAGCTCCTGCTGACCCGGTCCATCATTGATCGTCACCTGAAAAATTTTCCCACAACGGGGTGAGTCAAATAGACTCAGTGTGTAAAACCAACACTAAGTCCCAAACGATTTAGGCAAAACAAATTCATACATGTATCAGATATAACAGTGATGCAATCCCGAACCCAACCTAGATGCCATCCGCTACACATCACCCGTACCAACCTGCACACCGTGGGACTACTAAGTCAACCCTCCATCCGCTACACATCTTCGAAGGCAGTCGCTGCAGTCGACGTGCTCATCGCCCTTATATATATATATATATATATATATATATATATATATATATATATATACATATTGTGGCAAAGCCACCGGATAATAGCACGTGACATAAGTCACCACATTCAGATATCGTGGTAAAGACCACCAGATCACTTCCCCTTTTACATATCACCCATATGCCCCATGTCATACAAAACATGCAAATATTATGCCTTATACTTTATTCACATTCTTATAGTTGCACTTATGTGCCATAACAGATATTTATCACAATATACTCATAATAGGAGTAGGTAAACGTACCTGATTACTTTGCACCATTACATGGTACTTTAGCCATATTCTTACACTTCCATATTAACACATACAGTAAATTTAAAGCCGTAAATCTATTAAGATTTAGTGTGGGGTACACACCTGATATACTTAGCAAGTTCACTGAAATCCCGAAAATCCCGATCTAAGCTTTTAGGTCTTTTAGTACCTATATTCGGCCAACACTAGGCATATTAGCAAAACCTATTCGGCTATAATCAAATCCCGAAGGATTATTGCAACCAAAAACCTACCTTGTTGCCGTTTGGATTAAAAATCAAATCCCGAAACCTTACTATGTTCCTTCTTGTAATCGGTCAAGCACTAGTTCACTTCACAGGTTAGTTTTCGGCTTTGTGGCTTGTTTGAAGAATACTATCTTGAGTATTCAGCAATAATGGTGTCTTGACTTAAGAAGTTTCAGCACACTAACTAAAGAAGGAAAGAATCCAAAGGAAAATACCCTTCACCCTTAATATAGATTTGGCTACACCCTCATAACCTTCTTAGCCGAATTTTGACACCAAATACTCCCTTTAAAAAGCTGATATAATAAACTAATAAATTGGTTTTTTTTTAAAAGAAATTTAGTGCCGGTTTTCAAGGGATTGGGCTGCACTTTAAAAATAATTGGAGCATGAACGGCCACATGTGGTGAATAAATAATTTTTGCAAGTATTTAAAATAACAAGATGCATGTTTGAACGGCAAAACAAGTAGAACATGGGTTGATCTCTTTTTTTTTTTTTTAAAGAAAAACACATCTTGATGGAAATTAAAGCATGCGTGAATAAAATGGAGAGCATTAGCTGAATTTTAAATACATAAATAAATAAAATAAAACTTGATGGAAGCTAGCTTGAAATTAAATAATCAAGCATGTGAGAGATAGTGGAGCCATGGGATATGGGACGGCAAAAAAATAAAGGAAACATGGGAATTTTAATTAGCTTGGCTGAATATGGGGAACAAACCTTCATGGTTTCCTTAAATTATTCAAGCATGGGGTGGCTAAAGGGATGCATGAAGACAAAAAAAAAATAATAAAAAAAATGCAATAGTTTAGTGGATCATAAGCTTGGACGGCAATGAACACATGGTGGATAAATTTAAAAAATCAAATAGTAAATAATGGCTACAGTATTGGAATTAACATGTGAGTGGCTTGGATGACAATTTAACCCTTGCTATTTTCTTTTATTCCTAGAGTTTTAAGAACCCCTTAAAACACATCCAAACCATTCACTGAGTCTACTAACTCATGAATTTGTGCACCAATTGCATAACCCCTAATCTAGGATATTACATAAACCAAGCAGCATACCCTAGCCTCCAGCGCACAGCCTCCGTACGTGCCACGTCCACGCCTCCGCACGTCGTACCTTCGTACCTGCACAACACAAAAAAAAAAAACAGAGGGCAGCAAAAGAAAAAAGAGAATGTATTTGGATTTTTTTATTTTTTATTTTTCGGAATTCGGTTATAAAAACCGAAGCACAAATATTTGTTTTCCTTCTTTACGATTTGCGAATACACGCACGATTAATTGAAAGAAGAGAAAACATTTTTGAAGAGGTGATTTCTTATTTTTGATTTGATTCTTTTGGTTATTGTTTGAAATACGAAGAAAAGAAAGGAGGAATAAAAAGGCTTACCAGTTCGGTCACGGCGTCGGAGTCCTCCTCCGTCGCCAGAACCGAGCCGAAACGCGGTCGAAAGCCACTTTTTCCTCTCCTTTTGATCTTGCGGGTTTAGACGAGGGCATAGGGCCTCCTGTTTTTGCGAGTGGTCGGTCATCTGAACCGGTGGTTGTAACACCCCAAACCCGGCCCACAAGCCTTGACCGGATCTGGTATGTCACGGAGTAAAAACTTTTTGAAAGGTTTTGAAAATTTCGTGTTCACAGTGGAAATCTGAAAATATTGCGGAATTTGTAAAACAACGTTTGCTAAAACTAAGATGGTTTGGTTTGATAACCACGATGGAGTTGAAATCTTTTTCTTTTCCTTTGAAACCATTTGATCATTTAGATTTTTAGAAGTATCGGGGTTATTGATAACTTGATAAAATTTTGTTACCCGATGGTAACATCTTTGAAAACGCGTACGAGTATTAATTTTGAAAACGTTGCCTTTACCGATTTGCTTAACAATTCATAAGTTCGTTAGAAATAAGGTAAAACTACTACTTAATCATACGAATAATAATAAAAATAATAAACGGCCATATTACAACCCAATCGAATTTAGCAAATAGTAAGCTTTAATGGTGCGAAATAAAACTTCAAAACCGAGGAACAAGCATGGCTACCTCGAGACCTCTCCGGCTCCGTCTCCGCGATTGACTTACCTGAAAAGATAGGGAAAGGGGTGAGTCACCAAGACTCAGTGCATAGCTATAACACATGTCCCCATATATGGGCTTGGCCCATATTCACACAGTCCATACACATGAATATGAAATTATGAAATGAGTATGCAATTATGAAACCTAACCTAGCCATCCATACTCCATTTTCTACCCCGTGTGGTACCAAACCACTGGTGGTGCCAAACCACTGGTGACTCGAAGTCACAATATCCGTCAATACGTGTGGTGCCAAACCACTGGTGACTTAAAGTCACAATATCCATCAATACGTGTGGTGCCAAACCACTGGTGACCGAGGTCACAAATGTGATACCAAATCACTGGAGGTGCCAAACCTCTGGTGTCCGAAGACACAAATCGAATGATGGGGCCAACCCATCGTGTGATACCAAATCACTGGCGTCGATCCCGTATCTCATAGTGGGGCCAACCCACGGTGGTACTAAGCCACAGGGACGAGACGCTATGAGGTGCCAAACCTCTGGAGGTACCAAACCTCTGGTGACCGTAGTCACAATGTGTTACCAAAACACTGGTGTCCGTCGACACGAATATCACTGCCCCCTCCACTCATTTATCCCACATCATCATGCTCACATAACAAGTATCATGATCCCATATACCATGCATTTGTATATAGCATAATATTTAACATCATATGGTGGCATACACAACATACATCATAGATCGAGTATTAGGGGACTTACCCGAAAACCAAGCTCATGCCCACAAGGCAAAAATTACTACATGATAGGTGATAAAACATCATTTTAATAACAATTTTATACTAATAAAGTGTGTAAGAGCTTACACACCTGATTAAACGATCACCCAACTTGGGTATCCAACATCTTAGCCCTTATTTCGGCTAACATGCACAACATGTACATTTACAATAACATACATAAACCAGCAAGAGAACAGTGCGATAACTACGCACCTGACTTTAGCGAGTTTCTGATTTATCGAATCTAACAGCAACTAAAGTCCCGAAAGCTTTTGTTATTAATCGATTAGCCCCTAAAACACATAACCGAAATCGGTCACAGTTAGCACTAAAATGGCCTTAGGCCGAATGCCAAGAGTCATTTACCTAGCTTCTTTCGATCCCGAAACACCACTTGTTCTCGTAGATTATCTCTCGAAGTCATCGAATGTCCTATTAAAACGTTGTTAGAAAAGGCTCATACACAACTCTATAAACAAAAGCTCTTGGCCGAATATTGCACTTACCAATTCTTGAATAAAAGATTCCTTTTTAAAGCCCTAACACTTGCCACACCAAAAAGAGCACTTGACCATGGCCTTATACACTTTCGGCCACTCCCCCTAAAACAAAGGTCAACCATTCGTTTATCATCAAAACTCAAAACATAGTCTTAAGGCCGAAAGTCATACTTCTTCACCTTAATCTCTGTAAAACTCGAAGGATTCCTTTACTGCTCCCAACGTTCGAAGAGATTCACAACCACATAGCTGACCACACCTTCAACTACACGAAAGAGCATACCAAAATAGTTCTTGAAGGTTCGGCCACTAGATTAAGGTTTCGGCTACCATATCTTAATATTCTTCCAAGCACAAGATTCGGCAATGGTGTACACTGGTGGGGGTTTCGGCCAACCATTTAAATGATGGTTATACATATTCGACTATGGTCGCTTGAAACAACCACTCAAGGTTCGGCCTTACTCAAGGTAAGAAAGCACAAGAAAAGATGAGAAAAAGAAAAAAACAAGGTTGATATTCGGCCAATCAACAAGAATTAAACAAATAGGAGAATGGTGCTTTCGGTTAAAAGAAAAAGAAATGGAGGAAGGTATTTGGAAGGATGGTGTTTCGGCTAAGAAGATTTCAAGAAGAAAAGAAGAAAGTATAACAAAAAGAGAGAAGTATGTTTCGGCTTACACAAATGAAGAGGAAAGAAAGATGGAGGAATTCTCTTGGAAAATAAATCGGCTAGCTAACAAAAGAGAGGATTTTTGCCTGACACAAAGTGACCAAAATATGCACTAAAATTCACAATGAATTTCGGCACCCCCATAACCCCCTTACCAAGCCGAAAACAAACAAGCCCCCAAGGAGTCTCCCTAAACCGGCCATGCACTCACATTGGAGGGAAACAAAAACAATCTCAAAAAAAACATTTTTGGCCTTGCTTTCCCCAAACACAAGGCCGGCCATACCTTTAAGACTCCAAAGCAGCACATGCTTCCTTCCCAAATGCCAAGACCCAATTTACATAAACTAATAATAATAATAATAAAACAATAGAATAAAAAAAAATAATTAGCCCATTTCTCATATAAAAATAATAACTATATAATATTTAAACTATGGAATATTTTACAGCTTTTGAGAACAATTACATAAAAAAAAAATAATGCTCCATGTTCAAAAAAATAAAATAAACCAAGCAGCAACTTTAAGTTGCATGCGTGCATGCTTGCTGCAGGCATTTAATGCCCATGCAGCCCGTTCACGTGGCCAAAGCAAAACAAAAGGCCAACTGCAGCCCCAGGTCTCGAACCCGAGACCTGGAGGAAAGTTCTCCATGCTCCAGCCACCCGACCTGTTGCGCGTTTCATGCCCATAATTGCTTCAATAATTCTTTTAAACCATTCTTGCATGCGTGCATGCTGCATTTAATGCCCATGCAGCCACTAAGTTCCCACGCTGGGCCAAAAAGATTAAAAACCCAGGTGCAGCCCCCAGGTGCATTCCCCAGGTTTCGAACCCGAGACCTGGGGGAGAGTCCTCAAGCTTCCTGCCATTCCATCCTTTGCGTATTTCGTGACAATAATCGCATATAATTTCTTTTAAACCTTATTTCAATGGCTCCCTATACTTTTAGCGCTAAAAGCAAAAACAGAAGATTTCAGTGCGAACTCCTGGACTCGAACATGAGTCCTCTCAGCTCTCAAGCCAAGCCTTGAACCATTCGGCCAGTGTTTAATTCGTGCTAAAGTCGCGTCAATAATTGTTTTAAGCCCTCTTTCACAGCAGCATTAAACTAAAAATAAAACCTTCACGCGCTTCCATTCGGGCTCGAACCCCTGACCTCTAAGCCCTCCTGCTGCTAGCGTCCTCACCAACTCGCCCAGGCGCCGCTTTGTGATTCAAATCACCCCGTTTTTCTTTTTAAGGCCTCCTTACGCAGCGCCCTTACAAAAATAAAAAAAAGCTTTTTGCTGCGCCTAAGACTCGAACCAGTGACCTGTTTGGCGCTGACCCTTAAGTGGCGCATAGAAGCCACTCGGCCAAGGCATTTTATATGCCTCAATTTTACAAACTTTTTACTTAAGGCCTCCTTCCCCCAATTTTCACTTTTGACCCAAATTTTCAAAATTTTCCAAAATAGTCCCTTTTTATCCTCGGGCTTAAATAACCCCTAAAACTCATCAAAACAATTCTCAAAGCCTATCGACTCGTGAATTTTTACTCCAACGCACAGCCCCTACTTTAGGATATTACAAATCTACCCCCCTTAAAACAATTTCGTCCTCGAAATTGCTTACTAACGAACATCCGTACATTCCAATTCACCGCACTACGCTTATGCTGCGCACTCTGATTCTACAAAACTAACTCAATTCTTATCTCGAGATTCGTATTCAAGGTTCCATACTCCACTAGCATACAAACACGAACTATCTTACCTTCTAAACACAGTTTCTAAGTTCACATCCAATGTTCAAACACTTCACCAATAACACCAGTATGAACCGATCTTATAAAACTCAAATAATAAAAGATATTCCATAACAAGAAACTCACCTACTAACACATCCTCGATTGCCTCGCATCCAACCTTTAGTATCTCATCTAGAAGTTCCACGTCCTTGACCTCGCGCCCTATCCATCACTTGAGGACAGTCCTTAATCAAGTGAGACTTAGATTTACACCTAAAACACCTTCAATTCCGGTTCCAACACTCGCCGTCATGGTACCTTCCACACTGAGCACACGGACAGCTCCGATTTCCCGCAGCTGGCTTAGTCACACGAGCAAAATTTTCACTCATTGGTCTCTTCCGAAGACCCTCAAATGATTCAGACGATCCAAAAATTTCTCCTATCCCGGTTCTTATTCTCATTTCTATTTTGCCTCATCGAGTCCTTAATCCATTCAGCTACCTTAGCTTTTTCGACTAACACCGCGAACTCCCATTCCTGACGAGGAGCTAACAATAATCTTAGGTCGTCCCTTAATTCGTCCTCAAATCGGACACATCGTTCATGCTCCGTAGCAGCTACCCCTCGAGCATGTCGGCTTAACCTTAGGAATTCAGCCTCGTATTTCGCCACGGACTCGTTCCCTTGAACCATCCCCAAAAATGCCTTCCTCTGAGCATCAATGTAGTGAGTACCGACACACTTCTTCTGGTACGCCGTCTTGACATACTCCCAAGTGAGGTCCTCAGCTGTGACACTCTCTCGAACCGTGAACCACCATTGATACGTCCCGTCGCGAAGTAGCGCTACCATTCCTTTCACTTTTTTTTTTTCAGGGCTCAGGTCGAGCTCATCCATAATTTGCTCGGTTGCTTTCAACCAATGTTCAACCGTACTAGGTGCCATGCCGGATACACCACAAAACAACTCCGCTCTATTGGCTCGAAGTCGCGCGAAAACAAATTTTGAGCTCTCATATTTCTCTTTCTCCAACCACCATCTCTAAAATTCGCAACGCAATACAACATTATCCCTCGTCTGATCTTGCTGCTCGTTACCAAGGGTTGGTGGTGAAGGTGATACCTCCTATCAGACCCTTGACCCGATCTAACGGGTTCCGAAACGGCCATTCCGCCTCGACCCCGTCCTCTAGAACTCATCTCTTTCCGCGCAATCTGACTTAAAAAGTTTTATGCATTATACAATGTGTTCCACTGATTAATCGCGAACAATTTTATGAACTAAAGTGTTTAGAAGTGGTTCTTTCGATCACACAAGGGTTCAATTCAAGTTCGCTACTCTAATACGGAGAATTATTCTAATACAGAGAGTCGCATTCATGCTCATAAACAGAGACATATTCGTATCACCTCAACAGTCAGAGGTACTTACCCGAGCGGATCGCTGCCGGAGACTCGGTGCCATGCTGTTTGAAACAAACCATTTCCATAATATTCCACAAAAGACTATCAAGAAAACATTTTTGGGCCTTGGGCCCCCACAGCCGAGTTTTGAACCTGGCTCTGATACCAACTTGTAACACCCCAAACCCGGCCCACAAGCCTTGACCGGATCTGGTATGTCACGGAGTAAAAACTTTTTGAAAGGTTTTGAAAATTTCGTGTTCACAGTGGAAATCTGAAAATATTGCGGAATTTGTAAAACAACGTTTGCTAAAACTAAGATGGTTTGGTTTGATAACCACGATGGAGTTGAAAACTTTTTCTTTTCCTTTGAAACCATTTGATCATTTAGATTTTTAGAAGTATCGGGGTTATTGATAACTTGATAAAATTTTGTTACCCGATGGTAACATCTTTGAAAACGCGTACGAGTATTAATTTTGAAAATGTTGCCTTTACCGATTTGCTTAACAATTCATAAGTTCGTTAGAAATAAGGTAAAACTACTACTTAATCATACGAATAATAATAAAAATAATAAACGGCCATATTACAACCCAATCGAATTTAGCAAATAGTAAGCTTTAATGGTGCGAAATAAAACTTCAAAACCGAGGAACAAGCATGGCTACCTCGAGACCTCTCCGGCTCCGTCTCCGCGATTGACTTACCTGAAAAGATAGGGAAAGGGGTGAGTCACCAAGACTCAGTGCATAGCTATAACACATGTCCCCACATATGGGCTTGGCCCATATTCACACAGTCCATACACATGAATATGAAATTATGAAATGAGTATGCAATTATGAAACCCAACCTAGCCATCCATACTCCATTTTCTACCCCGTGTGGTACCAAACCACTGGTGGTGCCAAACCACTGGTGACTCGAAGTCACAATATCCGTCAATACGTGTGGTGCCAAACCACTGGTGACTTAAAGTCACAATATCCATCAATACGTGTGGTGCCAAACCACTGGTGACCGAGGTCACAAATGTGATACCAAATCACTGGAGGTGCCAAACCTCTGGTGTCCGAAGACACAAATCGAATGATGGGGCCAACCCATCGTGTGATACCAAATCACTGGCGTCGATCCCGTATCTCATAGTGGGGCCAACCCACGGTGGTACTAAGCCACAGGGACGAGACGCTATGAGGTGCCAAACCTCTGGAGGTACCAAACCTCTGGTGACCGTAGTCACAATGTGTTACCAAAACACTGGTGTCCGTCGACACGAATATCACTGCCCCCTCCACTCATTTATCCCACATCATCATGCTCACATAACAAGTATCATGATCCCATATATCATGCATTTGTATATAGCATAATATTTAACATCATATGGTGGCATACACAACATACATCATAGATCGAGTATTAGGGGACTTACCCGAAAACCAAGCTCATGCCCACAAGGCAAAAATTACTACATGATAGGTGATAAAACATCATTTTAATAACAATTTTATACTAATAAAGTGTGTAAGAGCTTACACACCTGATTAAACGATCACCCAACTTGGGTATCCAACATCTTAGCCCTTATTTCGGCTAACATGCACAACATGTACATTTACAATAACATACATAAACCAGCAAGAGAACAGTGCGATAACTACGCACCTGACTTTAGCGAGTTTCTGATTTATCGAATCTAACAGCAACTAAAGTCCCGAAAGCTTTTGTTATTAATCGATTAGCCCCTAAAACACATAACCGAAATCGGTCACAGTTAGCACTAAAATGGCCTTAGGCCGAATGCCAAGAGTCATTTACCTAGCTTCTTTCGATCCCGAAACACCACTTGTTCTCGTAGATTATCTCTCGAAGTCATCGAATGTCCTATTAAAACGTTGTTAGAAAAGGCTCATACACAACTCTATAAACAAAAGCTCTTGGCCGAATATTGCACTTACCAATTCTTGAATAAAAGATTCCTTTTTAAAGCCCTAACACTTGCCACACCAAAAAGAGCACTTGACCATGGCCTTATACACTTTCGGCCACTCCCCCTAAAACAAAGGTCAACCATTCATTTATCATCAAAACTCAAAACATAGTCTTAAGGCCGAAAGTCATACTTCTTCACCTTAATCTCTGTAAAACTCGAAGGATTCCTTTACTGCTCCCAACGTTCGAAGAGATTCACAACCACATAGCTGACCACACCTTCAACTACACGAAAGAGCATACCAAAATAGTTCTTGAAGGTTCGGCCACTAGATTAAGGTTTCGGCTACCATATCTTAATATTCTTCCAAGCACAAGATTCGGCAATGGTGTACACTGGTGGGGGTTTCGGCCAACCATTTAAATGATGGTTATACATATTCGACTATGGTCGCTTGAAACAACCACTCAAGGTTCGGCCTTACTCAAGGTAAGAAAGCACAAGAAAAAGATGAGAAAAAGAAAAAAACAAGGTTGATATTCGGCCAATCAACAAGAATTAAACAAATAGGAGAATGGTGCTTTCGGTTAAAAGAAAAAGAAATGGAGGAAGGTATTTGGAAGGATGGTGTTTCGGCTAAGAAGATTTCAAGAAGAAAAGAAGAAAGTATAACAAAAAGAGAGAAGTATGTTTCGGCTTACACAAATGAAGAGGAAAGAAAGATGGAGGAATTCTCTTGGAAAATAAATCGGCTAGCTAACAAAAGAGAGGATTTTTGCCTGACACAAAGTGACCAAAATATGCACTAAAATTCACAATGAATTTCGGCACCCCCATAACCCCCTTACCAAGCCGAAAACAAACAAGCCCCCAAGGAGTCTCCCTAAACCGGCCATGCACTCACATTGGAGGGAAACAAAAACAATCTCAAAAAAAACATTTTTGGCCTTGCTTTCCCCAAACACAAGGCCGGCCATACCTTTAAGACTCCAAAGCAGCACATGCTTCCTTCCCAAATGCCAAGACCCAATTTACATAAACTAATAATAATAATAATAAAACAATAGAATAAAAAAAAATAATTAGCCCATTTCTCATATAAAAATAATAACTATATAATATTTAAACTATGGAATTTTACAGCTTTTGAGAACAATTACATAAAAAAAAAATAATGCTCCATGTTCAAAAAAATAAAATAAACCAAGCAGCAACTTTAAGTTGCATGCGTGCATGCTTGCTGCAGGCATTTAATGCCCATGCAGCCCGTTCACGTGGCCAAAGCAAAACAAAAGGCCAACTGCAGCCCCAGGTCTCGAACCCGAGACCTGGAGGAAAGTTCTCCATGCTCCAGCCACCCGACCTGTTGCGCGTTTCATGCCCATAATTGCTTCAATAATTCTTTTAAACCATTCTTGCATGCGTGCATGCTGCATTTAATGCCCATGCAGCCACTAAGTTCCCACGCTGGGCCAAAAAGATTAAAAACCCAGGTGCAGCCCCCAGGTGCATTCCCCAGGTTTCGAACCCGAGACCTGGGGGAGAGTCCTCAAGCTTCCTGCCATTCCATCCTTTGCGTATTTCGTGACAATAATCGCATATAATTTCTTTTAAACCTTATTTCAATGGCTCCCTATACTTTTAGCGCTAAAAGCAAAAACAAAAGATTTCAGTGCGAACTCCTGGACTCGAACATGAGTCCTCTCAGCTCTCAAGCCAAGCCTTGAACCATTCGGCCAGTGTTTAATTCGTGCTAAAGTCGCGCCAATAATTGTTTTAAGCCCTCTTTCACAGCAGCATTAAACTAAAAATAAAACCTTCACGCGCTTCCATTCGGGCTCGAACCCCTGACCTCTAAGCCCTCCTGCTGCTAGCGTCCTCACCAACTCGCCCAGGCGCCGCTTTGTGATTCAAATCACCCCGTTTTTCTTTTTAAGGCCTCCTTACGCAGCGCCCTTACAAAAATAAAAAAAAAGCTTTTTGCTGCGCCTAAGACTCGAACCAGTGACCTGTTTGGCGCTGACCCTTAAGTGGCGCATAGAAGCCACTCGGCCAAGGCATTTTATATGCCTCAATTTTACAAACTTTTTACTTAAGGCCTCCTTCCCCCAATTTTCACTTTTGACCCAAATTTTCAAAATTTTCCAAAATAGTCCCTTTTTATCCTCGGGCTTAAATAACCCCTAAAACTCATCAAAACAATTCTCAAAGCCTATCGACTCGTGAATTTTTACTCCAACGCACAGCCCCTACTTTAGGATATTACAGTGGTGATACGGCGGCGGCGAAAAAACCATGAAGGGTTTGATAAGGCCCAAACCCTAGCAGAGAAAATAACAGCCCACGTTTTCCCTTTTTATTTTTTTAAAACAAAACGACAGAAATAAGGGATAAAGAAAAATTTTGGCCTTTATCAGTGAAGTAAAACGACGTCGTTTTGGGCCTGTTTCGTAGGCCTCAAAACGGCGCCGTTTTGGCCGACCCGTGTGACCCGACCCACCTCCCTTCAAGATCCGTGCCTTTTTGCCATAAAAGGTCTATTTTCGTACGAGATCCCTACGATTTTAAAGATTGTATCGATTCGGTCCTATTTCTTTGTTCTTCTTTTTTTAAAATTTACCCTATATTTGTACATTGTTCCATTTTGGTCCACATTGAAACGCAGCACATAAAGGCCAGGGTTATTTTCCCATTCGGTCATTTATATTTTCAGAGCGTTATAATTTGGTCCCTGCTCTCCCTTTCTTTTTTTAATTTATTGCATTTTTAATCCTCATTTATTTATATGCACACTTGATTCTGTTTTAATAATTTCATTTATTTAAAAATTATTCTTTTAATTTATTTTTATTCCAATTGGGGCCTTTCTTTTATCTATGTATTTTATTTTTATTATTCTCAATTAATTTATTATTCGATTTTAAATGGTTTTGTAAAATAATGAAAATAATTTAAAAGTTTTTGTAAAATCATAATTCTACATATATTTACATAAATATTTTTGGTGAGGATTGAAACTCAATCAATAAAAAAAAAGAGAGAAAATCGAAAATTGGAAGAATAAAGTAAATAAAAACCCAAACTATTAAAATTTATTTACGTCGTATTAAATTTCCTTTTTCTGTGTTTGAAGACGACTTAAAAGAAAAGAGTAACATGCGAAGGAATTGCATTGGACATTGCAAAGATAAAACACACATTAAAAATATGTATTATTAGTTCTGTTGGACTTAAAGATTTTGGGTTATAACACAATAGTAGAAATTATATAAAGAAAGATATTGAAGGTTATGGGATTGGGTTTGAGTTATTTTAAATCTATATTCAGACTAATGTTATTTCAAAATTGAATTATTTTGAGTTTAAATCATTCAAATTTGTTGATCGGATTTTATAAAGATAAAAGAACATATTGAAAATATGTAATATTAGTTGGATTATTTTAAACTATGATATAAGTACTTGAGTCTCAAAATAAGCACTAGTTCAATAAAACGCATATGATAATTTAGAGTACTCTAATAAAACACATATTGATAATTCAGATACTATATAAAACATTTTTAAACATATATGAGACTATAGTGGTAAAGCTAGCTATGGAAATTCTATGGTATCGGATTCACTCCTGCACAGGCCGTAAAATAAGTTGGAACAATTTTGGGGAGCTCCAAAGGTATAGTATGGCGTCGGTCTTCCATAACAAATAAACATCTCCCAGAGTAGTAGAACTTGAGTTCTTCTGTGTTTACTGCATGAAATTTGTGGAGATGCTCCTATAAGTCCGAAAACTATATCCGCAACTTGCCGGACCGTATAGGTGGATCCTCTTGTGAGTCCCATAGCTAAATCCCAAAATTCATTAAAACAAATAAGAGACAATAAAGTATATTAAACACAAATATGAATGTGAAGGGAAAATGAAAACAATTTATTCGATATACCTGGATTTAAATTTGTCCTAAGTTGAATGGCCGATTGGAAGTATGACAGAGGATGATGTGCAAAGTCGGAACATGTGCCATGTTTCATCCATTCCTTGTACCAAAAGCCAAAGTTTGTCCCTGTCGATGCCAAGTTCGGCCATAGTGTGCGCAATTGGTTCGAAAGAGCTACATCACTTCTCAACGTAATCTTTTAAATAAGAAACAAAAAATTTGATTAGATTATAGATAAATTACTTAATAGTTTCAAGCGAAGAATGTACGTATGCGTACAAGGAGTAGTTGCGGGTCTATAACAGGTGGTGGCTGGGTGCAAGGATTCCTTGCATTGTATGGGGGCACAGGCGTGTCCAGAGCATCTTGTGCCCAAATTCCATGTATTTTGAATTCAGTTGGGATTGGGAGTTTACAGTTGAGAGTAGAGCTACAAACAGAGGGAGGCCACTATAGTGCCAACTTGTAGAAGTCTACCACTGCAATTACTGGCGGCTGGGGTACTGCAAAGGCTACCCACAATGAAAAATGATGCAATGCATTTTTACATATTTACAAATCAAAAGAGAACTACTCCATATATAGATATTACATGCAAAGTTGGTTGGGCTGAGATTGGATGATTGTGCTTTGCAAGCAGTTGGTTTATGATCTCCTTTATAAGCCTGGCACACATATTTCACAAAATTTTCAAAGTCCTGCAACCATGAAATAAATATTGAAGTTACTTGTCACAAAATTTTACTTCACAGTCACACCAAGAGAGAGAAATAAAAAAACTCACTTGTCTGAGTGACTGATTATTCACCACCACCCATGGCACATATTCTTGAGGTGGCTTCAGATGTGCAGTCTCGTTAGCATATTGCAGCAGAAGCTGCATTTTATTAATTTGGAAATTCAATGTTGGAAAAAGCTAAGGAGAAGTGCTAAATAAATACTAAGACATGCAGCCAACCTTATATCCAAATCCAGTAGTATAGCATTTGTTGATTATCTCCTCATTCAATCTCATCTTTTCACTGCAATTTTTCCACAGTGCTTCAACGGGCCCCCCTTTAAGCTTTGTTGCTCTGTGCAGCAAATGAATTCCAAGTGTTCTTTCTGCACCACAGTAGAGTAATTAAACGCGAGTTGGAGACGAGTACAAATACTTATGGCTAATAGAAGTTACCACATCAGTCCAGAAATGGATGACACAACTATGTATAGTGTTTAAGTGGCATTCTTCTTCTTCATGCTGCACATTGTTGCATAAACTATAATTAGTTACAGTAGAAGAAAGAAATTGAACTTCATTAGTTAATAATGAAAATATATTTAAAATGAAGAATAGAGTTGTAAACCTGGCAATGGATTTCAGCATTGCTCCAAGGGACCAATCTTAGATTGATAATGGTATGGAGGTCAGTGGGGAAGACCTTGACGAGGTCATTGGAGATAAAGGAGGCACAACGTGGACATAAACTTGTTTCATAGTACAGTGACAGAGTAACCTTGTCATTTACATTATCTAAAGAGGAATGGGAGGGAGAAATAAGATAGAATATTGCAAGAGCAGACAGAATATAGAAGATCAATGGTTGAAGATAAGCCATTGTTTCAGTGGTAACTTTTGCACACTGCTGAACCTCCATTATGCAAGGGTTCTTATAGATGAGAATTGTGATGATCACTATTGTTTTCTATCACTTTCAGAAATCATGTGACGTATCATCCCTAAAAGAACAATTATACACCACTTTAAAAAATTATTTACATGAAGATTGTTTATTTATGTATGAAGGTTTTTTCTTTTTCTAATTTTATTTTGGAAATTACAAAAATTATCAACATTGTAGTTATAACTAATACTAGTTTCAATCACATGTAATAAATTCCACGTTGATAAAATAAGTCTAATTTTTCTTAACATGGCTTTCGGTTTGTCTGTTTCAATATTTATAAATATGGTGAATCAACTTCACAAGTAATTGCTTATAATGGTTTATTGCTTATAACAATTGATATATATAAACTTAACCAAACATCCTCAAAGTTGTTGGAATCTTTGTTTCTTCAAATTTTAGTAGGGTTTAAATCTTGATTAAGAGTATGGTAATTAATTTGGTTAGAATAGAAAATGAATTTATTTATTTTTATAATTACTGCTATTTTTTCACATGAAATAGTGTAAGAACCTCAGTTTAATAAAGATGGATTTGCTTTTATCAAAGTCTCAAGGTTATAAGGTAGCATTGGTTGGCTGGTATTTTCATGCGTAAAAATATATCTATTTTTGTTAAATTGTGATTTTTTCTACATTTATATATGATTCACACTGGCAAGTTCTTTCGTTTGTTGAGTAAATTAAATTATCGAAGGTGTTCAAAGTCAAATATTAACTTAAATGTTGCAATAATTAATGCAACAGAGAGATTATGAGTGATTGTTGGAGATCATACCATAGGTATAAAGAGAGGAAACAGTGGGACAACCAACAAAGCCAAGACTTGATCCATTTATCAAATTAATCCTTGCTATCTCAACTCAGCCATTAAGATGTAATGTAGTAGTTTATACTTCTGAGTTTGGTTTCTCAAGTATTAAATTTATTAATTAGATTTATCCATATTGAAATTATCTCAAGTTTTCCTAGCATAACCAGTGTCACATTTATTAAAAAGTAAATAATCATGTTTTAAAGTAGAAAAAAAAGATTTTACAAAACACACAAGTTTTTATAAGAGAAAATAGTGAGAAGATTAAAAGGGAACATAGCCTTTTTAAGTTGTGATTTGTGATGGGAAAGAAATTCAAGCATTGTTTAGTTTGGCATCAAACACATGATTCTTAGTTTTTGTCTTTCCTTGTGTTTATTTCTTTTACTATTATGAAAAACAATTATATAATCAAATCATAGATGCACGCACAGGGGGCTGGCACAAAAATTTTAGATTAGTAATAGTAAAATTGTAACTTAGTGCTAAAAAATGATAAAACTTTAATTTAATTATCTAAAAATTATAATGATATAAGTTATTGAAATGGTAAATTACATTTTGACTATCGTAAAATTATACAATTTAATCTCCCCAAAATAAAATTTTCCTAACTTCGTCCCTAATTGACAATACTAATTTAAATTTACCCCTAGGTCGTATTTCTAGATCCGTCAGTATGCACACAAAATTTCCATCACCAAAGCTTCATGTAGTTGAAATCTCCGCCTTTGCATCTTTTTGTTTTGATTTGTAAAAAACTTGCAAGTATAACTATGCCATTTTGGAAGGATAATCAGAATGCTTTTGAAGGAAACCTTAACAATGAAGCAAAGAAGCATTTAATACATTAATGTTTAAAAGTTACTAAAACTCTTTATTTGCAAGTCAATGGTTATCCGAAATCGAATTAAATTCTTTTTTATTTAATATATAATTAATTTTAATTTTTATTATAAAAAATAAATATTATTTCTTTAAAATAGTAAAAAATAATTTAAAAATTCGTGTAAAATCATTATTTTTTGCAAATATTTATGGAAAGGGCTTTCAAATATGTCAAATAATATTTAAAAAAAAGCATAAAACAAAGTCAATTTTGTTAAAATAAGTTTAAAAATCTAAAAGAAAGATTAATATGAAAAAATTTAACAACTCTTCATAATTTCTATTTATGCCCAAAAATGATAAAAATTTGATTTAATTCTCTAAAAATTATAAATATATAAGTTATTAAAATTGTGAAATTATATTTTTACTATCATAAAAATATATAATTTTATCCCCCAAAATAAAACTTTCCTTAGCTTCACCCCTGATCGACAACGCTAATATAAGCTTGTTACAAAAAATTGGCATTATAGTGGACGTGAAGCTAACAAAAAAAAAAAAAACTAATAATGTTAACGTTTCTTTAAATTTAGGTCAAAATTTTAATTAGAATAAAATATTTAGACTAAATAATGACATTATAAACGTTGAAGCACCAAATTATAAAAGAAGTATAAATGTTGAAATCGGGTCTTTAGATAGAGAAACAAGATATATAAATTGTGGATCAGTTTCATATATCGGGTTGCTTGAGAAAGAGCATACATAGAAACAAGGTGTAGCTAATGACTTAATGATCTGGTAACTCCAAATCCATGTCCATTGTAATCGGTGGAATTCATCTTTGTTTAGCTACTTTTCAGCTATTTGTTAGGGTATAAATTGTTGAGAAATGTCTTCGTTTGGGCTTTAAGTTGTGCTGAATATAGCATTCATGAAATGGAAACTCAAGTGAAGTAAATGTGAGTTATGGTGACTCAATAGCTTTCAAAAAACAAAATTAAATTCTTGGTGGTGATTGAAACTCAATCAATAAAAAAGGGGAAATTGGAAAAATGGAAGAATAAACAATTATTAATGTAAAAAAAAAAAACCAAACTTTTGAAAGTAAATACTTTTTTGAGAGGGAAAAGATTTGATTTTTTTTGTTCAATTGCTTGAATCTGGTTAGTGAGTTTCAATTTTCGTTTTATGAAATTTCCCTTTTCTCTATTTCCAAACTTTCAATTATTTATCTATTTATGTATGAAGGTTTAATCCCAAAGCTTTGATGGACAAAAGAAAACATGTGTAAAACTATCAAAGATTCCATTGACAGTAAACAAAAATGGATTTGCTTTCACATATCAACTTATCTACCATAATATTAATGCAAATTCCTTTATCAAAACAATGCTTTGAGTCTCAAAATTATAATGTAGAATTGGTTAGCTAGTATCTTTATGCATCAAAATATCCTTATTTGCAGGTTTATCCATGTGTTGCAGGTCTAACCACTGCCAAATTTACTGGCAAAAATAAAGTAAATTAGTTTTTCAAGAAAATCAGTCAATTTTAATTTTATACAAATAAATATTAAAATATGATCACTCGTTGGACACCATCAATAAAAATTAATAATTATTTAAAGAGATATTGTCATATTTATGAAAAGGGTTTTCAAAATTATCAAATAATATTCAAAAATGCACAAAGCAAAGTTAAATTTGTCAGAATAAGTCTAAAAATTCAAAACCAAAAATTAATATGAAAAAATCGAGAACCGAACTATAATGGACAGTTTAGAAACTCCAAAACCCCCGGCTGTATATTAATACTCTATTTATTTATAGTAAAGAAGACGCACCTATGTATTACTAAAATATTTGAATTCAACATTAATTATAATCATACCACAGAAAATAAAATTATAATGGACTTAAATTTAACAAAAAAATTTAACGATGTTAGCACTCCTTTAAAATTACGTCAGAATTTTAATTAAAATAAAATATTTAAACTAATTAATGACATTAAAAATATTGAAACACCAAATTATAAAAAATAAAGATAAAAATTCAAGCATAAAGTTCAAATCTCAAATTTTAACACAGTATAGGTACCAAAATTGAAATTTAACTATTTGTATATAATTAAAAAGTTGAGAAATTGATTAATCATGAAGGTTGCACTTTACAAGCACTCATGTATTTCTTTCAATAAACCACATGTACATATTGATTATAACATTCTAAAATAAACACAACATTTTAACATAACTCTTATAATTACTTTAATACTTGCTTTCAACTCTAACATATAATATCATATCATTACATTAATTACACATAAAATATTCCATTACACATAATCTGCCAAAATATTGTTTGTTGTTATCATCATACTGTAAAATGAATCCGACTACAAATTCAATGCATTTAGGGAATATTATTTGAGAAATGTCTTCATTTGGGGTTCAAGTTGTGCTGATTATTGCATTCAAGAAATGGAAACTCAAGTGAAGTGCATGTGGGTTATGGTGTTTATTGTGAGTATAGGCGCTGCAGGGTTCCATAGAACTCAATAAATTTCAAAAAGTGTGGGGATTGAAACTCAATCAATAAAAAAGGAGAAAATCGAAAATTGGAAGAATAAACAATTAATGTAAAAAAAAAAACCCAAACTCTTGAAAGTAAATACTTTTTTGAGAGGGAAAAGATTTGATTTTTTTGTACAATTGCTTGAATCTGATTGGTGAATTTCCATTTTCGTTTTATGAAATTTCCTTTTTCTCTGTCTCCAAACTTTCAGTTGTTTAGCTATTTGTGTACGAGGGTTGCAGTTTATAAGATTATAAGAACTCAAGTGTTTGATAAAAAGGATTTAAATTAATCCCAAAGCTTTAATGTACAAAAGAAACATGTGCAAAACTGTCAAAGATTCCATCGACAGTAAACAAAACGGATTTGCTTTCACATGTGAGCTGCAAATTCCTTTATCAAAACAATGCTTTGAGTCTCAAAATTATAATGTAGCATCAAAATATATCTATTTTTGTTATGATTCACACCAGCTGACAGAAAGATTCCTTCATTTGTTGAGTAAATTAAAATTATTGAAGGTGTTCAAGGTCAAATATTAACTTAAATGTTACAATAATTAATGCAAAAGGAAGACTATAAGTGATTGTTGCATATCATACCACAGATAGAAAGGAATAAAACAGTGGGACAACCAACAAAGTCAAGACTTGATTCATTTGTCAAATCCTTGCTCTTGTTTGTTTTTCTTTTTACATATATAGATATTACATGCATGGATGGTTGGGCTGAGACTGGACGATTGTGCTTTGCAAGCAGCTGGTTTACGATCACCTTTATAAGCTTGACACACATATTTCACAAAATTTTCAGTCCTGCAACCATGAAATAAATATTGAAGTTACTTGTCACAAAATGCTACTTCACAATCACACACCGGGAGAGAAATAAACAAACACACTTATTCGAGTGGCTGATTATTCACCACCACCCATGGCACATATTCTTGAGGTGGCTTCAGATGTGCAGTCACGTTAGCATATTGCAGCAGAAGCTGCATTTTATTAATTTGGAAATTCAATGTTAATTAAATGCTAGGACATGCAGCCAATCTTATATCCAAATCCAGTAGCATAGCATTAATTTGTTGATTATCTCCTTGTAAGAACACATTTATGCCCGGGCCCATATTAACCAAAAATACCGATTAAAACCAAATGAAAACCCAAATAAATTAAAAATCCATTACAGTCCATAGTCCATTTACAATGGCTCAATAGGCCCAATCAACCACCTAACCTTTAGCCCACTTACGACCCAAACACACTACCTAAACCCAATTGCATTAATAGTCCCATGATTGAGCCCAATAAACCCAACTCTGAAACCAGCCCAAATGGCCCAACAGCCTAAACCAAGCAGCAAACCCTAGCCTCCAGCGCACAGCCTCCGTACGTGCCACGTCCACGCCTCCGCACGTCGTACCTTCGTACCTGCACAACACAAAAAAAAAAAAAAAACAGAGGGCAGCAAAAGAAAAAAGAGAATGTATTTGGATTTTTTTTATTTTTTATTTTTCGGAATTCGGTTATAAAAACCGAAGCACAAATATTTGTTTTCCTTCTTTACGATTTGCGAATACACGCACGATTAATTGAAAGAAGAGAAAACATTTTTGAAGAGGTGATTTCTTATTTTTGATTTGATTCTTTGGTTATTGTTTGAAATACGAAGAAATGAAAGGAGGAATAAAAAGGCTTACCAGTTCGGTCACGGCGTCGGAGTCCTCCTCCGTCGCCAGAACCGAGCGGAAACGCGGTCGAAAGCCACTTTTTCCTCTCCTTTTGATCTTGCGGGTTTAGACGAGGGCATAGGGCCTCCTGTTTTTGCGAGTGGTCGGTCATCTGAACCGGTGGTGATACGGCGGCGGCGAAAAAACCATGAAGGGTTTGATAAGGCCCAAACCCTAGCAGAGAAATAACAGCCCACGTTTTCCCTTTTTATTTTTTTAAAACAAGACGACAGAAATAAGGGATAAAGAAAAATTTTGGCCTTTATCAGTGAAGTAAAACGACGTCGTTTTGGGCCTGTTTCGTAGGCCTCAAAACGGCGCCGTTTTGGCCGACCCGTGTGACCCGACCCACCTCCCTTCAAGATCCGCGCCTTTTTGCCATAAAAGGTCTATTTTCGTACGAGATCCCTACGATTTTAAAGATTGTATCGATTCGGTCCTATTTCTTTGTTCTTCTTTTTTTAAAATTTACCCTATATTTGTACATTGTTCCATTTTGGTCCACATTGAAACGCAGCACATAAAGGCCAGGGTTATTTTCCCATTCGGTCATTTATATTTTCAGAGCGTTATAATTTGGTCCCTGCTCTCCCTTTCTTTTTTTAATTTATTGCATTTTTAATCCTCATTTATTTATATGCACACTTGATTCTGTTTTAATAATTTCATTTATTTAAAAATTATTCTTTTAATTTTATTTTATTCCAATTGGGGCCTTTCTTTTATCTATGTATTTTATTTTTATTATTCTCAATTAATTTGTTATTCGATTTTAAATGGTTTTGTAAAATATTGAAAATAATTTAAAAGTTTTTGTAAAATCATAATTCTACATATATTTACATAAATATTTTTGGTGAGGATTGAAACTCAATCAATAAAAAAAAAAGAGAGAAAATCGAAAATTGGAAGAATAAAGTAAATAAAAACCCAAACTATTAAAATTTATTTACGTCGTATTAAATTTCCTTTTTCTGTGTTTGAAGACGACTTAAAAGAAAAGAGTAACATGCGAAGGAATTGCATTGGACATTGCAAAGATAAAACACACATTAAAAATATGTATTATTAGTTCTGTTGGACTTAAAGATTTTGGGTTATAACACAATAGTAGAAATTATATAAAGAAAGATATTGAAGGTTATGGGATTGAGTTTGAGTTTGAGTTTTTTTAAATCTATATTCAGATTAATGTTATTTCAAAATCGAATCATTTTAAGTTTAAATCATTCAAATTTGTTGATCGGACTTTATAAAGATAAAAGAACATATTGAAAATATGTAATATTAATTGGATTATTTTAAACTATGATATAAATACTTGAGTCTCAAAATAAACACTAGCTCAATAAAACGAATATGATAATTTAGAGTACTCTAATAAAACACGTATTGATAATTCAGATATTATATAAAACATTTTTAAACATATATGAGACTATAGTGGTAAAGCTAGCTATGGAAATTCTATGGTATCGAATTCACTACTGCACGGGCCGTAAAATAAGTTGGAACAATTTTGGGGAGCTCCAAAGGTATAGCATGGCGTCGGTCTTCCATAACAGATAAACATCTCCCCTAGTAGTAGAACTTGAGTTCTTTTGTGTTTACTGCATGAAATTTGTGGAGATGCTCCTATAAATCCGAAAACTATATCCGCAACTTGCCGGACCGTATAGGTGGATCCTCTTGTGAGTCCCATAGCTAAATCCCAAAATTCATTCAAACAAATAAGAGACAATAAAGTATATTAAACACAAATATGAATGTGAAGGGAAAATGAAAACAATTTATTCGATATACCTGAATCAAACCTTGTCCTAAGTTGAATGGCCGATTGGAAGTATGACAAAGGATGATGTGCAAAGTCGGAACATGTGCCATGTTTCATCCATTCATCGTACCAAAAGTCAAAGTCTGTCCGTGTCGCTGCCAAGTTCGGCCATAGTGTGGGCAATTGGTTCCAAAGAGCTAAATCACCGCTCAACAAATTCTTTTAAATAAGAAACAAAAAATTTGATTAGATTATAGATAAATTATTTAATAGTTTCAAGCGAAGAATGTACGCATGCGTACATAAATTCCTGGCTGGTCCATAATAGGTGGTGGCTGGGTGCAAGGATTCCTTGCATTGTATGGGGGCACAGGCGTGTCAAGAGCATCTTGTGCCCAAATTCCATGTATTTTGAATTCAGTTGGGATTGGGAGTTTACAATTGAGAGTAGAGCTACAAACAGAGGGAGGCCACTGAAGTGCCAACTTGTAGAAGTCTACCACTGGAATTACTGGTGGCTGGGGTACTGCAAATGCTACCCATAATGAAAAATGATGCAATGCATTTTTACAAATTTACAAATCAAAAGAGAACTACTCCATATATAGATATTACATGCAAAGTTGGTTGGGCTGAGATTGGATGATTGTGCTTTGCAGGCAGCTGGTTTATGATCTCCTTTATAAGCTTGGCACACATATTTCACAAAATTTTCAAAGTCCTGCAACCATGAAATAAATATTGAAGTTACTTGTCACAAAATTTTACTTCACAGTTACACCAAGAGAGAGAAATAAACAAACTCACTTGTCTGAGTGACTGATTATTCACCACCACCCATGGCACATATTCTTGAGGTGGCTTCAGATGTGCAGTCTCGTTAGCATATTGCAGCAGAAGCTGCATTTTATTAATTTGGAAATTCAATGTTAGAAAAAGCTAAGGAGAAGTGTTAAATAAATACTAAGACATGCAGCCAACCTTATATCCAAATCCAGTAGTATAGCATTTGTTTATTATCTCCTCATTCAATCTCATCTTTTCACTGCAATTTTTCCACAGTGCTTCAACGGGTCCCCCCTTTAAGCTTTGTTGCTCTGTGCAGCAAATGAATTCCAAGTGTTCTTTCTGCACCACAGTAGAGTAATTAAACACGAGTTGGAGACGAGTACAAATACTTACGGCTAATAGAAGTTACCACATCAGGCCAGAAATGGATGACACAACGATGTATAGTGTTTAAGTGGCATTCTTCTTCTTCATGCTGCACATTGTTGCATAAACTATAATTAGTTACAGTAGAAGAAAGAAATTGAACTTCATTAGTTAATAATGAAAATATATTTAAAATGAAGAATAGAGCTGTAAACCTGGCAATGGATTTCAGCATTGCTCCAAGGGACCAATCTTAGATTGATAATGGTATGGAGGTCAGTGGGGAAGACCTTGACGAGGTCATTGGAGATAAAGGAGGCACAACGTGGACATAAACTTGTTTCATAGTACAGTGACAGAGTAACCTTGTCATTGACATTATCTAAAGAGGAATGGGAGGGAGAAATAAGATAGAATATTGCAAGAGCAGACAGAATATAGAAGATCAATGGTTGAAGATAAGCCATTGTTTCAGTGGTAGCTTTTGCACAATGCTGAACCTCCATTATGCAAGGGTTCTTATAGATGAGAATTGTGATGATGACTGTTGTTTTCTATCACTTTCAGAAACATCATCCCTAAAACAACAATTATACACCACTTTAAAAAATTATTTACATGAAGATTGTTTATTTATGTACGAAGGTTTTTGCTTTTTCTAATTTTACTTTGTAATTAAATCAACATTGTAGTTATAACTAATACTAGTCTCAATCACATGTAATAAATTCCACGTTGATAAAATAAGTCTAATTTTTCTTAACATGGCTTTCGATTTGTCTGTTTCAATATTTATAAATATGGTGAATCAACTTCACAAGTAATTGCTTATAATGGTTTATTGCTTATAACAATTGATATATATATATATATATATATATATATATTTCTTCAAAATTTTAGTAGGGTTTAAATCTTGATTAAGAGTATGGTAATTAATGGTTAGAATAGAAATTGAATTTATTTATTTTTATAATTACTGCTATTCTTTTGTGTAAGAACCTCAGCTTAATAAAGATGGATTTGCTTTTATCAAAGTCTCAAGGTTATAAGGTAGCATTGGCCGGCTAGTATTAATTTCATGCATAAAAATATATCTATTTTTGTTAAATTGTGATTTTTTCTACATTTGTATGTGATTCACACTAGCAAGTTCTTTCGTTTGTTGAGTAAATTAAATTATCGAAGGTGTTCAAAGTCAAATATTAACTTAGATGTTGCAATAATTAATGCAACAGAGAGATTATGAGTGATTGTTGGAGATCATACCATAGGTAGAAAGGGAGGAAACAGTGGGACAACCAACAAAGCCAAGACTTGATACATTTATCAAATTAATCCTTGCTATCTCAACTCAGCCATTAAGATGTAATGTAGTAGTTTATACTTCTGAGTTTGGTTTCTCAAGTATTAAATTTATTAATTAGATTTATCTGTATTGAAATTATCTCAAGTTTTCCCAGCATAACCAATGTCACATTTATTAAAAAGTAAATAATCATGTTTTAAAGTAGAAAAAAGAAGATTTTACAAAACATACAAGTTTTTATAAGAGAAAATAGTGAGAAGATTAAAAGGGAACATAGCCTTTTTAAGTTGTGATTTGTGATGGGAAAGAAATTCAAGCATTGTTTAGTTTGGCATCAAACACATGATTCTTATTTTTGTCTTTCCCCGTGTTTGTTTCTTTTACTATTATGAAAAACAATTATATAATCAAATTATAGATGCACGCACAGGGGGCTGGCACAAGAATTTTAGATTAGTAATAGTAAAATTGCAACTTAGTGCTAAAAAATGATAAAACTTTAATTTAATTATCTAAAAATTATAAAGATATAAGTTATTGAAATGGTAAAATTGCATTTTGACTATCGTAAAATTATACAATTTAATCTCCCCAAAATGAAATTTTCCTAACTTCGTCCCTAATTGACAATACTAATTTAAATTTACCCCTAGGTCGTATTTCTAGATCCGTCAGTATGCACACAAAATTTCCATCACCAAAGCTTCGGGTAGTTGAAATCTCCGCCTTTGCATCTTTTTGTTTTGATTTGTAACAAACTTGCAAGTATAACTATGCCATTTTGGAAGGACAATCAGCATGCTTTTGAAGGAAACCTTAACAATGAAGCAAAGAAGCATTTAATACATTAATGTTTAAAAGTTACTAAAACTCTTTATTTGCAACCCAATGGTTATCCGAAATCGAATTAAATTCTTTTTTATTTAATATATAATTAATTTTAATTTTTATTATAAAAATAAATATTATTTGTTTAAAATAGTAAAAATAATTTAAAAATTCGTGTAAAATCATTATTTTTTGCAAATATTTATGGAAAGGGCTTTCAAATGTGTCAAATAATATTAAAAAAAAGCATAAAACAAAGTCAATTTTGTTAAAATAAGTTTAAAAATCTAAAAGAAAGATTAATATGAAAAAATTTAACAACTCTTCATAATTTCTATTTATGCCCCAAAAATGATAAAAAATTGATTTAATTCTCTAAAAATTATAAATATATAAGTTATTAAAATTGTGAAATTGCATTTTTACTATCATAAAAATATATAATTTTATCCCCCAAAATAAAACTTTCCTACAACGCTAATATAAGCTTGTTACAAAAAAAAAAAAAAACTAACAATGTTAACGTTTCTTTAAATTTAAGTCAAAATTTTAATTAGAATAAAATATTTTGACCAAATAATGACATTATAAACGTTGAAGCACCAAATTATAAAAGAAGTATAAATGTTGAAATCGGGTCTTTAGATATATAGAGAAACAAGATATATAAATTGTGGATCAGTTTCATATATAGGGTTGCTTGAGAAAGAGCATACATAGAAACAAGGTGTAGCTGATGACTTAATGATCTGGTAACTCCAAATCCATGTCCATTGTAATCGGTGGAATTCATCTTTGTTTAGCTACTTTTCAGCTATTTATTAGGTATAAATTGTTGAGAAATATCTTCGTTTGGGGTTCAAGTTGTGAGTATAGGCGCTGCAGGGTTCCATAGAACTCAATAAATTTCAAAAAGTGTGGGGATTGAAACTCAATCAATAAAAAAGAAGAAAATCGAAAATTGGAAGAATAAACAATTAATGTAAAAAAAAAACCCAAACTCTTGAAAGTAAATACTTTTTTTGAGAGGGAAAAGATTTGATTTTTTTGTACAATTGCTTGAATCTGATTGGTGAATTTCCATTTTCGTTTTATGAAATTTCCTTTTTCTCTGTCTCCAAACTTTCAGTTGTTTAGCTATTTGTGTACGAGGGTTGCAGTTTATAAGATTATAAGAACTCAAGTGTTTGATAAAAAGGATTTAAATTAATCCCAAAGCTTAATGTACAAAGAAAACATGTGCAAAACTGTCAAAGATTCCATCGACAGTAAACAAAAACGGATTTGCTTTCACATGTGAACTGCAAATTCCTTTATCAAAACAATGCTTTGAGTCTCAAAATTATAATGTAGCATCAAAATATATCTATTTTTGTTATGATTCACACCAGCTGACAGAAAGATTCCTTCATTTGTTGAGTAAATTAAAATTATTGAAGGTGTTCAAGGTCAACTATTAACTTAAATGTTACAATAATTAATGCAAAAGGAAGACTATAAGTGATTGTTGCATATCATACCACAGATAGAAAGGAATAAAACAGTGGGACAACCAACAAAGTCAAGACTTGATTCATTTGTCAAATCCTTGCTCTTGTTTGTTTTTCTTTTTACATATATAGATATTACATGCATGGATGGTTGGGCTGAGACTGGACGATTGTGCTTTGCAAGCAGCTGGTTTACGATCACCTTTATAAGCTTGACACACATATTTCACAAAATTTTCAGAGTCCTGCAACCATGAAATAAATATTGAAGTTACTTGTCACAAAATGCTACTTCACAATCACACACCGGGAGAGAAATAAACAAACACACTTATTCGAGTGGCTGATTATTCACCACCACCCATGGCACATATTCTTGAGGTGGCTTCAGATGTGCAGTCACGTTAGCATATTGCAGCAGAAGCTGCATTTTATTAATTTGGAAATTCAATGTTAATTAAATGCTAGGACATGCAGCCAACCTTATATCCAAATCCAGTAGCATAGCATTAATTTGTTGATTATCTCCTTGTAAGAACCCATTTATGCCCGGGCCCATATTAACCAAAAATACCGATTAAAACCAAATGAAAACCCAAATAAATTAAAAATCCATTACAGTCCATAGTCCATTTACAATGGCTCAATAGGCCCAATCAACCACCTAACCTTTAGCCCACTTACGACCCAAACACACTACCTAAACCCAATTGCATTAATAGTCCCATGATTGAGCCCAATAAACCCAACTCTGAAACCAGCCCAAATGGCCCAACAGCCTAAACCAAGCAGCAAACCCTAGCCTCCAGCGCACAGCCTCCGTACGTGCCACGTCCACGCCTCCGCACGTCGTACCTTCGTACCTGCACAACACAAAAAAAAAACAGAGGGTAGCAAAAGAAAAAAGAGAATGTATTTGGATTTTTTTTATTTTTTATTTTTCGGAATTCGGTTATAAAAACCGAAGCACAAATATTTGTTTTCCTTCTTTACGATTTGCGAATACACGCACGATTAATTGAAAGAAGAGAAAACATTTTTGAAGAGGTGATTTCTTATTTTTGATTTGATTCTTTTGGTTATTGTTTGAAATACGAAGAAATGAAAGGAGGAATAAAAAGGCTTACCAGTTCGGTCACGGCGTCGGAGTCCTCCTCCGTCGCCAGAACCGAGCGGAAACGCGGTCGAAAGCCACTTTTTCCTCTCCTTTTGATCTTGCGGGTTTAGACGAGGGCATAGGGCCTCCTGTTTTTGCGAGTGGTCGGTCATCTGAACCGGTGGTGATACGGCGGCGGCGAAAAAACCATGAAGGGTTTGATAAGGCCCAAACCCTAGCAGAGAAAATAACAGCCCACGTTTTCCCTTTTTATTTTTTTAAAACAAGACGACAGAAATAAGGGATAAAGAAAAATTTTGGCCTTTATCAGTGAAGTAAAACGACGTCGTTTTGGGCCTGTTTCGTAGGCCTCAAAACGGCACCGTTTTGGCCGACCCGTGTGACCCGACCCACCTCCCTTCAAGATCCGCGCCTTTTTGCCATAAAAGGTCTATTTTCGTACGAGATCCCTACGATTTTAAAGATTGTATCGATTCGGTCCTATTTCTTTGTTCTTCTTTTTTTAAAATTTACCCTATATTTGTACATTGTTCCATTTTGGTCCACATTGAAACGCAGCACATAAAGGCCAGGGTTATTTTCCCATTCGGTCATTTATATTTTCAGAGCGTTATAATTTGGTCCCTGCTCTCCCTTTCTTTTTTTAATTTATTGCATTTTTAATCCTCATTATTTATATGCACACTTGATTCTGTTTTAATAATTTCATTTATTTAAAAATTATTCTTTTAATTTTATTTTTATTCCAATTGGGGCCTTTCTTTTATCTATGTATTTTATTTTTATTATTCTCAATTAATTTGTTATTCGATTTTAAATGGTTTTGTAAAATAATGAAAATAATTTAAAAGTTTTTGTAAAATCATAATTCTACATATATTTACATAAATATTTATGGTGAGGATTGAAACTCAATCAATAAAAAAAAAGAGAGAAAATCGAAAATTGGAAGAATAAAGTAAATAAAAACCCAAACTATTAAAATTTATTTACGTCGTATTAAATTTCCTTTTTCTGTGTTTGAAGACGACTTAAAAGAAAAGAGTAACATGCGAAGGAATTGCATTGGACATTGCAAAGATAAAACACACATTAAAAATATGTATTATTAGTTCTGTTGGACTTAAAGATTTTGGGTTATAACACAATAGTAGAAATTATATAAAGAAAGATATTGAAGGTTATGGGATTGGGTTTGAGTTTGAGTTTTTTTAAATCTATATTCAGATTAATGTTATTTCAAAATCGAATCATTTTGAGTTTAAATCATTCAAATTTGTTGATCGGACTTTATAAAGATAAAAGAACATATTGAAAATATGTAATATTAATTGGATTATTTTAAACTATGATATAAATACTTGAGTCTCAAAATAAACACTAGCTCAATAAAACGCATATGATAATTTAGAGTACTCTAATAAAACACGTATTGATAATTCAGATATTATATAAAACATTTTTAAACATATATGAGACTATAGTGGTAAAGCTAGCTATGGAAATTCTATGGTATCGAATTCACTACTGCACGGGCCGTAAAATAAGTTGGAACAATTTTGGGGAGCTCCAAAGGTATAGCATGGCGTCGGTCTTCCATAACAGAAAAACATCTCCCACTACAGCAAAACAGACTTTTAGCGGCGTTTTTTTTGGCCTTTAGCGGCGTTTATAAGCGCCACTAAAAGTGTTTGCGGCGCTTTTGTAAGCGCCACAAAAAACGCCGTTACTACACGCGCCGCAAAATTTTGCGGCGTTTATGATGAAAAAGCGCCGCTAAAGACCAGGACTTTTAGCGGCGTTTTTTTTTCAAACGCCGCTAAAGACCATGTTCTTTAACGGCGCTTTTCCAAAAACGCCGCTAAAAGTCTTGGTCTTTAGCGGCGCTTTCCCAAAAAACGCCGCTAAAAGTCCTGGTCTTTAGCGGCGCTTTTCCAAAAACGCCGCTAAAAGTCCTGGTCTTTAGCGGCGCTTTCCCAAAAAACGCCGCTAAAAGTCCTGGTCTTTAGCGGCGCTTTTCCAAAAAACGCCGCTAAAAGTCCTAGTCTTTAGCGGCGCTTTTCCAAAAAACGCCACTAGAAGTCCTGGTCTTTAGCGGCGCTTTTCCAAAAAACGCCGCTAAAAATCACGAAAATAAAAAAATTAAAATATTATACTTTTAGCGGCGGTTTTACCAAAAACGCCGCTAAAAGTCCTAAAAAATAAAAAAAATAAAAAATTATAAAATCGCCACAAATCCAATTTAAAAATATATAATTTAATACATTGTTAGACAGATCTTTTTATATTTTAATACATCATAACCATAATTGATACAATTTTATACCCTAATTGCTGCACCAGCTGCAGTTTCCAGTTGAAGAACCTTGATTCCATTGACCTCCTGCAGCCAATTTTATAGTTTAGAAATCAGAAATCCACCACAGAATAGGCAATTTCATAAAATGCATGCTGACATAAGAGAATAGGCAAGATAAAGTGAATGCGAAGGAAAAAAAGAAGTCATGTAGATTAGCATCATAGCAAACAGATTAACTAATGATACATCTACAGGATGACGCTTAAATTCAAAAAATGCACGCTGCAAATATGTCATTATGCTTCATTTTTATCCAATCAAGTTCTTTACTTTAATTTTTATTTTATATTTACGAAGAGAAATATCTTTTCTCCCATTATAACAAGATAATATACTAGGTAAACCGCAAAATATCGGGGAAATGGAGAAGAAAAAGCCAGTATCCCCAATTATTCTATCACTTCTCGTAAAATCTCTAAGTTTAGCTCCAATTGTATTTGTATTTATCCTATTCCGTTTAAGTAACAAAGATTCTAAAACCTTCAAAATCACAGCTCAAACAAGATCAATAAATAATTAATGAATAACAGAAGGGCAGGTTAATTTGGAGTCCATATTCTTCTTGAGGAGAAAATTTATGAATAGCAGCAAATTTATTATTATCAGCTAAAGCTCCATATGGGGATCAAAAAAGTTGGGAGGAAGAAAAAAAGAGTAACCCATAGTGTATCTTGGATGAACGAGTTTTGGAAGATAATAGTTTACCTCGGACATGAATTTCTTTAGAATTTCCTGCTTCTGAAGCTCATCACTGGTTGGAAGGCCCATGGCCTTCTGTCTCTGGTCAGACTGCAACAAAGAGCACAATTTTTGATAAGTATCAATTATGGTTTCTGATGAATCTGAAGTTTACAAGTAAAATTAAAACTGGAAATAAAAGAAAAAAAAACCTAAGCAATTTGGCATGTTCCGGGATGAGAGCTCTTTTAGCAGATAGAAACTATATCCAGAGGCAAAATATAATGGAAAGGGCAGAACCAAAAAGAAAATTGTTTGGTAGAGACTTGAGAGAATTGACCGATTTATCCTATAATGCATAAATTAAAATGATAATGATTTCAAAGCTAAATTACAAATTAATTAAAAATGAGTAGTTAACAACAAAGAACACATAGCTAAATAAAGAAAATAAAAATTATGAAGTACAGTGTGACATCCAAATGCAAACAGCTCATCATCACCCACTCCTATTAGGGTTTGGAAAGAGATTAAAAGATAGAACCAAGCCCAAAACACAGCAGTCACCTAATTTGAATCAATCAACACTAAAGAAATTTAAACAAAACATATATCTTATAGCATTAGCTCTTTGCCACAAAGCAATTGCATAAACAGACCCAAAAAACTTGTTACAAAAGGAATATAACTTCTTTAACCAGCTTTTCATTTGGAAAAAGAAAAAGATCCAATTACATGTGTTAATATAAACCAATTCAATCATAAACCCAATTATAATATAAGTGTCATTACCTTTTAGTGTGTAAAAGGTTCAGCTAGATTACAAGGCAATTTTAGTTTTATCAAATTACACAAGGCAATTCAACAAATAATCAACCATAATATTGCTCAAAGGCCATGGATCTGCTCTGACTGCAACACTATTAATCTCTAAAGAAAGAGCCGAAAATCCAACAAATTCCTAAGTTTATAAGAAGGGTGTGGATACACAAGCATGTGATAAACATCTGCAAAATTTTCCCACTGAAATTTTATTACAAATTAAAAAATGTACCAACAGCCAAGATACACAAGTAAGTAACAAAGAATATCAATAAATTTCCACTGAAAATCTATCACAAATTCAAAAAGATACATTAAGCAAAGCTAGTAATTTCAAAAGAAACCAATTTGCATAATATACAAGCAGGTAAGACACTATAACCAATTTTCTAATACTGCATTCTATTTATCAATGCAAACAACAGATTTAAGAGTTCCATGCAAAAGAATTTTAGAACAACTGCAAACTAATGCTAAAAATAAATAAATAAAAAATCGAACTCTATTCTTTGAATAATAGAGATACGCACATCAACTATTGCACGATAAATGAAAATTAACGATGAAGGACACATGGATGGAGTTAATTTTTTAGAGTTAAAGATAAAATTAAAAATATTTATAAATTTTAAGGGTTAATTTTTTAAAAATTATGACTAAATTGATATAATATGTAAAATTTGATGGTTAAATTTATTATTATACCGCTTTTTTAATTGTCACGTTTGTGTACTGTTTTGGTGCTTAAATTGTAAACCTTCTATTGTGAGTGCCTAAAATGATTTTTTTTTTTGTACTTGGGCGACTATCTATGTAATTTACCCTGAAATATATTTAAAAAATTAAATTAATATTGTTATAATTATAATTAAAAATCATTTCTAACTAAAAAAAAAAATTGCCAAAGTTGAATTGGGTGGATTAAAATCTTAATCATATAAAAAAATTATAAAAGCATATAAATATAACTGGATCTTTTCAATAAAAAAATAAATCTAAAATTGGTGTAAATTAAAGAATTATCTACAATTATGTTATTGCTACAGTTATGGTTGAAGCCACGGCTAGAAGTGATACCTAAAGCAACATCATGTGTTACTAGCATTGGATGAATTTATCAAAAAGCAAGGGAATACCATTCTTATGTGCAGATTTTATTACAGCTTGTGCTTAATCGAATTTAGTAATAGTTAAATTAATCGGAATCATGTTCCTTTTTCCCCTGTTTCTCTGTGGAAATTTTTTATTCACATGCGCATAGGAATAGTTTTATTATATCCCAAAGAGATAAAAGATATATGTGATTTAAATCAATACAATATCAGCATTTGTTAGTAACTAAAACTGAGCACAGCATGACATAGGCAATGCAGCAATATATATAATCTAACGAGAAAAAGAAGCTCATGGTGTGATAGAAGCACAGAAACACGATAACATACCAGACGGTCATCAAGTACTGCATCTCCGTGTAAAACCTATAAAACATAATAAAATAAAACGATATTAGACAATTTATAGGAAACGTACAACAAGGTCATAATTCGATAGATGCTGCATTGTCAGATATTGAACCTGCTCTATCAACAAATTATGGAATTCGAACAAACTTACAGGGATAAAGCCTGAGTCAATATCTTGGTCGTTTTGAGAAACAGAGTGCAGAAATGAGGCCAAAAAAGCAGAAAATTGCAAGCATTCAAAGGCAGAAATTTCAGCTCACAAAAGAAGTGTGATACAAAAACTAACATAGAAGTTTGTTGAATATTTTAGTCTATATACATTTGTCTATTCTCTACGATGATGATCCCCGTACGCATCGAATATTCAACAAAAGTTGCACAATAACAAATGATAACTTGAACAAATTAACAGTCTGTGTTTCCTGCAATTCTGGCATTCTTAAGACAAAATCTAACATTCTATATGTGTAAACTCGAACGCATTGCAATAAGCTCTATTTTGAAAATTAGAAATAATCAAGGCTAATCTCACAATTGAAGCAGCAACACGGAACACAAATAGATCTAGCACATTGAATGAATATTGTCAGCTACATCTGTTAGTCTTAACAAATTAGAGATCGATACCTCTGGCTAGTGCTCGAACAATTTCAAGATTAAGAGTCGTGACCTGGAAAGAAACTGAAAAACATTAAGTACCAAATGCGAAAAGGGGTTTATTTTCCTCAATAATCTGTAAGATCACTGCAAGTGCAACAAATGAAAAATTCAGCAAAACACCATCAAACATAATATCCATTAGGTTTCAAAACAAAATTCAAAGGAATTAGAAATCAAAAATTAAAAAACAAAAGAAAAAGAAGTACGTTTGGATTCTGGAGTTCATTCCATGAACCGAATCTGTCCTTTTCAAATAAAGAAGAAAAAGAACAGTACAAAAAAGACTACTCACTCATCCTTTCCCTTATTTTATATTCATCGCTACTAATAAAACGGATTGTACTGTTCCGTAAGCAAAATTAGAGAATCATAATTCATAAACAACTCAAGCAGAGCAGGTAGTAAAAAATCGAAGAAGTCGAAACGAGTAAAGCTCCATGCACCAACTAAACAACAACCGAATATGCTAAAAGAAAGCAGTATTAAAGCGAGCGAGAAATAAAGAGTAAAAACTAAATCAAAACCCCGTAAGAACTCACCTCAAAAGGCTGAGAAAGAGGAATCAAGAGTTCATGAAGAAAAGAAAGAAGGAAGATGAAGGAGAAGCAAGAGTGAAGCACAGATCCACTGCGTTGAGGTCGGTCGTGTCGTCGTTTTTGGGGGTTGGAAGGAAAATAGATGCATTGAGAGGAGGAGCGGCATTCGGGTTTAGGGTTGGGATTGGATGGAAATTAGGATTAGAGGTAGGATTTGGTAAGGGAGGAGCGAGAGTAAAATGGGGAAGAGGGATTGAGTCATCCGGAGTAAAATGGGGAGGAGTGGGAGAACAGGGTGACAATGGCGGAAGAAATCGGGGATTAGAAATGAGGAGTTAGGGATTAGAAATGGGTGAGTCGGTTTGAGGAGGGAAAGAAAAGAAAGGGGCAGTGGCTAGTTCAATTTGTGGCGTTATCAGTAGCGCCACTAGCACAGCAAAAAAAAAAAATCTTAAAACGGCGACGTTTGAATTCAAATATTTGTGGCGTTTTTTAAAAAACGCCACTATAGCATATTTTTGCGGCATTTTAATAAAAACGCCACTAATTTGGTGGAAATATTTTACCAAAACGCCATTGTTTCTCAATTCAATTTTTTTCCTTTTTAATATATTTTTCTTTTTAAAAATATTTTTTTGGAATTTTTTTAAATTTTGAATATTAATCTTTTTTAACTGAAATATGACTAAAATATAAATTTAAAGTTTTAAGTTTTAAATTTTAAATTTTTTTTTTTAACATTTTAAAATTTTTTC